>CM017764.1:46000084-46600084 GCA_008009225.1 Acer yangbiense
ATTTGATATTTCCAATGGAAAGTTTCATTCTCTCTTTCAGAACTTGGATATTATACTTGGGTGTGAAGAAATATAAGAAAAGCTTTTTCTCCGTTTCAATGGAGGAAGATGCTTGGAATCCAGATATGTACTGCATATGTTTTCATCATCATCATCACAATTATCACCTGTTTTAGTGAAGTGATCTTGTTTGCTGTATTCTATGTTGTTCCACTTTCCAAGTGGTATATATGTACTCTTTGTTTACACAAAAATAATGTAATCATAATGTTGTTAGTATTGTCTTTAATTAATTGTACAAGCGTTTGATCATAGTATGTGCTGGAAATTTGAGGCTGTGTGTTTTGGACTTAAGAAGTAATTTTCCATCAGTTTTGAATCAAGTGATAGTGTTATTTTACCTATCATTGATTCATTGGTATGATTATTTACAGTAAAACATTTGAGTATTGTAAACAATATAATCTTAAATATACAAAATCAATCAACAATCTCCAAGTTGTCTGGGTGGTGTAGTCGGTTATCACGCTAGTCTCACACACTAGAGGTCCCCGGTTCGAACCCGGGCTCAGACATCATTAATTTTTCTGAAAAACCTTTTTTGAAAACAAAAACGTTTAAAACACGAAACCTTTTGATCTGGAGTCAGACGCGATACCATTGCGGCGCGGATCCACTTTGATAAGTTCCCTTGATTAAGTTATTTAACAGTTAACACTAGCTAGCATTGATTATTGGATTTTAAGTATACATCTCCTGATATCTCTTAGAGACCCTTTTATTTAAGGGTGAATATTGTTGAGAGTTTGTATTCCAATGATACTTCCTTAAAAAAAGCTATTGGGATTTAATTAAAGAAATAGGTGGGGGCTGAAGCCACCCCCCTTAGCTAAGGAAGTGAGCTCAATTAAGGGGGTCCTTAAGGGACCCATTGGAGCTACATTTTATATCCTCCCTTAATTAAGTTAAGGGACTTGGTTTCTCATACCCCTTGGAGATGCTCTAAGAGATTTAGTTCATATGACATATGAAAGATGAAATAAATTGTCTTTAATGTGTATCCATATTATGGATGGCCAATGGAGAAATAGGGGCGGATGTAGGTCCCCCCACCCCCGTCCTCATTTCCCAATTTTCCCCATTTCCCCTCTAGTCAAAATCTCATGTGGGATTAGATTTAGGGGGATATATTAGATTGAGATTTTAATAGACAATTTTAAGGTACAAGTATTTTATGGATTTACAAGACTATTATGATTATTAGGATTGTTATGATGATACTTTTAGGATTATTATGATTATATGGATTAGACTTTTAGGATTCTGAAAGAGTTTTTGACTTTATTTACGGACTATTATGATTATCTAGACTTTATTTCAAGACTTTTTGGACTTTTAAAAATATGGACTTTTAAGAGTCGATTATAGTATTCAATTTTCTCCCCAAGTTTCAGTGCTCTATAATAGCAATTACATGTGTCAAAAGAAAAGAAAATATATACAAAGATGTGATTTTCATGGCTAATTCAACAAACAAAACACACTTAAATGAGAGAGGAAAAAATAAAAAATAAAATAAAATAAAATAAATGATATATATATACATATATATCGTCTCGTTCTGGTCAGTGCGCATTGATGTAACTACATCAGTACCAATGCATGTGGACCACTGATTATGGAAAAGCTTTGAAAAGTGTACACTTTAAGTCAAAGTATGTAAATCTAATGGTCCACATCCAACGCATCAATGAAGCTATATCAGTGCGCATTGACTTGAACATTTCTGTATATATATATATTTGAAGCTCGAACCTGCAATCTCATGGTACAGGTGTGATGGGTTTTACCACCGGACTAACTTCATCTCATCAATAAAAATGGATATTTAATTAAGAAAGACAGAGATGAGATGAGGTTGGTCTGGTTGTAAATCCCTTACACCTGCATCACGAGATTACGGGTTTGAGTCCTCCCCAGTAGTCCCCACACTCAAAAAAACCCGAATTAATGTAATACTTTAAAAATAAAAAATAAAAAATAAAAAAATAAGGAAGATAGCAGCTCACATGACACAGCTCAACACAACCACAGCACAACACATCAGAGATCCACTCCACAGCTCACCACCCCACAACACACGCACACTTGCTTTTATAATAAAAATAAACAAAACACCCGCTGCTGCAACAATCCCTAAGCCCCATTCAACTTTCTAAGTACAACAATATCTCAATCTCAATTTGCATTTTTTTTTCATTATTTTTTATTTATTTATATAACATATATATTAATCTATAGCTGTTGTTTTGATAATGTGTCTACATACATACATATATGTAAACGTTTGATGATGTATAGTTTTATGGATAAGGATCCTCTCCTTACCTCACCTCATCTTTACCTCACTTAATCTTATGACACATAAGTGTTGCAATGAATACATGGTTATGATGTGATTGACACTTTATTAACAACCAATTACATGTTTTTAAAAGGTGAGGAAAAGGTGAGGATGAGGTGAGGTAAGAAGAGGATCCTGGCCCTCAAATATATGAAATCAAATAAAAAGTCTGAAAAGTATTGAGGGAGAGGGTAAACAATTTTGGGTTCAAGCTATTTATACATATTACTAAAAAGTCTGGAAAATCCATTTTATCATGAAATCCTAAAAATCTTGATCTCAATCCAATACTAGCAGACAATTTGCTGCCTCTTGAAAGTCTAGATCCAATACCACAAGGCAATATGGACTTTTTAAAACGTTTTAAAAGTCTATATCCAATACCACAAGACAATATGGACTTTTTAAAAAATGGACTTTTAAAAAAAATTATAAAAGTCTTGATCGAATACCACCAGACTTATCTAACTTGTTAAAAAGTCTCAATCCAATACTACTAGACTTTTACTTCCCTAAATTGTCTAATAAAATCTTGAACCAATACACCCCCGTAGATTTGTCCAAAACATAAGGCAAAGACAAAGACAGTTACACTAAAACCAAACAAGTATACAACAACTACACACTTGAAAAACAACAACAACAACGCTACCCACATTAACAAATTGAAGAATCATTTATACAATAAAGACATATATATATATATATTATTTATCAGAGAAAGATTGAGAATTGTTATAGCAGTTGGTGGGGAGATAGAGAGATTGAGAGATTATGAGATTCATTCATTGGAGATTAGAATACCACCAAAGACAAGACAACCCTTCCCGCACCTCTCTTCTCTCTCTTCTCTCTCTCTCTCTGTGTTTTTGTTAGGTTTTTTATTTGTGTTGACATGTATTCCATATCAAAACGTGTTTCTCTTGTAATGTTTTGAAGATTTAAGAAGATAAAGAAAGTCTTGGCCACAATTCATGCAAGATGCCGGCTTCAAAGAGATATGTGCTTCATCGATCGTCAAAGGTAATATAAGACCCCATATCTCTTACAAGGATAGGCACACACACACATGGCATCCTTGTGTGTTCCTTCATGGTTAAACATCATTTATATATCACTTTCACATACTTGATAATATATGCTCATACATTTATACTATCTTGACAAACTTTGCTTATTGCATGTTCTAGGACTATGTCTAGGAAATAGCATATGTGTGTATCTTTGTGTTTGTATGTTTCCGTATTTTTGTATTTAGACTTGAATATGTTCTATTATGATTCTTTATTGAGTTCCGGTCATTTCGGTTACTCATTCACTTAGTTTCGAGTCAAAACGATGTAGCTACGCTACTTTTCGTTCTCATTCGTTGAGTTGACTTCATCGTCGTTTTCCGAGATGATTTCTCAACCATTTTTCAAAGTTGTGTAGTCTTCGTCATGCGTGAGGGAGTCACGGTTTGCAATCCGAAAAAGGATTCAAAATTGGAGTTCGGATGCCCAAGATACGGCTGAAGAACGTGAGGGAGCGCGCGAGAGGAGAGCATGGCCAAAGGCCACATTGCCCAAGCCGTGTGGGAGCCGTGGGACCCACGGCCAGAGGACCTCTCTGCTCCCGTATGGCCCACGCGCCCCCCACGGGGATGGGTGACGTGGCCACCTCTGATTGGCCCAAAAATTCCCTCTCTCTCCTCCTTTTAAATCCCTTCCATTCCCTCCAATTCATTTCCAAGAAGAAAAATTGTAAATCCCGTCAGAATTTTTCTCTCTATTTTTCTCACCTTCCAAACACCATAACTTCCTCATACGAAGTCGGAATTGAGTGATTCAAGTTGGAGATTGTTCGTAATCGAGTCCTCTACCTTTTCCAAGTGGTTTGGCAGCTGTTTGATCGATTTTTCTGGTGGTTCTACACAGAAAACCGAACCAGCTCGTGAATCCAAGGTATTAGTCATATCTTTGGGATTTCTTCTTTTATAACCTTCAATTTGCTTGGGGTTTCTTCTTCTATATATACTTGTATATTTGGTGAATGCTATTGAGAAAGATAGTTTCACAATCAATCCTAATCAAAAGGCTATTTAGAGACAAATGTGAACTAGTTTTCTTGATTCTAGGTTTTTCACATGTTTGTGTGTTGTATTGTGATTATGATAATATCTTAGGTTGTTTGTGACTTGATTGAATCAATTTTGTGATAAATGACCTTGAGATTTGATTTGATCCTTTGATTGATGAAATTTAAGATTATTGTATTTGTATTTGTATGTGTTTTAGAGTTATCTAGGATTTAATTGATTTACATCTTAAATCCTTGCTCTATATTTTTGGTTAGAATATTGATTGATTTGATCTCATGTCTCTAGCATTTTATTTTATGTTTATAGCATCTTGAACTTGTACTTCATGAATATATATATTGTTCAAGTGTTGTATGTGTGAATGAGACTTTGAGCTTTATGTGTTTGGTGTTTACACATGCTCTAGGTTTTATTCTTGTATTTTGCATCTAGACTTTTATTACTTGTGATATCACATGTTTAGGTCTATTTGTACCATGGAATGTATTGATCACATGTTCTATGTTGAATTGATTTTTTGCATCATTTGCATTCACATGATCACACTAGGAAGTCCTTGTAAAAGGCATGAAGTCTTGGTTAGAGTCGGGATGACTCGGATAGGCAAGCAAGTAGACTTGTCTAGAGTCGGGAGGACTCGGATAGTCATGCATGGGAGGCTCCCTAGAGGCATGAGTGCCTTGGATAGGGAGTTGGCTATTATATTGGTAGGCCTAGGCGTATGGTTAGACATAGACTCCAAAAGAGCGGGGTACACGAGAGATGTATGCACTCTTGAGGAATTTCTAATCTTCCATCGATGTTGGTTTTGTGTGTTGTCCAATATATGGTGGTTCCGCATCATTGAGGGATTTCATACTTTCCAATAGGGTTGGGTAGACTTAGACTCCACTAGGTTGGGTGAGCTAAAGATTGGTCACTTTGTGGATTCTCTATTTTTATCATCTAATATATATAGTACCCAATGGTTGTAGTTCAACCCGTGGATGTTTCCTCCTTGGAGGTTTTACCACGTTAAAAAATCTCTTGTGTTAATTCTTCATATCTCTATCTTTTATATTTTATTTGTGTATGTTATTATCTTGTTTCATATTATTCACTTGTGATGTATAGTGAAGCAAGTATTTGTAAAGTGTGATTTGTGGATTCATTTTTTTGATCATTTTTTTTTTTATATATAATTCTTTTGTATATTGTAATTTTGTATAATGATATTTGATCACTCTTGTAACTCATTGAACATCTATTGAAATACAAGTATTCTTTGTTGTTGTGTTTATTTGTTCTTATACCTTATACAACTAGATGATAGACATAGACCTTGTTCACATGATTACATCCTCATATTGTCTATGTATGTCTTTCTTGGTTTATTTTGTTGTGTGTAAGGCTACCTTGAGGGACAAACAAAAGTTTGTTCAAGGGATTGAAAAAAGGTGTAAAAACCTATTCACCCCTCCTCTAGGTATGTCTTAAGCAATTTAACTACATTTGTATACTTTCAGTTTTCTTTTTTTTTTTAAATATAAAATAAATAAAATCTATGGTTGGTCTCTGCAACTGCAATTGATTGGTCTAGTTTGGACATCAGGGGCGAATTCAGGATTTTCTATTTGACGGGGCTAAACTAAATACTAGTTAGAATTTTTTTTTAAACAACCTTGATAGGAAGAGGATTTCATTAATAAAAAATAAATACACAACAACGAGTCATGAGATGTAATAAATCTAACCCCTCAAAATGTATATTCCCACAAAATAAAATAAAGTCAAAAAAAAAAAAAAAAAAAAGCAAGGGTTAGTCTTCTCGAAAGTTCTCTCTCGTGAGAGCAACAGCCGTAGAAGTTGTGATCCAATAGATAGAGAGTCTCTCTAGCTAAGAGGTCTGAATGAGAAACATTTAAATACGCCGAATAAAGTATGAGAGATCTGAATAGGTAAATACATATTTACTCTATACTTACATTTATGCCAAACCTAATGGGAGGCGAGTGTATTTACCCCCTACATTTATCCACAATTTTTAGACAAAATTATAAGAAACACTTAAGTGAATTTGAAAATGGTATAAATTAACTTGATAAATAAAATTAAAAGGATTTAATTTCCAGCCCCGAAGATGCCACGTTTTAGTTGAAAGGACGAGCGGAAGAGAAAGAGAATTCTGGTAAGAAAAACCTAATAGTGAGCAAGTGGATCACGCAAACGGAGAAACCACATATAGTCTTACTTCATTACTTCATCTCTCATAGAGTCGTGACTACTGATCATCCTATCTATCTACTACTCTACTAGTAATCTAGTATGTATATCTCTCTCTGTTTACACCTTGTACGGATGCTCATACTCGTACCTTTTTGACATTTTTAATTCTATTTTACCACTTGTCTTCTTCTGTTTACACCTTGTACGGATGCTCCGACTCCTACCTTTTCGACAATTTTAATTCTATTTTACCACTCTTGAGTCTTGTCTTCTTCTACTGCAGATAATTTGCCATTGTTATACGCCAACTCAGTACTAATTAGAGTACAAGAAATCACCAAACACAACACAAATACAACTCTCTAATCCATATAGAAATGATACAACATTGAGTTGGACTACAAGTCGAGATGTTTAACATTATTGTTAATTTATAAAGAAATTAGCTATTTACACTATTGATCCAACAATTAATGATAATTAGGTATACATATTGAAGAATATTGTAGAGAGTTGAATTGAACACTAGGCTGCTCTTGATGAAAATTATAAGGTCCCCCTTCTAGATAATTGACAAATCTTTACTATTATACTACATGAACATGGAGGTCTTGTCATAAAATTAAGTCAATTTCAATTTCAGGGAAAAAAAGTGATAAGATGACATTAATAAATAGATTAGAAATTAATATACACACCCTTCTGGTCAACACCTACCTCAGTAATCTCTTATATATTCAAATTGATAATGTAAGTGCACAAGTCACAACAAACACCTAGCTCATTTCATTCAGACCTTTCATCAAACACTTAGCTCATTTCATCAAACACCTTTACATTAAGCAAAAAAACAAATAAAACAAAACAACCCCAGATGCATCTGATATCAATCTTCATGATTTCACTTCTCATCATCCTTCGATTTCCTCCATATGAATCCTCACCAGAGCATCATTTTGTTCTGGTTCATGGCTCCTGCCATGGAGCCTGGTCATGGTACAAGCTTGTGGCACTGATGAAATCATCATCTGGCCATATTAATGTCACTGCACTTGACTTGGCTGCTTCTGGGATTGATTCCAAGCAAGCGAAGAATCTGATATCGATCGCTGACTATTTCAAGCCGTTGATGGAGTTCATGGAAAGTGTTCCTCTGCATGAAAAAGTGGTCCTTGTTGGTCACAGCTTGGGTGGTTTGGCTGTCTCCAAGGCCATGGAGAGATTTCCAAGTAAGATTTCTGTTGCTGTTTTTGTCACTGCTGGTATGCCAGGACCTGACCTCAACATTTCAACTCTCAATCAAGAGGTATCAATTATCATCTTTGCTTAATTAGCTTTGAATGATAAAATCGAATGAAATTTATATCTCTGATTTTAATCATTGAAAATTTTGTTTTTGTGATTATCAGTCATTTAGGAGACAAGGTTCTATGCTAGACAGCAAATATACTTATGATAATGGACCTAATAACCCTCCAACCACCTTCATCCTTGGTCCTTTGTACTTGGCTTCAAATATGTATCAGCTTAGTCCAACCCAGGTATGAACAGCATCTAATTCTTTATTCAAAGTTTCGATATATCATATAAACGGAAATTACGGAAATTATGAGGTGTGAGAATCTTGTACGTTTTTCATTGCGAGATTCGATTTATATAGATAAAAATCAAATCCCAACACCTTGTGTGATTGTGCTTGAGATTAATAGCATATTCCCTTTTTCATATTATATAGTTGAATCTTTCCACAATCGAATCCCGTGCAAAAAAAAAATACATGATCTTGCTCCTGATTAGCTCACATACTCAATCAATCAGGTTATACAATAATATAATAAAAGGAGCAGAGAAAATAAAGAAAATTCAACTGATTAGTAAGCATTTTCAAGAAAATCACTCCCATCATGATAAAGACACAAAAAAATTTCCATACTATCAAGATCAAAGAGAGAGACGTACACATCAAGAAAATTTAATTTAAAAAACCAAGCAAAACAGTTGGTCATCAAATTCTTTGACTAGCATTGCTTGAAAAATCCATGCAGTTTCTTGGTCACCATAGTGGGGATCCTAGCTGGTATTTACATTTCTTCTCAACTTGATCACTAAGCAACAATAACTTTTAGGGTTTTGGCTATGAATTAAAGGAGGGGTTTTTTTTTTCTTCTCTTTAAAAAAAAAAAAAAAAAAAAAAAAAAGGTTTGCTTTGATGTGGGAGAAGACCAATATTTTAATTTTTGGTTTGTTGTGTGTGGTGGTGGTGATGATAATAATGGTGGGAATGGGTATGTGTGTCATGGTGATTGAATTGGTAGCTGTTGAAATATCATACCCAATCTCACATTAATTCAAACCTTCAATAGGAAAAGATCTTCTTGCTTTTTTATTCATTTGGGTTTTTTTTTTTTTTTTTTTTTTTTTTTAATAATAAAAAGAAATATTTGCCATATATAAGAGATAAGATTGGATCTATGTTTTTGTTTTAATCATTTAAGCCTTCCCAACTCCCATCTTTTGTTTTAATCATTTAATCATATAATTTATATATATTATATTTTATTATTAAATATAATATTTTTAAAATTATTTCATATACAATAATATATATTTTTTATTATATATATTATTATGTATTAATTTTTAATATATTATATATACATATAAGGGACACTCTGGTCATTTGAACCCCTTATCTCGTCCTACCCCATCCATATCAAACGCATAATAGTACAATTAACAGTTTTGTCATAGACATTCCAAACACAATATGGAACAACTGTCCCATCATATCCTGTCATGTCCCGTCTTACCATGTTCTGTTCCATCTCTGTGCCAAACGCACCCTAAGTAAACGATTCATATTTATTCTTTCGATATATCAATGGCATGCATAACTCTCCGTGTCATCTTAACATGAAAAAAAAACAAAAAATGCATGTTCATACTAGACAAGAATGTATTTCTGATATGAAAGAGTAGTTACTATGCAATACATCAATATATATATATCGGTGATCATGGAAATTTTTCTGACAGGATTGGGCATTAGCAACCACATTGATGAGACCAGTAAGATTGTTCAGTGAAGAAGACATATCAAGAGAGCTTGTGCTTTCTAGGGAAAATTATGGCTATGTCAAAAGGGTTTTCATAGTTTCTGAGAGGGACATGGTTATAGAGAAGGATCTTGCATTGTGGATGATCAAGAGAAACCCACCTCATCAAGTGGTTGAGATTAAGGGATCTGATCACATGGTCATGATGTCTAAACCAACTCAACTTTGGGCCCATCTACTTGAAATTGCTACCAAATATACTTGACGTTAATCCATTCAAGACTTGGAGAGAGGGACACGATTCGAGCTCAGAATCTCAATTGTGTAAGTGTAAGAGACATACCCCTAAACCAATTTTATCTTATAAAATAAAAACTCTTTATTTAGAAGAATTTAATTGCATGTCTTATTTCAAAATAAGGGGGTTAGAATTCTAATAAATATTATTTATAATAATTATAAATGTTTTGTTCTTTTTTTTTTTAATATTATAAAAAAGAGTAATATTACTTGCATTAGTGTATAAAAAAAATATAAGTTTCCATTTAGTTATCTCAAACATAATATTTAATATCTATATATAATCACATATACCTAATTTTTATTCACAAATAATTATAAAATTCTAACAAAGGTTTTCAAATTTTATCAAATGCCCTCAAGCTATGAACATAAATATGTATGCAAAATATCACGTGTTTTAAAAAAATTAAAAATTAAAAATTAAAATTCAAAGGTCAAATTATATTGGTAGAATTGTGAGGACTTCATATTTGAATAAAATTTATTGACTTCTATATATGGACAGATAGACTAATGTAATTATATAATGAATTTCCATTTGAGTGGTTTTTTATCAAAGGATTATATTTATTATAGAGACTTTAAATAGAAATAAAATTGTACATAATCTTATATTTTAAATTGGATTTCCACTACCCGGGGCGTGGCTTAGCTGGTAGATGGACGAGTTTGGGATTTGGGCAAATGACTCCGCAGTTAGCGGCTCAAATCTTACCAATGGCAAAAGGCCAAAAAAAAAAAAAAAAAAATTTGAATTTCCACCATAATGAATTAACTTTAGGGTACGGTTATTGACACCCATAAAACTTATTAGTACACTCATGTCTAAAATTTTAAAATTAAATATTACTATAAACACTCATCCTAATGCCAACGGTACCCTCATTGAAATAAATATATTCATTTTAATACATATTATTTATAAACACTCTTAAATTATTACCACAACCAATTTATAAAAAAAAAAATCATATTATTTTTGGAATCAAATCCTTTTTTAATGATAATGCAATTTACTTTTAAAAATATCTCGAATGTAAGAGTTTTATAAAAGGGAATATGTATATGGGGTCAAAAGATTTTCAATTTGGAATTCTTTTATTTATACAACTATCTTAAAAAAATAAAAAATAAAAAATAAAAAATCTTATTGACATCTATGGCTATCTTAAAAATAATAATAATAAATAAATAAATAAAACTTGATGATATTTACAGCTATAGTTAAAAAAAAAAAAAAAATGTTGTTTTTTGATAGAGTTTATAACTATACATAAAAGAAAGACAAAAACAATATGATAATCATGTGATGATGAGAAAATTTAATACTTGAAATAAAATTAGAGTTTAATTAGGATTTATCATAAAAAAAAATAGGGTTTATCATAAAGTTTTTTTTTTTTTTTTGAAAGGTTGGTTTTTTTTTTTTTAATTATGAAATATAGTTGAAGATATGTGTATAATTAATGAGTATATATAGTATTTGGTTTATTTTTAATTAAAGTAACTTGTCCTTATTTGTACATTTCTATTGGGATATTTTCAATACAAAAAAAAAAGCCTATCAGTGACGAACTATTTTCGACGGCGCTAATTGCCGTCAGAAATGGTACCATTTCCAACGGCCATTTCAGTGCCGTCGAAAATGAGTAAAAATATGATACCACGTTTCCGACGGCCAAATAGTCGAAAAAGCCGTCAATTTTGTTCTCAATTCCGACGAACACTATTTTCGACGGCACAAAAAGTGCCGTCGGAAATAGTCTTGTTCCATTTCAAAAGAATAAAAAAAAAAGGAATACACTATTTCCGACGGCTTCAATGCCGTCGGAAATAGTCTTGTTCCATTTGAAAAGAAAAAGAAAAAAAAGGAATACACTATTTCCGACGGCTTCAATGCCGTCGAAAATAGTCTTGTTCCATTTGAAAAGAAAAGAAGGAATACACTATTTCCGACGGCCTCAATGCCGTCGGAAATAGTCCTGTTCCATTTGAAAAGAAAAAAAAAAGAATACACTATTTCCGACGGCCTCAGTGCCGTCGGAAATAATCTTTGTTCCATTTGAAAAGAAAAAAAAGGAATACACTATTTTCGACGGCTTATTGCCTTCGGAAATAGTCTTGTTCCATTTGAAAAGAAAAAAAGGAATACATTATTTCCGACGGTATTGAGGCCGTCGGAAATAGTCTTTGCTTTGTTAACCTCAATTTCATGGAATAAATAAATAATTTATTATTATAATATTAATTAATAAATTATAATGGAATGTATGTAATTTATAACAATACACAAAAAATGTGACTTGTAGGTCAATATTTTAAATGTATCACTATATGTGTTAAATGTATCCAAAATTCACTGTCAACAAGAACTCTAATAATTTTAATAAATATTATTTTAAAAAACAATATCTCAATAGTATACAAAAAAGGGTTTTTAGCAAAAATGCCCTATTTTAGGGACTTAATAGCAAAACTACCCTAAAAACCAATTTAATTGCAAAACTACCCTAAACTTACCAAAATGCCCTCACTATTAACTCACCACATTTATTATCCTTATTTATTACTTTTACTAACCATTTACCAACCATTTACCAACCAACTAATAAAAAAAATAAACAAAACACTATCTCATAATTTAACTTACACTACAACACATTCTCTTCAAAAAAAAAAAAAACTTACATTACAACACATTGTTTCACACACATTTGTTTTTCAATGTTAGGTTTTTAAAAAATTGGAGAAGATTGTATCAAGTTATTTGAAGGTACGTATTACATTATAATTTATTTTTTTGCCAACCTCATTTGTAATGTGCCCGGATTTACTTGGTTATAATTTATTTTTTTTATGATAGAAGAGTTTTTGAAGGTTTGAAAAAAACATTGGGACGGGGTGACCCGAAAAAAACCTCGGGACGGGGTGACCCGACGTCGGGTCACCCCGTCCCGAGGTTTTTTTCAAACCTTCAAAAACTCTCGGGACAGGGTGTCCCGACGTCGGGTCACCCCGTCCCGAGGAAAAAAATCCTCGGGACAGGGTGACCAGATGTCGGGACACCCTGTCCCGAGGTTTTTTTAAAACCTTCAAAAACTCTCGGGACAGGGTGTCCCGACGTCGGGTCACCCCGTCCCGAGGAAAAAAATCCTCGGGACAGGGTGACCCGACGTCGGGACACCCTGTCCCGAGGTTTTTTTCAAAAATTGAAAAAACTTCGGGACACCCTTGAAAAAAACCTCGGGACAGGGTGTCCCGATGTCGGGTCACCCTGTCCCGAGGTTTTTTTTCCTTGGGACGGGGTGACCTGACGTCGAGACACCCTGTCCCGAGGTTGTTTCAATTTTTTAATTTTTGAAAAAAAACCTTATTTTCACTATCCCGTCTAATTTCCTAAGAATAATAAGGTGTTTTATAGGTTGATTATAGTTGTTGATTATATTTGTTAATTTTTTTTTTTTCAGGATTCAAGATGACAAGTGTGCAATTGGTTTTGAATTGGGGTGGAAAATGGAAAAGTCATCATGGTCAATATTGGTATGAAGGTCGAAGAGCAAAGGCGTTTGATTTTCCAAGAGATGCAAATTATGATCTTTTATTAGATAAGGTATACTATGTCACTGTAATTGATAGAGATCATTATCGGGTCAGTATGACAACTGTTGCTCACACTTTCCATCCTAGTATGCCTATTGAGATTGTTGACGATGAAGATGTTGCACTGTTGCTTCGTCGAGAGAATGTTGACCCATTAGTTTGTATTAGTATTGAGGAAATCGGCAATGAATGTCCATAAAGGAATCATAAACCACCAGAGTCCTCTGCCAACCCACACCATGAAACTCATGAGTATGAATTTCATCATACACAAAAAAGCAATATACAAGTTACTGATATTGATGAGTTTCAAACGTCAGATGTACCTAACATGGGTGCAAATTTGGATGATATTGTAGAGGGTTTTACACCAACTGCCAACATTGATACAACTTCTCCTCGTCTTATTCCTGATCATGATGAAACAGAACCACAGTTCAATCCCATTCCTAATCAATTTCCCAGCCGGTATGATGAGCAATTTGCCCATGTCCAGATGCTTGTTCCACCTCCATGTGCATTCCTTGATCTTAAGTGACTCAAGTAATTTCTGTCCACCCATGTGTATATACCTAAACACATTCCATAATAAATTCATATATGAACTCAAGTATAAAGAATCGAAAAAAATAAAAGTGAATACAGTTAAAAGTGAGACATAGACTATATATAAAGTTTGAGATGCAATCTAATTCAACTAAATGGTTTGTAATCTATC
This sequence comes from Acer yangbiense, assembly GCA_008009225.1. Classification (NCBI taxonomy): domain Eukaryota; kingdom Viridiplantae; phylum Streptophyta; class Magnoliopsida; order Sapindales; family Sapindaceae; genus Acer; species Acer yangbiense. Next base: position 46,014,451 of record CM017764.1, read on the forward strand.
TATAACAACATAACAAGTCTAGTTCAAGTCTAAGAGCATAAAAGAACATATTTTCAATTTAAGAACAGCACCAAGAACAAAACTAGTTCAAAACCAAGAAAACCAATCATTTGAACAACTTTGAAACTTAATTGAACAAACTTTTAAACTTAATTGAACAACGTAACAAAACAAAACCAAGAAACAAAACTAGTTCAAGTCTCCCCACTCCACAAAAATCAAATTTATTAAGGTAAATTTTTGTGATATTTACATTCAGTTAATAGATTTACAATTACATGAATCAAAATTTCACAATAGACTTCAAAAATTGAAAACCCTAAAATCAATTTCAACTAAAAAACATAAACTTAAATGTTAGGTTTCAAAATCAAAATACCTTAAATGGAAACCAAATGAAGGATGTATGGCAAATGTGAGATTAGAGAATGGAGAAATGTTGAAAACCCAGCTCGGAGTGGTGGTTGTAGTTGAAGAACCGCCTGAAACGAAAACCCAACCAGCTGGAACGACGCTAGAACTCCAAATCAGGTGACGTTGGAACGACACGAAGCTAGACGACGGCGTAGGCATCGCTGGAACGAGACGCGACGGCGGCTGGAACTCGGCGGTTGGAACGCGGCAGCTGGCTTCATTGGCTGAAATTTGATCGGGAAAGGGAGCTCTCGGGAAAGGGAGGCAGGAGGAAAAGTTAGGGCAGTCAGTCAAATTGGATTCAATTTTTACATAAGGGTAGAAATGTCATTTTAGGGTAGTTTTGCAATTGAATTGGTTTTTAGGGTAGTTTTGCTATTAAGTCCCTAAAATAGGGCAATTTTGCTAAAAACCCTACAAAAAAATATATTTACTTAGTATACAAACATATCAATAGCTTATATATAAATAATATACAAAACATATCAGATATAAAGTTATAGCAAAATGGTAAGGGAAACCCTTACTGTCATCCAGGTCAAGGGTTCAAGCCACATGAATTTCAAGGATTTATAGTGCCACATGCTGGGTGACGTGGCGCGTGGCACATGACAAGTGATGTGGCGACTATCAAGTCGAGTCATGCTATTTTTTTAATAATTCGACTATTTCCGATGGCAATACGCAGTCGAAAATAGCAATAAAGCCGTCGGAAATAAAAGTAATCGAAAATAGCAGTAAAGCCGTCGGAAATACAAGTAATTTTGACCACTTTGAATCACTATTACCGACGGCATTTTTATTTTTTCCGACGGCCATGGCTATCAGAAATGGTAGTATTTGTAACGGCTTGTCAATGAATAGTTATTTCTAACAAGCGTATTTGCGACGGCCTCCGAAGGCTTTTTTCCGTCGGAAAAGCGTATTTCCGACAGGAAATGGTCTTTTCCGACGGTATTTAGCTGTCGGAAAAGACCATTTTTTTTATAGTGTTTTATAATTAAGTTTTTTAATAAAATATGGGTGTACTAATAAGTTTTATAAGTGTCAATATCGGCTCCCTTAACTTTAATGTGAAGACACACATTTAAATTACCCTTTTCATGTTAAAATTTTCAAAAATCTCCATGGTGTAGAAAAAATCGTCAACAAAAATTAAAATAACCCTTATCACATATAATTTAGACCGTATATGGTTGTGTGTGATGAATGAAGAACATAAAAATAAAAGGAGAAAATTAACAAATGTAGCCAAATAGATTATGGAAAAATTGTTTTTAGCCTTGTTTCATATTTTAATTGCTTATAACCATTTTGTAATAAATTCTTTCAATCCTTAGCCAAAATTACAAAATACCCCAACCAATTAATTTTTTTAATTTTTTTCCTTTACTCTTCTTCTCTTCCACGACATCTCTTCTTATCTTCTTTCCTGCTTTCTCTTTTTCTCTTCCACGACATCACCTAGAGATGTCAAAATTACCCATTGGTCCGGGAACTCGTGGGGACTCGCCCCGTAAGGGGCGGTTTTAGTCGTACCATTTTAAATTGTGGTATGGGCCTGGTATTTTTTTTCAATCCCTGATTTAATTTCGGTACGGTTATGGGATTTTAAGTCCCCACCCTGCCGTGTCCTGTCCCCATACCCGCTATCAATTTTTATATATATATATAAACATAATTTCCCCTCATATTTTCCCCTCCCATTAACATAATTTTCCCTCTCTTTTTTTCCCATTTTTTTCCCTCCATTGAAACACTACTCCATTCTAGATCATTATATATAATACCACCCTTCACACTGTTAATTTCATATTATTCAATAATATTTATATGATCTTTATCAATAAATCATAAAATAAAATTTTAAAAAAAAAAAAAAACACTAATGGGATGAGGATGGTATGGGGTAAAAAACATATCCCCTAATGGGGAATCCTCGTACTCGCATCGATCATTTTAAGGTGGGTATTCATCGGGGATGGTATTTCTTATACAAATTGGTACTGGGGATAGTAATGAAAAACCCGTCCCCGACCCGTACCATTGACATCCCTAACATTACTTGGTTTATTTATTTATTTATTTTATCATTATAGTTTATATTACATGAATTTTCAACATTTGAAGAAAAATGCATGGTTCCCACAAACTCCTAATAGAAGATTAACGAAGAAAATGAAAAAAATTATTATTATTTTTAGATGATCTAGGTTCCAATTCTTATTTCTCAAGAGAAAAAATTGAAAGCAAAAAATTGAATAATAATTTATCTTCAATAATCATGACCAAAAATTCTTCTTCCAAAGATCAACAACCCCAAATTTGGAACCGGTTCTTCTCACTCTCGTTTTAGGAGATCTGGCTTTCAACTTCCAGATCTTCATCATTTTTTTTTTCTCAATCATTATCATCAATTAAAGAAAAAAAAAGATTAAAATTAATAGGGAGATCTGGATCTCAGTTTCCAAAACAAAATATTTTGTAAAAGTTGGAATCAAAGGTTTGTTGAAGTTGAATATGGAAGAAGAAGAGAAAGAAGAAAAGAGGAGAAGGAGAGACATCGTGGAATAGAAGAAGAGTAAAGGGAAAGGGTTTTTTTTTTTTGGCTGTTTTTATATAGGGGCATTACGATAATAGTGTAAAAAAGAGTTTTTTACAAAAATAGCCGGTTTTAAAATGGTGTAATGATTTACAGCGTTATTGCCTCGGCTTTTCTTTTTTAACCATTTAACTATTAAATGGACAAAAATATCCATAGGTTTAACATTTACATCAAACACATAGTATATTAAAAATAACAGTGAAGATGAAAACAAGTAAATTAGGACTCTAATAACATTGTGATGGCTTCATGTGCTCGAGTTCTGAATTCTGGTGCCCCCACTCGGTTGTGGAAGCTCTGACTATGTTGTGTGGTTTGCATCTAGTTGTGGAATATGGTATACTGCTTGAGTGTCAGAGAACTCACATGTGAAGCTCAAGAAAATGGAATGAATCTTACATCGAAACCACATAAAATAAGAGAAGGGCATATATACTAGTGGATGTCACAACCCATTAGACTAGTCTTTTTAGTTGTAATGCTATCTACCAATATATACACTCATTCTCATTAACACTTAAACATACAAATATCCAAATTTAACACCGAGTGCCCGTTGTTTTAGAATCGGATAATATTCTGCAGCTTATTGATTCTATCCCTTTTGATAAAGTGCAATTTGTTCCTAGGAGGTGTAATCGACTGGCTCATAATTCGACAAGTTTGATTTGTCTCTTGAGTGTGAGAATGTTTGGATTGAAGATTGTCCACACTGTGAGTCTGGTTCTAATGAATATCCAATATAGCTTTGTTTCTTTGCTTCTAATTGATTAACATAATGAGACAGAAACCACGGAATTGAGAAGTGCAAAATCCTGGAATCCAATTCCATTTCCGCAGATTGATGAACTTCTGTTGCCAACCGAAATACAAATTTTCTAATTAAATAAAAGATGGACATTCATGTCAATATTCACAAAGCTACACAGAGATAAAAAAAATATGATGAGTGTAACAATCAAGTTGGATGAATTGATTGGATTGAATCTAGTCTTTGATGTGCGCAGAAGCCATCATGAACAGTGTTTTACCCGTGAACACTTACTCTCGTCACAGCATCCGTGATTGAAACAAGGCTGCTAGCAGTGTAAGGAATCACTTTGTAGTTTGATTGAATGCCAAAAGTTTTTGGTTTTCTCTTTTCTGACACCTTTGCTTGCTTTTAACATTGTAAGCAAGCAAATCTACAGAACCAAACAACATTAGTAATTATGCATCTTCAGTTGCTTCCTCACCACTCATTAATATTCACACAATAGTTTAGAATATGTATTGATTCGAAAATCCTTTACATCTTTGAGATTAATGGGTTCGTGACAATGAACTCTTTAGTCTTTACTTCAAGATCTCTTCAGTCTTCACCCCGTAATTCTTCAATACCCAGATGTCAATATTTGATTCAAGGAAACCATCACATAGATAGAGAAAACCTCTTGAAACTGCCACAGAAATGCTGTTAAAAGGCTTACATTGGCCATGGTCTTGATTTGGAGGACCTGTAAATGGTTGGGATTGCTCATTTTTAAGGTCAAAAGAACACATAAATGTTGTTTTATCTTGTGAATGAGCATAACAGTGAAGATCACCATGTAAAAAAGTTAAATTTAATTGACTCTCTGTTTGCCGTAAATGTTAAACACAGTGTTTGGGGTATTTTTATCCGTGCAATAGTTAAATGGCTAAAAGTAGGGCTATAAATCATTACACTACTTTAAAAATGGCTATTTGTGTAAAAAAAAAAAAAAAACTCTAAAAATTAGGTTATAAACAATTAAAATTTGAAAGTAAGTTATAAATGATTACTCAATGTTTCAAATGGTTAGAAATGAACTTTTCCCAAATAAAATACCATTAAAAAGTATTTTTAAAATCCTCAAAAGAAATACTTAAAAAAATTTCCTTAAAAAAAGGGAAAAAAAGAAGCTTTTTTCTCACTTTGATTCCAACATCACAAAGTCACACTCACTCACACGTAATTTTCTATAATTTTGAAAGAAATTAAATTCAGCTTCTTTAAAGAAGTATTTATTTTTCCTCTTTTATATATACATAGTCGTATCATGTGAATTTTATAAGTATATGTGAAGAGTTTTCTTTTCGATACTGTTATAGAGATATCTAGATAAGTCCCAACAGACGCTTGATTTGTTCGGTGTCAAATTTAAAAAAAAAATCAAAAAAAATCAAAAAAAAATTAAATTAAAAATAATGACACTAAAATTCCATTACCCACCTAAATATAAATAATAATGAAACAACAGAACAAGGCATCCTTTACACGGGAATGATCTTCTTGATTCTCCACTTCATCGTATTTATTAAATTATTAACTCCATAATTATTGGAAGGCTGGAAGCATTTTACACATTAATTTATAATTCAAAAGATGAAGAATAATCAAAAACGTTTCAAAAAAGGGAATTGAACCCGACGTGAATCGAACACGCAACCTTCTGATCTGGAGTCAGACGCGCTACCATTGCGCCACGGATCCACTTTAATTAGTTCCCTTAATTAAGGTATTTAACACTAGCTAGCATTGATTATTGGATTTTAAGTATACATAATACATCTCCTAATTTATCTTCCAAACTTTTTACGTAAGAATGTCTCTAAGGATCTCTTGGAGACCCTCTTATTTAAGGGTGAATATTGTTATACGAGGCCATTAAGAGAGTTTGTATTCCAATGATACTTCCTTTAAAAAAAAAGCTATTGGAATTTAATAAAAAAAATAAGTGGGGGTTGAAGCCACCCCTTACCTTGGAGCTGCATTTTAGCCCCTCCCTTACCTTAAGCTAAGGGGCTTGGTTTCTCAAGCTCCTTGGAGATGCTCTAAGAGATTTAGTTCATATGACATTATAACATATGAAAGATGAAATAAATTATTTTTAATGTGTATCTATATGCAAATGATACAAGTCATACAACACTGAGTTGGACTACAAGTCGAGATGTTTAACATTATTGTTAATTTATAAAGAAATTAGCTATTTACACTATTGATCCAACAATTAATAATAATTGGGTATATATATTGAAGATTATTGTAGAGAGTTGAATTGAACACTAGGCTGCTCTTGATGAAAATTATAAGGTTCCCCTTCTAGATAATTGACAAATCTTTACTATTATAATACATGAACATGGAAGTCTTGTCCTAAAATTAACTAATTAAGTCAATTTCAATTTCAGGGATAAAAAGTGGCATGTAGATAAGATAACATTAATAAATGGATTAGAAATTTATATACACACCCTTCTGATCAACACCTACCTCAGTAATCTCTTATATTCAAATTGATAATGTAAGTGCACAACAAACACCTAGCTCATTTCACTCAGACCTTTCATCAAACAATTAGCTCATTTCATCAAACACCTTTACATTAAGCAAAAAAACAAATAAAACAAAACAGCCCCAGATGCATCTGATATCAATCTTCATGATTTCACTTCTCATCATCCTTCGATTTCCTCCATATGAATCCTCACCAGAGCATCATTTTGTTCTGGTTCATGGCTCCTGCCATGGAGCCTGGTCATGGTACAAGCTTGTGGCACTGATGAAATCATCATCTGGCCATATTAATGTCACTGCACTTGACTTGGCTGCTTCTGGGATTGATTCCAATCAAGCGAAGAATCTGATATCGATCGCTGACTATTTCAAGCCGTTGATGGAGTTCATGGAAAGTGTTCCTCTGCTTGAAAAAGTGGTCCTTGTTGGTCACAGCTTGGGTGGTTTGGCTGTCTCCAAGGCCATGGAGATATTTCCAAGTAAGATTTCTGTTGCTGTTTTTATCACTGCTAATATGCCAGGACCTGACCTCAACATTTCAACTCTCAATCAAGAGGTATCAATTATCATCTTTGCTTAATTAGCTTTGAATGATAAAATCGAATGATATATATATCTCTAATTTTGATCATTGAAAATTTTGTTTTTGTGATTATCAGTCATTTAGGAGACAAGGTTCTATGCTAGACAGCAAATATACTTATGATCATGGACCTAATAACCCTCCAACCACCTTCACCTTTGGTCCTTTGTTCTTGGCTTCAAATGTGTATCAGCTTAGTCCAACCCAGGTATGAATAGCATTTAATTCTTTATTCAAAGTTTCGATATATCATATATACGGAAATTATGAGATGCGAGAATCCTCACGTTTTTCATTGCGAGATTCGATTCAAATAGATTAAAATCAAATCCCAATGATTAAGGTGTTGACCAAATGTGATTGTGTTTGAGATTATTAGCATATCCCCTTTTACGTACTATTTAACGTTGTTGAATCTTTCTACAATCGAATCCCGTACGAAAAAACGTACACGATCCTGCACCTGATCAGCTCACATACTTAATCAATCAGGTTGTGGGTTCGAATCATATTCGACTTTTTCAATCTCTAAATTATTTTTATTTTTTTGTTGATATATGGACAAGACCCATTTCTTAAAATACAAAATTCATGGAAATTAGACCGATAAAATAACTCATTTTGCAATATAATGAAATCCAACATGAAGAACTATAGTTTGGGCCTTTGGGGTATGTAAACATGGCTCTCAATGCTAATCGAAAACTTAAGTAAACAATTCATATTTATTCTTTCGATATATCTGTGTCACCTTAATAGGAAAAAAAAATTGCACATTCATACTAGACAAGAATGTATTTCTGATATGAAAGAGTAGTTACTATGTAATACATCAATATATATATATATATATATATCTGTGATCATGGACATTTTTCTGGCAGGATTGGGCATTAGCAACCACATTGATGAGACCATTAAGATTGTTCAGTGAAGAAGACATGTCAAGAGAGCTTGTGCTTTCTAGGGAAAATTATGGTTATGTCAAAAGGGTTTTCATAGTTTCTGAAAAGGACATGGTCTTAGAGAAGGATCTTGCATTGTGGATGATCAAGAGAAACCCACCTCATCAAGTGGTCGAGATTAAAGGATCTGATCACATGGTCATGATGTCTAAACCAACTCAACTTTGGGCCCACCTACTTGAAATTGCTACAAAATATACTTCATGACATTAATCCCTTCGAGACCTGGAGAGAGGGACATGATTCGAACTCGGAATCTCAATGGTGTAAGTGTAAGGGACATACCACTAAACCAATTTTATCATATAAGATAAAAAAACTCTTCTTGTTTTTTTTTAGAAGAATTTAATTGCATGTCTTACTTTCAAAATAAGTGGGTTAGAATTCGAATAAATATTATTTATAATAATTATAAATGTTTTTGTTCTTTTTTTATTATTATAAAAAGGGTAATACTATACAACCCAAAAAATTAATCCAAAATTCAACCAAAATAATGTGACAAATAAGTTGTCATCATTGCATAAATCATGGAGTGTGTGGTGAATGATGTGACAAGGACAAATCATTTACATTAATGTATATATATATATATTTCCATTTAGTTATCTCAAACATAATAGTTAATATCTATATATAATCACATATACCTATTTTTTTATTCACAAATAATTATAAAATTATAAAAATAGAGCTTCTTGTGACAATCCAAAATTTTCTTTTCACACTTCTTTTTTAAAGACACTCCATTCTTAAAATTTAAATTTAAAAAAAAAAATCCGAAGACACTTCCTGTTATTCCAAAATTATCTTTTTTATCTTTTGGCACTCCTATTCTAAAGACACTCTATTTAAAAAAATAAATTTCTAAAGACACTCCATTTTACTTTAATAAAAGTTAGAACGAACCATCATAGCTTTTTAGATTTATCTGAGAAGTAATTTTTTTTGAATTAAACTATTAAAAAAAGAAATTATATCTCATAAATCATTAGATTAAATATTACACATTAAACACTCTCTCATACATTTTTAATTACCATATTAAACTCCCTCTCCCCCAATACATATTTCTAATTTTCTATCTCCATTCTGTCTCAAGCAAGGCTAAAAGTTAAGGAAAAAAAAACACTCAAAATACAATTACCCTGTTTTTCAAAAAAAAAAAAAAAATTCGAAATATGAAAAATGATTTTTGTTATTTTTGTTATTTTTGTAGGTATGTGATTGCCATAAGAACTTTAATTCTTTCATTAGTCTTAGAAATTATTAGTTTAATTGAATCTAGTTCCAGCAAATCAAGTTTATCTATATATATATAATATTGTTAGTAAAAAACCAAAATATTCATAAGTTTTTTTTTCTTTAACTATTAATCAGAGATTGATCGAGAAAATATAGAGATATGATTTTTTTTTTTTTTGAAAAATGAAGAGAGAGAGAGAGAGAGAGAGAGAGAGAGAGAGAGTAATTGGGAGAGAGTGTTTAATATGGTAATAACAGATTTAAGAAAGAGAGTTTCTTTTTTTAATAATTTAATTAGTTTGGAGTGTTTTTAGAATTTTTTTTGTCTTGTTTAGTAATTTTAATTTAGGTTAAAATTGTCATTAATAAAAAAAATTAAATTGGAGTGTAAATAGATAATTTGTAGATTGTAAGGAGAAGCTCTCTTCTAACAAACGTGTTCAAATTTTATCAAATGCCCTCAAGCTATGGACATAAATATGTATGCAATTAAATATCACGTGTTAAAAAAAATTAAAATTAAAAATTAAAATTCAAAGGTCAAATTATATTGGTAGAATTGTGAGGACTTCATATTTGAATAAAATTTATTGACGTCTATATATGGACAAATAGACTAATGTAATTATATAATGAATTTCAATTTGAGTGGTTTTTTTATCAAAGGATTATATTTATTACAGAAATATAAGCCCCCGTCCTGCAGGCTGTTTTCAGCTGTTTTTGTTTTTGTTTTCCAAAAATGATTTCGAATTCGTGTCCTGTAAACCGTTTTTCATTTTATTTTCAGAAATCAAAAACAAAAACAAAAACAAAGTTAAGTGTTAATAGTGAAAATTTTGAAAAACAAAAAAAACTTGTTTTTGTTGAATTTGTTTTTGTTTTTCATTTGAAATGGGTCCCACATCATTAATAATTTTTTTTTTCTTTTTTCTCATCCCACCAGATCCCATCTTCTTCTTCCTCCTCAACTCCATCTCTTTCTTCCTCCTTCATCTCCGATCTCGATCATCCCCTTCTCCGCCGCTCACCGCTCGCCGTCGTCTTCTTCTTCTTCTTCTTCCTCTTCCTCCTTCGCTCGCGATCGACCTGGTCTGGTCTAGCCGTCGCCGATCTGGTCTGGTCTAGTCTGGTCTAGTCTTGCCGTCGCCGATCGACCTGGTCTGGTCTTGCCGTCGCCGATCTTCTTCTTCCTCTTGCCGTCGCCGATCTCCTCCTCTTCTTCTTCTTCTTCTTCTTCTTCTTCTTCTTCTTCCTCTTCCTCCTTCGCCTCTCGCCAATCGCCGATTTCCGCCGATCCCTCTTGCCGTCACCGATCTGGTCTTCCTCCTCCTCCTCCTCTTCTTCTTCTTCTTCTTCTTCTTCCTCTTCCACTGATAAGGGTTTTGTGTTAATTTATTAATTATATTTAAAAAAAATGGTTAATTATTTTAATTAATTTGTTTATATTAATTTCAATTTTCGAAAGTTTTCGATTTATCCTACCAGACGCGTTTTTTCCGTTTTTATTTTCAAAATATGGATTCCAGTAAATGCTACCAGACGCGTATTCGGAATTCAAAAATGAAACAAAAAACACTGTTTTCATTTTCATTTTTCTTTTCGAAAAACAAAAACAAAAAACGGCTTGCAGGACGGGCCCTAATTGTACATAATCTTATATTTTAAACTGAATTTTCAGCTGGTAAATGGACGAGCTTGGTGTTTGGGTAAATGACTCCTAAATCAGCGGCTCGAATCCTACCAATAGTAAAAAAGTTTTTAAAAAATACTTATTCTAGATAGGTGGATAGATAGTGTAAAATAAATAAATAAATAAATAAATTTCCACCGTAATGAAATAATGAATTAACTTTAATGTTAAGACACATTTAAAGTATCCTTTTCAACTTAAAATTTTCAAAAATCTCAATGGTGTAGAAAAAATTGTCAACAAAAATTAAAATAACCCATATCACATATAATTTAGACCGTATATGGTTTTGTGTGATGAATGAAGAACATAAAAATAAAAATACCCTTAAAAAGTATTTTTAAAATCCTCAAAAGAAATATTTATAAAAAAAAAAAAAAAAAACAACGAAGCTTTTTTCTCACTTTGATTCCAACATCACAAAGTCACACTCACTCAGTCACTCACATAATTTTCTATAATTTTGAAAGAAATTAAATTCAGCTTCTTTAAAGAAGTATTTATTTTTCCTCTTTTATATATATATATAGTCGTATCATGTGAATTTTATAAGTATATGTGAAGAGTTTTCTTTTCGATACTGTTATGGAGATATCTGGACAAGTCTCAACAGACGCATGATTTGTTAGGTGTCAAATTTAAAAAAATATATATATATATTTAATCAAAAGAAAATTAAATTAAATATAATGACATTAAAATTCCGTTACCCACCTAAATATATATAATAATGAACAGCAAGACATGGCATCCTTTACACGGGAATGATCTTGTTGATTCTCTACTTGATCGTATTTATTAAATTATTAACTCCATAATTATTGGAGCATTATACACATTAATTTATAATTCAAAAGATGAAGAATAATCAAACAAGGTTTCTCATTTTTAATATGATTGATATGTTGTCTTAAAATATGATTTAGAATAATCCGTTCACATTACGAACCTAAAGGTAACGTGTATGGTGTGGAGGAAGTATCGGGCCATTATTATTATTGTTTTTTCATAAATTATTTAATTCATGCATCATTGCGCTCACAATCTAACAAAATATATGATGAAGAACAAGATAAGTGATCCATCCATGTCTTGATATTTGTTGGAAGCTTGGCATATACTTGTTTTATTCCATAATTGTGAATTGTCATTGTCTTTGAACAAAAATTACAAAAGTGGTGTCTAATAAACTTAATTATTCACACAATTAATAAATAATATTGATGATCTTATCCACTAAATAATTCAATTATTACTTTATTGAACTTTGAAGCAAAACATTTTGATACTTTTTTGTGGGGTACAGAGGACCCACCAGTCAATTACACATAAAATTTATCTATATCATGAGAAAAGTGAACCTAATCATCATTGGACCACTAAAAATATAACACGTGTTATTTTAATAATTTACCGTATGTTAAATTTTTAGTGGTCCGTTACACCGATCAGTCGAGAGCATCGAAATAGAAGATTAACATGCAAACACATGGGCCCTTAGCTTTGGTGGCCAGAGTCTGTCTGAGACTCTCTCCCACCAGGGTTCGATTCTTGGCCCAAGTGTGTATTTAGGGAAAGTTGTTCCCTTTATTGTGTTGGTCTTGTCCCACCTAGGTGTGGGTAGTTTCTCCCCTCTGGTGGGAGTTGCTTTCCGAATTGCATTTGTAGAGCCTCATCTCGCCGGTCCCGACAGTTATTGTATGTTATCAAAAAAAAAAAAAAGGTTAACATGCAAACACAAATATACCAAAAATCCACTTGTATGAATTATTCATATTATATGATATGGTTCGAGTTAATTGAACTTATATTTTAGACGCACCGAAACATTCCTCTAAATCTTGACGGCAAAAAGGCTTCAACAAAACTAATTAATGGAATAAATAAAATAAAATTAATTAGCATTGATTGAAGTATACAGGACGTCAAATAATTGGCAAGAAACGTCTATGCAATTTTGGAAGTTGTTCAAAATATCTGCCAAAAACATTTGTGTTGAAGGACTCAAACATTAATGCATACCTGTCCAAATAAAAACACAATCTTGTCTGGATTTCGGATAAGTCATCACCATCAATGGACCACACTCAATTTAGACAAGATGGGGGCATGGTGACTCGCTCACATCTATATCCTAGTTTCGAGTCGTATCTTTTTCCGAATTCAAGTCATACCATAAATAGTAAAAATAAAAAAATCAACTCCAACAACAAAAATATACAATCTTCTTCTTCTTCTTCCTCATCTATCTATCTAAATCTAAATTTAAAGAAACTGAAAAAAGAGAAAAGAGTTTAATTAAAGATGGATGATTATAAATTCAAACCCAGAAGAAACTACAAGAAAAAAAAGAAAAAAAAACAACAAAGCTGTCTTTGTCTGAATTATATCTCTCTCTCTCTTATATTACACAAATCCTGATATATTACAATGCAAAATTAAAGCAGTTGGGAAAGAAATTAATTAAATAATTAAAGACGGGGCGGCCGGCGATGATGAAGAAGGGTTTTTCAGGGAAGAAATCCGATGAAAGGGACAGCGGCAGCGTAAGAGTGATTGGAGAGTTCTTGAGGTGTCACGTTGTGGTGGATGACGATACTCACTGCCTCTGCTACGACCACCACGAACTCTATAGCCATTTTCACCAATTCAATACACATCCCCAGTCTCTGCACGATCACCATTTTAATCAAATTTAGAAACTCACTGATCAACGATCGACTTCAAATGATGTATATATGAAAACGATAACGTTATAGGGAGGTAGGGTTTGATTGATTTTGTTTCTCTGTTTCTTGTTCAAATCTCCGCGTCGCTCGCTTTTTTGTGTGTGTGTGTGTGTGTGTGTGTTTGAAGTTTGAAAATTGAAATATAAAAAAGTGTTTATATATAGTAGTATGAATAACAAGATCAAGAAACTAGTTGATTGTTTAAATGGCCTTTCAAAGTCTCCAAGAGACACCAATGACCAACCCTTCTGTAACAAGCTAGTTAGTTAGAGAGTGTTGTCTATCTGAATATCTCATCTGATCTTCTCTATCTCTCCCTCTTCACTACAATTCTTTCCAATCCATACTATATTTTAATTTCATTTTACTTGCCCTCAAATCTACTTATCATTGCCTTGAAATCCATACTAGATTTGTTTTAAAAGTTTTAAAAGTACTACATTAAATTCCGACACAGTTATTATTGGTAAGAAATCTATACTAGATTTATTACCACAAATTATAGGGTGAAATTCATTTTCATTCCTCTAGTTTGACCTAATAGTCAAACTGGTCCCCTGATTTCCAATCTTGTGTTGACAGGTCCCTTTAGTTATCAAAAATCTGTATTTGGTCCCTGCTGTTCAATTCTGTTAGAGTTTTCAAAGATTATGTCAAAGTTAAAAGGGTAAAAGTGTAAACTTACACTGATTGCTTCTAGAAACATTTTGACGAGGGGCAAGACCTTAAATTGACAAAATAAAACACAAAATAAAATAAAATTCTTTTAATTAATTTTAATATTTAGTTACAAATAAATTGACCGTAAATTATAAAACACAAAATAAAATTCATTTAACTAATTTTAATATTTAATTACAAATAAATTTATTTTTTATTTTGACAAAGGGGTCCAAAATTTATTTTTTAAAAAGGCCCAATTCTTTTTTCCTTCAAAATAATTAATAATTCTAATCGTGTTTGGGTTTCATCTTTCTTTCTTTTTTTCCTAAGCCTCCAAACGCGATTTCTCTCCTCCTCTCTCCGCAGTTTCATCGTTTGGGGTTGGATCTCTCTCTTTCGATCTTGATCTCATCACACTGGTTTGCGAATCGGACTATGGGATAATTAGGTTTGGAGTTTGATTTTGTTTTGTTTTGTTTATTTTCATTTTTGATTTGAATCTTTGGTTGAGAGGAGAAAAAAAATATTTGGGTGTTGGTGTGGTGGTGATGATGGTGGTTTGAACCTAGGTTCTGGGTTTGTGGTGATGATGGTGGAGAGAAGCTTGGTTTGGGTGATGGTCGATTCACGGGGTTGTGGTGTTGGGATTTTTACGGTGGGCGCCGACGATGAGATCTTTCCAAATTTCATGAATTTCCAAATCTCTTCAAGCCTTTTTTTTTTTTTTTTTTTTACTTTGTTTGTAGAGAACTAGAAATAGATCTTCAAAAGCTTCTTACTTTTTCTTTTTTATTTTGTTCAAGAAATCTGGAAATTTCCACATCTTTTCAAAAGATTTTTTTAATAATAATTTTTTTTTTAAATGTTTGATTTCCAGTGTTTGTGCTTTAGTTTGGCAAATATTTGATTAAAACAACAATAAATTTTAAAATTTACAGATCAAGTTTTTGATTTCCAGTTCCTTTCTCTGAATTCGAACCACACCACTAAACCACCAAATTAGTATCAATTAAGTTTTCAAATCCACCACCACAAAGCCACAACCTAAATGAAACAATTCTTATTTTCTTTTTAAAACAATGTTAATTTAAAATTTATTTTCTTTATTTTCTTTATAAAAAAAATTCAGAATTTTATTATTATTTAACCATTTTTTTAATTTTTAATTTTTACTTAAAAAATTTGATGACACTTGTTAAAATTTTATTGGATTATAAGCCAAGTTAAACTATAAAATTTTATAAGGTTAGAGGGTAAAATCGTACATTTAAACCTTTTAATTTAAGTGAAGGGTAAGAGAGTCAATTTAAGGAAGATGAAGCTATATTTTTTCAATTAATTAATTTAAGATGATTTTTTTTTTTTTTTTTGTATGGGTGTGGAAGATGAATTGTTTTTAATTAATTTTTTTGTTTTAACAAAAAAAAAATTGTTTTTTTTAAATTAAAAAAGAGAGATGGAGTGTAAAAATGTCATTTAATCAACTGACCCACTTTAAGGGGCAACATGGTCATTTGACCCTCTGTACTTGTCAGATTTCACTTTTTCAACCAAAATCGTAACAGAAGGACTAAACGAGACAATTTTGAAAACAAAGGGACCAGTTTGGCTATTAGGTTAAACTAGAGGGACAAAAATGAATTTCACCCTAAATTCTAATATCATTAAAGGAAATCCATTCTAGATTTTACTACTTTTTTTAAGTATTACGGTAAATTTTGATATTATTAAAGAGCAATAAATTCTGCACGAAATAATGATACATGTGAGACCCAAATATCTACTCCCACTATAATATTAGTAAAAAACTCTTTAACATATTATTGTAAAATGTGCATAATGAAACTAGAACTCTAATCCACTAATGTGAAAGGAACCGATTATACTAAGGGGTGATGTGCAAATCCATACTAAATTATCATGGGAAAATGACTATTTCTTACAACTAAGAGGGTAAAATGCGGATATATAGGTCAAACGTCATGGGCGAAAAAAGCGATTGCACTATTATATATATTGGATTTAATGCGAATTTGAAGTAGTTCATTTCATATCTCTTTTTGATAATTAAATTAAAGAAATTCTTCATATTTTTTTTAAAGAATATGGACAAAAATCTTAAGAAACTATGTTGTGTTATGAATTACGAATTTGAATTCTTGATTTACAATGGTCTGGTTAAGGGTCCGATACTCGCATAAAGTTAATTTCTAGAGTTCGATACTAAATTTATGAGTTCTATGAGATATATTATATATGATGTTGCACTTTGATTAGATTACTATAGTTAATGGTAAACAATAAAATTTAGCATTACATCTATTATATTGATCATAATGTCTCTGTACAATTTAATTTGTAAAGTTCAATTTATACTACATTTAAAGAGAGTTTTAGATGCATATCATATTGATCAAGCATATTTTTCATTCAAACCATGTTTAAATTATTATTTATAGGAAGAATATAATTATTTCTAAAGGTGAGTTCCCATGGAAACTTATTGAAATTGAAATTGTAAAGGCTTGAATTGGCCGTGGAGGTTTTAATTTTTATTTATCATTTTTTTATTTGATTACTTAAAATTTTAAATTATTATTTTAGATAAAAGAAGTAAAGAACATGGACAATTTATTACTTTACCTTATGGTATTAAATTCTCATTTAATCAACCTAACGGTCAATGGAGTCCAGGGGTGTTTGTGTAATTAATAGATTACTTGCCGAAGAGTGCAATTTCGCATATATACAAGGGCAGTTAATACAATTTTCCCAGTAAGAATTAATCTATTGAGATAGGATCAATTTTTTATAAGATCAATGGAACATATTTTAAATCTACTTGAAAAAATAATCATTATTTTTTAATTAAAAAAGTTATTGAGGAGAGGTTGATGAATGAAAATGACAAATATCCTTATATAAAATTCCAACATTGTTATTTTTTTATCTCTTTCTATCCATATAGCCCAAGTTGATAACAAGTATTGGAGATGGTTCTCCAAATTATTGAGTAAACGACAACAGTCAAGTGTGAAATGACCATTCAGTCCTTGTCTATTGAATGAATACTATTAAACAACTTAGCCATTATAAAATCATTTGGGAAAAAAAACAAAGAGAAGTTTGATAATGATCATTATGAAATGGGTCCAATGAGCTAGGTAGGCCTCTATATCTACATGTAACACAACAATGCAAACATTGATCTAGGAGAGTAGTGCTCTTTCACTTGATTAATTGAAATTGTCGATTCGATGTTGGAAAAAGTTTCAATGTGTCGGGTGTATACGTTCAAACCACTCATCTTATATCACAGTATATCATATGGACATATGGTATATGAATTTTTCATTTGATTGAATATCTCATTCCGTATAATATAATATACATAATCGATCTGTACATGCCTATGTGGACATATATGCTACGACACATCGAAAGCATCATTTTTTTAATGATATATTAACGAAATTTAATATGATTTAATTTGATTAAGAAATGCTATTGCATATATTTTATAAAAAAGTATAGTAGGTTTGAAGGTACTTTTTATTAAATTATTTGTCCACATAAATCTTATCTATTAATGATGTTGATTTAACATGCATTTGAAGATTCTGCCTACCTTCCTTGTGAATATATATGAATGAAACTTTGAAATCATTAAATTAAAAAAGGTTAGGCAAACAAATAGAAGTCACTATCATGTCAATATTATCAGAATCTGTTTTGTTTGCTTATTTTATTAGGTTGCCAACAATATAGAATCTTAATTGTATAAACTCCACAACTTGGACTCATTAATTGCATTTTATTTTGTTTTTATACTTCTACTTGAACTTGAACTTTTGGATCATCGATCTGTTGAACTTCGCGATCAGTTCTGTTGACGAACTTTGAAGGATCCGATCGAGTCCATGTGGCTAATAAACAAAGGAATGGCTATGATTTAATTTAACCTTCGCAAACTAGTCCTCCATTGGAACCTTCTACGTACTCTCTCTCTCGACCTCTTACATATGCCGCCGACAAAACCCAATCCATTTAAGAGTCTCTTGTCTTACTAGTTGAAGACTTCAAAATGAAGCTTCACCACTATGGTTCAAATCCTGATATTGTGTAAATATAATATCACATTTGTCTATTAAACCGTGAAGTATGAGGAGACCCCTTTCCTAGAGTGAGAGTTGTATTCCAAACTGTGTTTGTACCCAATCTCACTAGGTCCTGGTAGACACCTGACCCACAAAACTGTGTCTGCAGCTTAAAAATATATATATCTATATCCCTTTTATATGAAATTGGAATGAGATTCATGATGAATAAAGCAAATTAAAACGATCACAATTTACTGTTAAGCGACAAGAATCAGGTTAATTATTACATGCTTATTGAAATTTCTTTTCTTTTCTTTTTGTTCACAAAGTAAATAGTAGTATCTGTGCTATAAAAAAAAAAAAAAGGAATGAACGGAAGAATATAGGTACGAAAATATTTTAAGATAATAAAAATAATATCGAATAAAATGCTCAAATTTATGCCGTTCATTCTTTTATGACTCGTACGTGTAAGTTGTAACCAAATCCGGCCCTAAAAGCTCAATAGAGCAATTATGATCCCTTATTATTACGGGTATATATATATAATGCATCTAATCTATTAATTACATGTTGTAAATTTATAGTATACTACTTTATAAGTTCAAGATCTGACCTTCCCCGTTAACAAGAGACAAGAAAATCTACGGTGAATCGGATACTCCTATCAAAGTATTTAAAACACAGTGGGGTAAAGAGATAGAGAAAGAAACTAGGGTGGAAAATATTATGCATGTGACTTGAATTGGCATCGATACGTGTCAAAATTTTAGTGGAGGTGTGGACCAATCTGCATGCACATAAAAGCACATGGGGCATTGAAGATGTTCTTCCTGTTAACATCCGGTGTGACTTGTGAAGTTGTGAGAGATTAATTCAGGGCCGGCCTTAGGACAAGACAATCAAAGCCTTTTGTCTAGGGCCTCCTCTCTTTGGGGAACTAAAAAAAAAATAAAAAAAAAATAAAAAAATTTGGAAAAAAAAATATATATTTTCAAAGTATTAATTTGAGTCCTCATCTTTTTAGGGGGCCTCAAAAAAAAGTTATTAAAAAAAAAAAAAAATTAAAATTTTTTTTTCCTTTTGTTCTGTGACTAATGGAATGCAAAGTCTCGAAGGCTACTAGAACATTATCAAATATCTGCCTGCCCGGGACGAAGGCCGATTGGTAATGAGAGATAACCCAACAGAATTGTTTCATTATTTGTCATTAATTAGGTAATTTGGATATATATATATATATATGAACTTCATTTTTATTTTATAATTACAACATCATTTAATTTTACATTGTAAAACCTCCCACTACATCAAGATTTCTCTTTCATCAATCTTAATCAATATTCTTTTTCAATTGCAATCAATCTCTTGTGTTTCATTAAGGAAAAAAAAAAAAAAAGGTAAGTTTTAATTTTTTTTTAATTTAATGTTTATTTATATTTTATTAGTTTGGTTTTTTTTTTTTTAGGGTTTTAACTATATCAAGTAATTGATTGGGTTTGTTTTCTTGTAACTATTGTGGAAGATTGAGTATTACTTCAAATCTTCAATATTGTCGGAACTTGCTTCTTCTAAAAATCAAGTGCTATTTTTTCATTTTATTTAATTAAAATTCTGTTTTTATTGTCTTTCATCATTTTATTTTGGTAAAAATGTCTACTAGAAAATTCGAATCTGGTTATGACAAACGAAAGAAAAAGAAAAGAGTGGAAGATTTAGTTCAATCTCAAAAAGGTGCATTTTATGTGAGAACTTGCATTTTAAGTGAGATTTGGTCTTAAAACTTGAATACAAAAATTTGAAAAATGATTTTGCATCTCAAAAAGCAAGAAAAGTGAATTTTAAGTAAGTATTTGAATGCATTGCAGGCACGTCAACAAAAAGATGGAGTGAAGACGAGGATCTCAAGTTTCGATGTGATACCCAACTTCATCTCAAGATTTTTCCTACCGAAGAGCATAATACTTTGATTTTTGTAATTATATTTTTAGATCTATTTCACTTTGGTTTTTATTTTTATTTTTATTTTTAACTTGTATTTTGTAATATTGTCATTTGAATAAAATTAATTTATTTGGAAAAAAAAAAAAGTATCAAGTAAAATTGCGCCTAGGGCCTCACTTTGCCTAAAGCTGGCCCTGGAGATTATAACCATGGCAAGATGTATTTTGAGAAAGAAAAAAAAAACATGTTTAATTGCGATTTGCTATGTGTGGTAGTCAAAAATGGCCCTTAGGCCCAACACTTGAGCCCCTAGTCAATACTATTTTGGATCCAGTTTAGACTCACATGATTCGGATCGATCCAAAGACTTTTAATGTTCAGTATAGGTTGTTTTGACTCAGTCACTCAAACAAACTGCCGTCCGATAACAGAGACAGAGTTGAATGAGTCATGGATCCCTTATCCCATGAAATCTGACCGAGATTTCAAGGATTAGATCCTCCATAGAGTCACGAACCAATGGGTTCAAAGACTCCTATAAATGGATCCTTCCTCTGACTGGAGAAGGATCAAATTTTCATTCACAACAAAAGCTTTACCCACGTGTTGAAACTCTACCAATATCGATACTCTGGCTACCAGAATTCTTTGTTTTCTTCATTCCTTATGTTCAATCTACCAACAATTTCCCTCGAATCCATACTCTCAACAATATCACGCTCAGCCAAAGCAAAATAAGGCTAAGAACAATCCCCACCTTTTATTTTTTATTTCTGTTAATTTCCATCATTTATGCAGGTTGGTTCGATAAGGATCAGACAGTTGTTAGGGCCTAGTTCAAATCTAGCCCAATCCACATCAATTGTAGATCGACCATCTACAATATGTATGTTGCTCTTCATTTGGTATTATCTAAACTACTTTAATTGAAAATATATGTACATTTCACTTTTTAGTAGGTATTAGGCAAATAGAAGTTAAATTAATCAAATCTCATCTTAATATGTTAGCATAAAATGGATTAGATAGAATAATTTCATATTTTTCTTACTATGATAAAAAATAAATAAATAAAGATAATGACAAATAGCCCTATAAAAAAGACCAACTTAATTTGTTATTTTTTATCACCATCTATCTATATTACCCCAATTTGATAACAAGTATGGGAGATGCTTATCCAAATTATTGAGCGAGCGACAAAAGGGTCAAGACTGAAATGACAATGCAGTCCTTGTCTAATTATAAATAAATACAATTAAACAGCCTAGCAATATAAAATCACGAATGGGAAAAAATGATGAATGAGAATTTTGGTAATGAAATGGGTCAAATGAGATAGCTCTACATGACTACATGTAAGTTATGTAACACAACATAACATCTATATACAGTGGCCTTTCACTTGATTGAATGAAATGGTCGATTCGATGATGGAAAAAGATTCAGTTTCGGTCATATATGTTCGGACCACTCGTCTCGTATTATATCGTATGAATCTTTCATTTGATTGAATATTGCTTATTTTCTTTTTGTATGACATAATATAAGGGATAATTAATTACTACAATAAAGATAAGATAAAGTTGGTCCAGTAATATATGTCCCTCACATATACATCACGGGGTTGTGAGTTCAAGTCTTCTCCCTTTCTTAAACCCTAAATTATTATAATATATATATATTTTTTAAATGATACATTGAAACATAATTTCTTCTATGGTTAATAAAAGCTTTTGTCAAAAGAGTTTTTAGATATTATTATTATTATTATTTATATAATAATATATATATATATTTATACATTGCTCTATTTTCAAAAATTCAAACAATATTTAATATGAAACAATAGCTTTTACATATATTTTTAATAAATAAGTAGTAGGTTTGAAAGCACTTTTTATTAGATTATTTCTCCACAAATCTTATCTATATAATGACGTTGATTTAACATGCACTAAGGTTGTAATTATTATGAGTATTTCTACTTTGCCTAAATTTAGTGTCCAAATCAGGTGCCCAAAAAATATTGTAACACTTTAATCTATTCATTTAAATCATACAAATCTAATACAATTCATTTAAATCATGCAAATCTAATACAATTTTTATTGAATTATTATATATATATGATATTTTCTTTGAAAGTATTAAAAAAAAAAAAAAAAAAAAAAAGTTAGGCAAAGAAAGAGCTATACCATATCATTATCATGTTTCATTATGTTTAGCATCATAGCCGATTTCAGAATCTGTTTCGGTTAAGCTTATTTTATTAGGCTGGCAAAATTGATCTTATATAATTCCAAAACTTGTAATCATTGATTGTGTCTAACATGACAAGAGGGGTTTTTGATTAAGTTTAATTAGTCATCATTCAATTATATGAAGGGTTAATTGCAATAACATATCATGATGTTTTGTGATAATAAACACATATTCGACATTTGCCTTTATTACCGAAACTTACCGTTGACCAGTTTGACCGCAGACCGCAGTTAAAGATGATGGTTGACTATCATTGACCATTATTGTGTTATAAAATGACCAAGTTGCCCTCCTTCAAAATTTTATCAATTTTTTATAAATAACTTTTATCAATAATTCAACTATTTTTCTTTAATATATTTAATAATAATAATAATAAATAATAATAAAAATATGATATATAAAAAAAAATACCCAAAAAATATAAAAAATAACTATAAGATGAATAATTTTTTCAAAAAGTAGCAATAAAAAAATAAAAAACTCTTTTAAAAAAATGAAAATATAACAATAATCTTTTTGTAAGTAACAGTAAAAAAAAATAAAACAATTGAAATAAAAAAAAAAATCAGAAATACTAAGAGAAAAAAAAATAAAAAATCGAAGGGCTAATGTGGTTTGAGATTCACCACCCAAATTCAGACTTCCATTTTCTTAGCCATCACAACAATCCATTTTCTTCCATTTTCCTTGTCAATACTTGTTAGAATAGATAAGTTGTACATATTGTCTTTTCCTTATATTGCCGGTATTATAATAGGACTCCTAATAGGATTTCCTATATTGAAGTAACAACTTCCTGACTTGTAGGAAGGGTTGTAATTCTCTCTTTATATAAATACATGTCACCAGTATCAATATACATATTCTAGTAAATTATATTTCTTTCATCTTTACATGGTATCAGAGCTTAGGTTAAGATCTTAATCCGCCGCCGCACTCTAAACTCTCGTGTAGCCTCTCCATCCTTCAGCGATCATGGCCAATGATGAAGTCCCACCAACCCTTCCTAACTCTGGCAAAGAGATTGCCGATTTCAACACTGCTGCAAATTCCTCACAATCAAACGTCTCAAATTCCTTTCTTATTCATCATTCAGATCATCCAGGTTTGGTTTTGGTTTCTAAACCCTTGAATGGAGACAACTATTCTACCTGGAAAAGGGCTATGACTTTGGCCTTAAATTCCAAAAATAAACTGGGTTTCGTTAATGGCTCCATCAATGCTCCTTCAAAAACAACAGATCCTGAAGGCTATGCAGCTTGGTCACGGTGTAATGATACGGTACACTCCTGGATCGTCAATGCTCTCAGTCCGGAAATTTCAGATAGTGTGATTTATTATTCTACTGCTCATGAAGTTTGGGAAGATCTTCGTGAGCGATTCTCTCAAAGTAATGCTCCTCGAGTCTTTGAAATTCAACGTGATATAGCGTACCTTCGACAAGAACAACTCTCTGTCTCCGTTTATTATACAAGATTGAAAGGTCTATGGGATGAATTAGCTTCTTACAACGATGCAGTTCTTGGGGCACAACAGGATCAACAAAAATTAATGCAATTTCTGATGGGATTGAACGATTCTTACAGTGTTGTTCGTGGACAAATTCTCCTAATGAATCCCCTTCCTTCGGTTCGTCAGGCGTATTCCTCTGTCTCTCAAGAAGAAAAACAACGTCTGCTGAGTTCGACGCATGCTGCAGCTGATTCTAGTGGCAGTGCAGCCATGGCGGTTCGAAGCAAACCCACTCCAATCAGGTCTGAGAGATCCGACTGCCAGCCAGGTTCCAATGATTTCCGATCGCAGCATAAGCCACCAGAAAATCTCAGTGGGGTGCGTCGATTCGACCAAGACAAGCGCCGCACTGGTTCTGGTAGAGGACGTCCGAATTGCTCTCATTGTGGAGACGTGGGACATTGGGTCCAAACCTGTTATGAATTGATTGGGTATCCAATAGGTCATCCAAAAGCAAAGAGCTCAAGACGTTACAATACCTACAATAACAACAACAAGCCTGCTAACAACACTAATCATGTGTTTCCTACAGCTAATCATGTGACCGAGGGGTTTTCTACAGACGATGGGAATCAAATTGTTGGGATTTCGCAGGTTCAAATGAAGCAGCTCTTGTCACTCATTGACAACAAAGGTGAAGGTTCTAACTCTCAGGCAAATGCCACCATCAAGCCAGGTTTGTCTACAGTCACTTCTCGCAATTGGATCATCGATAGCGGGGCAACGGATCATATTTCTTCCTCATCTAAATTATTTTTCCGCAAAAATAATAAATGCTCGTTGCCTCCTGTATTGCTGCCTAGTGGTGAAAAAGCTAATATTGTCGCAAAAGGATCATTACCTCTGAATTCTGTTTATTATTTGCATGATGTGCTATGTGTGCCCACTTTTAAAGTTGATTTGATGTCGGTTAGTCGTTTGACACGGGCCCTGAATTGTTCAATAACGTTTTTCCCTTATTGGTGTATTTTGCAGGATCTGGCTACGAGGAGGATGATTGGTTTGGGTAAACAACGTGACAGGCTATACTATTTGGTGGCACTGACAACGGAGAAATCAAAACTCACCTTACCTGTCAACCGACCAGCTTGCAACCTCACCATCTCATCCACCGATCTCTGGCATAGGCGCTTAGGCCATGCATCACCACCTCGTTTAAGTTTCATTGCTAAGAATTTAAAAAATTTTTCAATTCAGTCGAATAATGCTTGCCATATATGTCCTCTGGCTAAGCAGAGTCGTTTACCTTTCAGTCCTAGTGTAATTTCATCTATAAAACCTTTTGAGTTAATTCATTGTGACATTTGGGGACGTTATCGTCACCCTTCTCTTTCTGGTGCCTATTACTTTCTTACTATTGTCGATGATTTTACACGTTTCACATGGATATTTTTAATGCGACATAAAGACGAAGCACAATCAATTTTAAAACGATTTTTCAGTTTTGTTTTCACTCAATTTGAAGTTCACATTAAAACTTTTCGAAGTGATAATGGTGGAGAATTTATTTCGCTTCGTTCTTTTTTTCAAGATAATGGTGTCGTTTTTCAACACTCTTGCGTTTACACGCCTCAACAAAATGGGGTTGTGGAACGAAAACATCGTCACATCTTGCAAGTGGCTCGGGCTTTGAAATTTCAAGCTCACCTCCCTACCCAATTTTGGGGGGAGTGTGCTCTTACTGCTGTGCACATCATCAATAGGCTACCGTCTCCAGTTCTCTCTTTTAAAACCCCTTTCGAACTTCTTTACTCGAAAACCCCTTCTTTTTCTTATCTTCGTGTTTTGGGGTGTTTAGCCTATGCTACTAATGTTCATAAGTCTCACAAGTTTGACCGTCGTTCCATTCCCTCAATTTTTGTCGGCTATCCGATTGGACAAAAAGCTTACAAATTATTCGATTTGTCGACCAAAAAGATTTTCACTAGTCGCGATGTCAAATTTCATGAAGATTTTTTTCCTTATGCGTCTGTCAGGTCCAATCCTTCTTCCCATCATGAGTCTGGTCCAATTCCATGCATCACCAACGATCCCTCCTCTTCCTTTTATCCCATTCTAAACACTTCCCAGCCGCAAACACCACCCCTTCCAGTCACGTCATCTCCATCTCCCGTTGTCCCACCTGCGTCTGTTTCTTCTTCTTTGTCGGGTTCCCCTTCTCCTCACCGTTCATCACCACCACCAAAATCCCCGTCAGCCCCTTCACCCGAACTTCCACCCACCTTGTCGCAATCATCTTCTGTCAGCCCATTCCCTTCACCATCCTCATCACCAGAAATCTCGCCCAGCCCCCTCACCTTTCCTTCTCCGCCGTCACCTGACCCTAGTCCCGACCCCATGCCACTTCGTCGTTCTAGCCGCCAAGCCGGTCCGCCGGCCAAACTCAATGATTATGTATGCTCAACTGTTTACTCCGACCAATCACTCTCCTTACTGCCGGGTCCGACCAAAGGTACGCGCTATCCACTGGCCAATCATGTTTCGTATCACAGGTATCACCCGGCCTATCGATCTTTTGTTGCTCAGCTCAGTTCTATTGCTGAACCTCGGTCTTATACGGAAGCCGTAGCTCATCTTGAGTGGCAGGAGGCAATGCGTTCCGAATTGCAGGCTCTCCAAGCCAATGGCACTTGGTCTCTCACTTCACTACCGGCTGGCAAGAAACCTATTGGCTGCAGATGGGTGTATAAAATTAAGCTCCGTTCGGATGGGACAATTGAAAGGTATAAAGCCCGATTGGTTGCCAAGGGTTTCACTCAACTGGAAGGTGTCGATTATCAGGATACTTTTTCCCCCACTGCTAAGATTGTTTCCGTTCGCTGCCTTCTCGCGCTAGCCGCAGCCCGTGGTTGGCCACTTCATCAGATGGACGTCAATAATGCTTTTCTTCACGGTGACTTGGCTGAGGAAATTTATATGTCTCCGCCGCCAGGGCTTCGGCGACAGGGGGAGGAAGACATGGTGTGTCGCCTTCATAAGTCTTTATACGGTTTGAAACAGGCATCTCGCCAGTGGTTCGCCAAGTTCTCAGAAGCCATTTGCTCAGCTGGTTTTGTACAGTCTCGAGCTAACTACTCTCTATTCACCAGGACACAAGACAAGTCTTTTACTGCTCTCTTAATATATGTTGATGATATTCTGATTACTGGGAATGACCCTGTTAGTATTGTTGCAACTAAAAAATTCCTACATAGTCATTTTCATCTGAAAGATCTTGGTAATTTGAAATACTTCATTGGTATTGAAATATCTGCTTCTAAGAAAGGAATCTTTATTTCTCAACGTAAATATGCCTTAGAAATTATAGAGGATGCAGGACTGTTGGGCGCGGCCCCTGTTGATACTCCGATGGAACAAGGATTAAAATTATCGGACAAGAGCGATTTGCTCAAAAATTCGAGTCAGTATAGGAGATTAGTCGGAAGATTAATTTACTTGACTGTTTCAAGACCAGATATAACATATGCATTACATGTCTTGAGTAGATTTATGCACCAACCCCGGAAACTCCATATGGAGGCAGCCCTTCGAGTTGTTCGTTATTTAAAAGGTGCACCTGGACAAGGCCTATTTTTCTCTTCAAATAGTGATTTCAAGTTAAGAGCTTATTGTGACTCAGATTGGGCAGGTTGTCCACTCACTAGGAGATCCACTACAGGTTACTGTGTCTTTCTTGGACCTTCATTGATATCTTGGAGGTCAAAGCGACAGAAAACTGTCTCTCTATCTTCAGCCGAGGCAGAATATCGAGCCATGACAGGAGCCTGCTGTGAGTTAACATGGCTGCGTCATCTGCTAAGGGACTTGGGACTTTCACACCATGACCCTGCTTTACTGTATTGTGACAACAAGGCTGCCTTACACATTGCAGCCAATCCAGTTTTTCATGAACGAACCAGACACATTGAGATGGATTGTCATTACATTAGAGACAAGATTCAAGATGGTTCAGTGATTACAAGATATGTAAGTTCTACACATCAGTTAGCCGACATCTTGACTAAGCCCCTGGGAAAAGAAATTTTTGTGCCTATGATTCACAAGTTGGGAGTTCATGATATCCACTCTCCAACTTGAGGGGGAGTGTTAGAATAGATAAGTTGTACATATTGTCTTTTCCTTATATTGCCGGTATTATAATAGGACTCCTAATAGGATTTCCTATATTGAAGTAACAACTTCCTGACTTGTAGGAAGGGTTGTAATTCTCTCTTTATATAAATACATGTCACCAGTATCAATATACAATAATCTTTTTGTAAGTAACAGTAAAAAAAAATAAAACAATTGAAATAAAAAAAAAATCAGAAATACTAAGAGAAAAAAAAATAAAAAATCGAAGGGCTAATGTGGTTTGAGATTCACCACCCAAATTCAGACTTCCATTTTCTTAGCCATCACAACAATCCATTTTCTTCCATTTTCCTTGTCAATACTCAATCGTCCATTTTCTTTCTATTCTAATAAATACAAAACAATAAAACTTTGATAAATTAATTACCTCATTCAAGTAATAACATTTTCGGGCTCATGTATTAAATTAATAACCTTGCTAAATGTATAAGGTTTTTGAAATAAATGCATTTTGGTTTACACATCAAATAATAGTTGAAAGATCGGAAGACGTTTTTAATATTAATATATATTTTTTAAATCCTTCAAATCCCAATGAATATATACATTAATAATTTATTAAATACATAAAAGAAATAACACTCATAAAAAATCATAATACATATTAATGAACTTTTTACTAACAACTTATATTTTTCTCAATTTAACTCTTTCTAAAAAAAATACATCTAAAGTGGTTTGGTTTTTCTTTATACCTAAACCGAACTCAACATCGTTCTTAATTTTTTACGATGCATACACCATATTTGGTATATTTATATATATGTTAATTTTTGAGTTTCATGTATGCATATATAAACTTTTGATCATATCCATTTTTTTTAATTTTTTTTTTAAAAGAAGAATTCATTATACAAAGTAGGATTACAAATGAGTTGGGCAGTCGCCCATAACAATTGGAGCCGGCCACACAAAGCGGCACCTCCTCCATCCAAAACAAATCGATATTAGAGGTCAGACCCAGTTTAACTAACTTATGAGTTATGAGCAGCCATATTGGCCATACCAGAGACAGAAGCCATAGAGCAACTAGGATTGCAATCCAAAAAGTGAATAAATAAAAACATTGTTTTTTATCCATTGTTTAGCTATCCATTGTTTTTTTTATTTATAAGTATTTTGGAATAAAAAAGGTGTGTATAAATATTAAAAACATAAAACTCTTTTTAAATTAATAAATATTTATTTATTGATAAATAAATAATCCCTTAATCCATTAAAATAATAAATTTTCCTTAACCGCAAAAGTATTTTTTTTAAAGGAAATTTACTGTAAATTATAATATAATTTTTTATAACAATCAACGAAAGTTTTGTACACACTACTATTGTTTATAAATTTAAGTTACAAATTTTATATCTTGTACAAATAATTTCAATAGTAGTGTTATACACACAACACACTAGAGTAATGTGACTATATCATATGAATAAGTAAATAACTATTTTTGCCATTAATAGGATTCGAGCCGTTGACTGTATAAGTCATTTATCCAAACTTCAAGCTCGTCCATCTACTAGATGAGCTACGTCCATGAGGCTATAAGAATAACTATTTTGAATGCAAATAAAAAGCACATGAACAAACACATCACTCGATTATATTTAACTTTTTCTTGTAACTTTTATAGTATCAACTTCTAATAAATTACTTTACAATTGTTCTTAATCATGCTTCATGAGTTTAATGTTGAAATTAAATCAAAGAAATTCAAATTAAATTTTAAAGGATAATTAAAAAGAGAAAATTTTAAATTTGATAGCCGTGTGCCACGTGGTGGTCCACAGCTTAAAGCACATATAAATACATATAGGCATATAGCCGTTGAAATTTGAATTTTACACCATAATTACAAAAAGCCCTCATCATTTTTTCCCCTTTTGATTGATTTTACCAAAAAGCCCACGCAAATTCAAATCTCAAAACCGCGGCAACACGCTCACCGTCCGTCATTTCAAATCTAGATCGAATCTCAACCGTCCATTTCCACCAGATTTCAGCTAAAATTTCAAACCCTGAAAAAACCCCAGAACACACAGAGAGAGTGAGAGAGTGAGAGAAGTTAGTCACTGAGTTCAAAACGAAGAACTCGGTTCAAAAAATCTACACAAAATTTGAAAAAAAAAATGAGTTAATTCATTCAAGATCCGTTATAGTCTTTGATTTTGGTATATGTTATAACCGATTTTTCTAGCTCTCTGTTAGCTTGAAAGAATTGCAGGAAATCGATTAGGGATTTTGTTTCTTAGCTGCAGTTTCAGGTCTGTTGATACAAAATCTTCATTTGCTAGATTTTTACATTTTAATTTTTGTTTTTGTTTTTGTTTTTGTTTTTGTTTTTTGGGTTTTAACATTTGATTTTTGTACTGGCAGAATGTTGAGGGACTTCAAATTCTTGCGGCGAAATT
The DNA here is from genome assembly GCA_008009225.1 of Acer yangbiense. Classification (NCBI taxonomy): domain Eukaryota; kingdom Viridiplantae; phylum Streptophyta; class Magnoliopsida; order Sapindales; family Sapindaceae; genus Acer; species Acer yangbiense. The sequence goes on from CM017764.1 coordinate 46,045,016, forward strand.
CGTCTAAGAACGAAGAAATCGAGAACGTTCCGTTGAACCCTAAAGACTCTTCGGGTTCTCAATCAACCTTCACAGATTCATCATCCAGACCTCCACTCAACACATTAAACCCTAAATTTGAACAAGAAGCATTAACTCGCGCTAGAATTGATAGAACCCCAACGAAGCCAGTGAAGCCCAAAAATTCCGATCACACGTTGCCACTTCGAACTCCAGATAAGCATGGAGTCAGTTACTCATCAAAGCATCGATTTGGCTGGGCTAATAAGAACGAATCCAGCACGGGAAATGCTAACGAATTGCGCGATGATTTGAGGAGTACGATGACTCCTAGAGGGACTAAGGCGGCGGCGGGGAGGGCCACTCCGAGTTATAGTGAGAGTAATTCCACGCAAAGCACGCCAACGAAGAGCGTGAGCAAGCCTCCGAATTCGGGGTTCAGGAGTAAATTTGATTGGAATGGAAATGGAAGTGGAAATGGAAATGTTCGTGCTGGGAATTTTGCTGCCTTGTATAAAGGAATTCCAAGCTCTAGTGGGCAGGCTACTGTTGTTAATACAGTTGAAGTTCCTCATTTTGATCTCAAAGAAGACCCATCTTTCTGGATGGATCACAGTGTACAGGTATTATAAGTTTTGTTTGTATCAATTTGAAATCTGATTTTCTTGTATTTGGTGAGTGAAGGGTATTTAGAGTTTGTAGTTGATTTTTTGTGAGTTTTACAAAATGGGTATGTTGAAATTTGCTATTATATTTTGATTAAAACAGAAGAACTAAAAGGGGTCCTTATGGTGTTATCAATTGGCTTTTGGTGATTACTTTTAGTGATGGGATTGAAATTTACAGGTTCTTTTACGTGTGCGTCCTCTCAATAGCATGGAGAAGAGTACACAAGGTTATAACAGATGCTTGAAGCAAGAAAGTGCTCAAAGCATCACTTGGATTGGGCAACCAGAAACTCGATTCACTTTTGATCATGTTGCATGTGAAACGGTGAACCAGGTGTGGGCTGGAGACAAGCAAACGGTTTAATTCGTAAATTGTTTTCGCTTTCTTTTTCAAATTTGTAATTTTTGTATGAAAATTGGATTTTGCAGGAAATGATTTTTAGGATGGCTGGTCTGCAAATGGTAGAGAATTGCTTGTCTGGCTACAATAGCTGTATGTTTGCCTATGGTCAGGTAATTCCCCAAATTCTTTGATGACTTTAACATTTATAGTCCCTTATCGTAGAAAATTTTAGGACGATTGGAACATTATGTTGGCCCGTAGAAGAAGACTGAATTACAGTTCCATTTTTCGCATTTATCATCTGGAATTGAACTATATCTATATTAATAAAATCAATTATTCATTATCATGAGTTGGGAGTATACAAAATATTTTTTTGAATGTTGAGCAGAGACTTCCTAATTCTTTTCCCCAAGTTGCTTCTATTTGCACACATCTATAGGCTATAGCGATGCAGTTCTTATTGTATGCTCTTTGTGTACATGGGGATGTATTGTCCTATGGGGCTCACTAAGAGTGCCTTTGGGTTACTGCTATCTTGGTGAAAAGTTTCAGAATATTTTCATGTACTAGGAGACATGTTATGGATGAGAAACTGTGCAATAGTTCTTTGTATAAAATTTTCAGATTCTGGGAATGGTGTTTTTCAACTGTAATAACTTAAACAACTACATATTTAATATATATATTTTTTTGATATTCCAGACCAAACAAAATATCAACTTAATTTAAATTTGAGTGACTTTTGTCATGCAGACAGGAAGTGGGAAGACACATACGATGCTTGGAGAGATTGAAGATTTAGAAGTTAGGCCAAGTCCACATCGAGGAATGACGCCAAGGATATTTGAGTTCTTGTTTGCGAGGATCCAAGCTGTAACTTTGTCATTCTTTTCCTGATCTTGATACATCTTTTTATTTGGATATGAACACAAATTGTGGTCAGTTTTTGTTTCTCTTACATATTTCTCATTGCAGGAAGAGGAAAGCAGAAGAGAAGAGAAATTAAAGTACAATTGCAAGTGCTCTTTCTTAGAGATATACAATGAACAAATCTCAGACCTCCTTGATCCTTCATCTACCAACTTGATGGTGAGTTGGGCTCTTTTGTAGGTATACTCCGTTTTGAATGTTTAAGCTGATTTTAATATGTTAATTTCTCCAATTGTAGTTGCGGGAGGATGTCAAGAAAGGAGTGTATGTGGAAAATCTCTCTGAATTTGAAGTTCAGACAGTGGGTGATATATTGAAGCTGTTAACTCAGGTTACCCATATTTAACTGTTGTCTAATTCCCAGTTAGAAACAACTGGAAATGAGGAAACCTTGTCTGTTTTGCATTAATCTGTGTTTTTATTGTGCTTAGGGTTCTTTAAATAGGAAAGTTGCTGCTACAAATATGAATAGAGAGAGCAGTCGTTCACACAGTGTTTTTACATGTGTCATTGAGAGTAGGTGGGAAAAGGATTCCACAACTAACCTAAGGTTTGCAAGACTAAACCTAGTCGATCTTGCTGGTTCTGAAAGGTAAAGTGTTTTATCTGAGCTTGTTGAACTATATATTACATCAACCTCTTGCATGATTGTCATAATGTTGGTTTTATCTTCTATTATAGGCAGAAAACTTCGGGTGCTGAGGGTGAGCGTTTAAAAGAAGCTGCCAGCATTAACAAATCATTGTCCACACTAGGGTAATTTAACTATTAGTATAATTTTTAACACCTCCTCATTTGTATGGTTTCATTGTGTTTGCTATCCTTCAACCAGTTGACAAATTTTACACATTATTATTTGCAGTCATGTGATTATGATTCTAGTGGATCTGGCACATGGGAAGCCAAAGCATGTTCCTTATAGAGATTCGAGACTGACTTTTCTTCTCCAGGTTTGTTTGGAGTATATGTCCTCTGCCTTAATTAGTTACATTTCTTAGCCAAATTTAACGTTTGGCGCTAAAACAATGCAGGATTCTCTTGGTGGGAACTCTAAAACAATGATAATTGCTAATGTCAGCCCTTCTATCTGGTTGGTTCATATTATCATATGTGTGCAGCAATTGCATTGATGTTGTTTCAACTACTATACATGATCACCAAATTGATTTTAACATTTTTTTTTTTATCTTCTTATCTTTTTCAGCTGTGCAGCTGAAACACTGAACACTTTAAAGTTTGCTCAACGTGCAAAACTTATTCAGAACAATGTAAGTTTGTTTCTATTGTCAACGCAGAATCATTAAATTTCTAAAAGGCATGGATCAGTTTTGACCAATTAACTTTCTCTCCCTTCATGGAATAGGCTGTGGTGAATGAAGATTCTACTGGGGATGTCAATGCCCTACAACACCAGATAAGGCTTCTAAAGGTGTGGTTATGAGTCTTATCAGTGATTTTTGATATTGTTTATTGCTTGCCTAATATTTTATGATTTAAGGTCATGGCCCATGGGTTTTTTTTTTTTTTTTTTCTGAACAGGAGGAACTTTTGCTTCTTAAACGTCAGAACGTCTCCAGGTCCTTGTCATTTGGTTCAATGACTGATCCACTACAAGCAGATGAAAGTGCTTGCATGGTGAACAAATACGAGATGGATCAACAGCCAGTTGATTTGCCTGAATTTGAGTCCAAAGGCATTGTACGATTGTCTACTAAACAGGTATTCTAGTATATGCTACATTAACGCAAGTTAGCAAATGTATACGGCGACTATGCATTGATTAGAAGGATTTACAACTAATACTTAGAAAAAGTGGATTGACTACTTACTTTTAATGACCGACAAGTGCACATCCCATAATTTTATGAAAACAAAACTTGTACTTACTTGATATTGCTTTGTATTCTCTATATTTCTGGTTGTATTACAATGTGCATGATTTCATTTATAAAACTGTCACTGATAATCACATGCTGCTGAAAATGATGGTGAATCAGCTAAAATCTTTGGAGACAACACTTGCTGGTGCCTTGAGAAGAGAGCAGATGGCAGAAACTTCAATCAAGAAACTTGAAGCTGAAATAGAACAGTTGAATCGTTTGGTATTGTCCACTTACATTCCTCTCCATGTTTTTTTTTTTTAAAAAGAAACAGAAAAATTGTCACATTTTGAACTGTCACCTAATTTCCTACTTCTCAGGTTCGTCAAAGAGAGGAGGACACCAGAAGCAGTAAAATGATGCTCAGGTTTCGTGAAGACAAGATTCAAAGAATGGAGTCACTTCTTGGTGGCTCATTGCCTGCAGACTCTTTCTTAATGGAAGAGAACAGAGCTCTCTGTGAAGAGATGCAGCTACTTCAAGCTAAAGTTGATAAAAACCCTGAAGTAACCCGCTTTGCATTAGAGAATATAAGACTTTTAGATCAAATCAGAAGGTACCTTTTTGAAATCAGCTAATAATGCCATGATGCTTTGCCAATTCTTAACTTGTTTTGTCATTGTGGAATCTATAGATTTGAAGAATTCTATGATGAAGGGGAGAGGGAGATACTGATTTCTGAGGTATCCAAACTGCGTGATCAGGTATTTCTACAATCCGATAAAATATGGCATTCTTTCATTTGATTTTTTTTTTTCTTCGGAGCTTGTACAAACAAAAAAGCTACTGTTTGCAGCTGCTTCAGTTTCTGGATGGTAACTCTAAGCAACATAATGATTCAAAGGTTGGTTGATGCCATTGTCTTCTCTTCAATCTGTCTAGTTTTCTTTTCTGACCAAATCACCTGCAAAATTTTGGAAATCGGGAAAGTAAAGGAAACTGCATTTTAGAGGCCTTCTTAACCATTTTCCTTTACTTTTCCTTAGAACAAAATACAGCACTAGGAATTTTGATGTATTTAGACTGCTAGGAGTTTGGAATAGTCTAAGAATCAAAGACTTATTTTATTTATTAATTTTTTATCTTGATCATCGTATATATTTTTTATTGACACAGGAAGCTGTGCGCGTTAGCGAAGAAAACAATTCTCTCCAATTCGAGGTTGCTTTTTATGGTCTTACTAACAAACAGATATTTTCTGGTCAAAATTCAATCATTTATGTGACATTTACTTTTCATTGTCTCAGTTGAAAACCACTCTCAGTGAATTAGAGAAATGTAAGAATAACTTAAATTCTTGCATAGAGGAAAATGCAAAACTCAGTAGGTAAGGAAATCTTGTTCCACCTTCAAGTTCCTTTGTATTCGATTCACATACCAGAATCCCTAGTCTACTTTTTCATTCATTCTGTTTCTTTTCATCTTCTGCAGAGAAATTAATGATCTGCATTCTATGTTTAACAATCTTGAATCCGTACCTGATTGTCAAAAGAGCAGTGCTGGAATCGTTGAGGTACCTTTAGGTTACTATTTTTTTTTTTTTTTTTTGTAAATGAATTCGCAGTAATTATAAAAGAAGAAAAAAAAAAAAACTGGGAAGAAGAAGAAAGAGTTTAGGGTGGGTACAAAGTTAATCTGAAGACCAGAGGGCGTAGTGATATCATTATACTTCATTAGCCTTTGAATGCTTTCAAATTTCATGGCTCATGTACTAATGCATATGTATTCATTTGTGTTGGTTACCTTTTTGTCTACTTTTCTTTTGTTTGATTTCCTTATTCTAACTCAACCCACATATATGTTTGAGTTCATCAATGAGAAATGGAAACTTTGTTTTCAGGGTATGTTGGGAGCTCCTACTTTTGAACTTTCTGTTCAAAATGCGGTGGAGGAAACGCATGCTACTCAGGTGATGAAGCATGCTGAAGAAATCATGCATTTGCAGCTTGAATTGGATATACTTAAGATTATTATCAAAGAAGAGAGATCATCTCGTGCGGAAGTAGAGGGAAGGGAAACTTGCTTTAGTAGAGATCTTGAGCTTGCAAATGATCAACTTTTGTTGTTGAAGAAACAATATGAAGATGTAAACATTGAACTGAAAGAAGCAAAATCTGTGATTGAAGCTCTCGAGTCGCAACAAATTCTTTCAATCAATGAGATGGAAGACCTGCGGAAAAGCAACAGGCGTTATGCAAAACGTTTGAGGGAAGAAGAGCTTGAAATTATTGCTTTGAAGGAGCAAATTTCTAGCAAAGAGTTACGAGATAACCCATCCTCTGAACATTTCAAGAGTCAAGACTTAACCTTGCAGGCAAAACTGAAGAGAATGCATGATTCTCTTGACAAGGCCAAGAGACTAAATATGTGGTACCAAAATGATCATGTCTCTAATGAAGAAGAAATGGATGAAATTCATCGACAGGTTGAAGCTGAAACAGCTGAGGTCATTGTTTGTATGCAGGAAGAGCTTTCAATTCTTCAGCAGCAAGTCCAAGATTGTCATTTAAAAGAGATGGAAACTGAAAATAATGTAATGCTTTTGGAATCTGAGTTGAGGAAGCTACAAGAAAAACTCGCTCTCTCAACTGAAAAAAATGAATGGTTACTTGGAAAGCTTGAAGAAAAAGATGAGGAAGTAAGAACATTATCTGAGGAATGGGAACTAATGGCTGGTGAGGTTGAAGAAGTTTTGGCTCATGGACATGATACATTGATTGACGCCTCTGATCAGCTTGACCTCATTTCCAGTTCATTTCCACAGAAAAGGGTCTGGATCTCTGAACAAGTTGGCAGGTTGATTAGCATCATCTCTGAAAAGGAATTTTTAATTGAAGAACTTGGCAGATATTTAGAAGATGCAAACAATAAAAGATGTGAAGTTGATTGCATGTTGAAGTCATTGCGAGGGGCAGCACTGGTTATCAATGAAGCACACCAGCAGGAATGCAATGAAAAGGAACAAGAAATTCTCCTGTTGCTGTCAGAGTTGAGGGGAAAAACATCTATCATAGCTGAGCTGGAAGATAAAATGAAGATGGCTGCAGATCGCATTAGCAAAATGTCAGTTTGCGCAACAGCGGCATTTGTAATAGTGAATAGACAGTCAGAAACAACTGAGAATAATCTCATTTCATTAAAGCACAAAGATATTCAGCTCAAGGAATCTGCAGAGATGAACCTGAAGAAGGATGCCCTTCTAACTGACCAGGCTGCTCTCATTGAAGAGGCAGAGAAACAGATCCAGTCTCTGAGAAAGGAAGTAACAGGGTTGGAGGAAACCTGTGCTCAACTTGGAAAGAAGCTTTCTGAGGAGGAGCAGGGTGCTAATGCTATCGAACAAGAGCTTGAAGATATTGAAGATAATGACATTTTGAAGACAAGAGAGAAACTATCCGAGCTAAAAGCTGGTGTATCCACACTCAGGTCATGCGTGGGCTTGTGTTTGGAGGATGATAAAAATCCTGAAAGATATAATGCAGATGGAGATTGTTCATCTTTTGATGGCAGTTGTGAAGGACGGGTAAGCTAAGTTCTCACTTTCCCGCTAATTCAGTTTATGTGTATCTAAAGTCTTTGAAGGGTATTTGATTTAGTAATTACATATCTGGGTATTATTGCAGTCTGATGCTGAGACAAATAGAGATGATGTTGATGTCTATTTGGTTGAGGACTTGAGAACCGATGATTCCAAGCATCGTTTTAAAACGAGAAAGAGTTCCTGCGGCTATTCGTATGACCAGAAACTGATGGAATCCGGAAATGGTTGCAAGGACGTGCGTGAAAGAGATGCTACAATAGTTCTTCTGAGACTGGAAATAGAATCTGCCCTTAAAAGCTTAAAAGAGGTTCAAGCTGAGATGACCAAACTACATGGCGAGAAAGAAGAAATGTTGGTGTCTAAGAAACAAAATGAGCAAGGAATGAAATGTCTTGTTACTCAACTACTTACCCTGCAAGCAACTGTGGATAATTTTGAGAAGCAATCTGAACTCAAGATAGAAGCCGTCAATCAAAAACTTGGGGAATTTGAACAAATTGTGCATGAAGCTGGGACTGATTGGTGTCAAACGAAAGAGGTAACTTATTTTACTTTTTTGAAATTATATTCCTAGGATCCTCCACTATAACATACCCTCACATTAGTTTTTCTTTTGGAATGGAGTCTCTTAAGAAAAGCATATGATGCTCTCCAAGCACCTCTCTTATGTATTCATTGAATCTTTCATAATAAAGAATTAAGATAAATCCAAATTAGTAATATTAACCTACAACAGTAATTGTTGGATTCAGCTGGCTTTTCCCACCCTTTTCCTTGTTAAACATTAGGACACAATACTAATGCCCAATTTATATATTTATTTGATTAACTGTTTTCCTAACTTTTTTGCACAGATTCTTGAACATGAAGTTGGTGATGCAAAGATTATCGCAGTTCAGAAAGCTGCTGAAGCTTCTTGTATTTTTGCAAAATTTGAAGAGACCCAAGATACCATGAAAGAAGCAGATATTATGATCAATGGGTTACTGATAGCTAATGAGACAATGAAGCTGGACAAAGAAAAGCTGAAGCAAACACAAGTAAAATTAAAGAAGGAGAGGAATTCACTTATTAATGAGGTTCAGAGCTTGCAATCCATCAACGATCTGAAGGATCAGCAATTGGAGAACCTTGAAAAGCAGTTTGGTTCAAACTTGACAGAAACAAGGGATTTAGTTGTGGAGTTGGAGGGTCTTGTTGCAGATGTGCAGACTACTTTTAGAGATACGTTTGAGCATATAGCTCATGATTTCCAATGCATGAAATCTGAACTTTTAGATTCGACTAACTTAGTGAGATCATGGCTGGATGATGTATGGTCTGAGATAATTGTGAAGGATTGTGCTGTGGCTGTGCTACACCTTTGTCACATGGGAATTTTATTGGAAACAGTGACAGGGCTGAATGCTGAAAATGGTTTTCTTCAACATGGCCTCAGTGAATCGAACTCTGCTGTAGCTGATTTGAAAGAACATAATTTTAAGTCAAGAAGGGAGCTCGAGATGTGTAGAGTTCTTAAGGGGAAACTACTGGCTGACATCAAGAATAGTTTTGACCGGATATCCAGGAAAGAAGAGGAAACTGGGGAGATTAGTGTCAAGTTAATCACTTTTGAGAAAAAGGTATCAGACCTACAGCTTCAAGAGGAGATGATGTTTCAAAGGTCTAACTATATGGGATCTCAACTTTCTGTTCTAATGAATGAGTTGGACTCGAGTAACATGAACATTGTGGCATCCGTTCTAGATCAGGAGAAACTGCTAAAAGATAAAGAGGAGGTTCTAAAATCAGAGGCTGAATTGCTTATGGTAGATTTGTGCTCAAAAGACTTTGAGTCACTTGTTTTGGCATCAGAGTTAGAAGAGATGGCTCTCCAAAAAGCTGAAGCAGAGAGAAAGAATATCCATTGTTTTGCTGTCATTGAGAACTTAAAGAAAGAAATGATCGTCTCTAATGTAGATGCAGAATTGAAAGAAGAGCTATACAGTTTGGTTCTCCATGATTTGGAGCAAAGGAAATCTAAATTCAAATCATCCCTTAGCCGCATTAATACATCTGAGATGGAAAATCACAGGTTGAAAGACAAAATTTTGTCCTTGGAGGCTTGCATTGCCAATTTACAAACTGATTTGGAGATGAAAAATGCTGAACTTAGTGAACTCCAACATTCTCAAGCTGATTTTATGGAGGATCTTTGCTTGAAAAACCGGGATCTGGAATTCAATGTGGATAGAGTAAGTACTTTAACTGAGGAAAATGCTTCTTTGAGGAACAATATTACTCATCTAAAAAATGATACGTGTAAAGCTATGTCCATATTAAGCATGGACAGTTTGAAATGTTTAGATTCAGTTAAGAGTGTAGAAATGATGGGCAGCAGATTGTTTAACAAAATGCATGAAGGCTTTATGATTTCAGATACAATGTTTCAAGAGATCTGTGAAAATACAGAGAGATTATCTAAGTTCATGAAAGATTTTAAGTCCTTGGAGTGTCATATCGAAGAGCTGATGTCTGAAAACAAGACTCTTCAGGCTGAGCTATCAAGGAAAGATGATGTTCTAGAAGGATTGTCATTTGATTTGAGCCTATTGCAGGAATCTGCATCTAATACTAAGGATCAAAAAGATGAAATTGAGGAAATGGTGGCTTCTTTGGAGACTTTAGAAGACGATCTTGAACTAAAATCAAGTGAGCTTGACCAAGCTGTTGCTCACAGCCAGATGCTTGAATCTCAGCTGCAAGACAAAATAAACTTGATTTCCACTCTCGAGTCTAATATATCAAGAGAGAAGGAGACCTTGAAATTACTTTCTTGTGAAAATATGGAGCTGAGAGCTCATATTGAAGACACCTTGGCTGCCGAAACTTCTATCAAGGAGGAGCTAACAGAAAGAGTGAAGATAAACAAGAGCTTGGAATTGGAAGTTGAAGAAATGGGTAATGCTCTTGGCCAAATGAATGATACTATTGAATCCTTGAGAAGCCATTTAAATGAACTCACAAGTGAGAGGGATCACCTCCACCTTGAGCTGCTTAGTTTGAATGAAAGGCTTGAAAGGGAACAGCTTCGGGCTGAAGAAAATGAAGCAACTGCTCTCGAATCTCAACAGGTACATTCTAATTTGACATATATATAAAATTTATTTGAATTATCTTGTTTATTTCCTTATGTTTTTTGTATAATGGTGTCAGTTGGCTGAATCAAGAAAGATCTATGCTGAAGAGAAAGAAGTAGAGGTGAGGCTTTTAGAGAGGTCTGTTGAAGAGCTAGAACGTACCATAAACGTACTAGAAAACAAGGTAACTTTTGAACTGTAATTTAGTCGCATGAACTTTATTCGGTCATTGTCACTCATGGATTTTTATTTGTTCAGGTTGACATTATCAAAGAAGAAGCTGAACGACAACGGTTACAGAGGGAAGACCTTGAATTGGAGGTTAATTCTTTAAATCATCAGATGCAGAATGTTGAAGATGCTGATGCTAATACAAAAAGGTATAAAGCTACTATTCCGAATTCCAATCTCTTGGTTGGAATTGCACCAGACGTCGCTAAACAGAATAAGATGCAAAATTTTCCTAAGAATTTTCAGTATATGACATTCTTTTTTTTTTATTTAAAATTTATAGGCATCTAAATGAGAAGGAGAAAAACCTTCAAGAAGCCCTTAAACAAATACAAATTCTTGAGAGGGATATTGCTAACAGGGATGCAGAGGTGAAGTTACTGTATACTTGTACTTAATCCACAAAATGATTCTTGTATGTTTTCTGTATGCTTTCAGCATTTGAACTTTATTTATTTATTTTTACCAACAGATTGCACAATGCAAAGCACATATCTCTGAGCTGAATTTGCATGCAGAAGCACAGGCTAGTGAGTACAAGCAGAAGGTAAGCAATTTAGATTTAATTGTTCAGCTGTAAAGAAATCAAGTGGCATATATGGGATTAGAATGTAGTTACCCTGCAAGATCTTTGATATAAAACAATAAAATTTGATGACAGTTCAAGGCATTGGAATCCATGGTTGAACAAGTCAGAGCTGATGGCCCCTCCACCCAAGTCACAAATTCTTCATCAAACAAAGTAGAAAGAAATGCCTCAAAACATAAGGGTTCTGGTTCCCCTTTAAACGCCTTAAAACCTAGGGGTTCTGGCTCGCCTTTCAAATGTATTGGATTGGGTTTGGCCCAGCAAATGAAATCGGAGAAGGATGAGGAACTTACTGTTTCAAGGATGCGTATTGAAGAGCTGGAATCTTTGGCAGTTAGTCGACAAAAGGAGGTAGCTTCTTCTGCCCTGATGTGGATTCTGTAATTTTCCAGACAGAGAAATTATGGTTCTTTATGTTGTTTATCATTTCATGTTTCAATTTCAGATATTCACATTGAAGGCCAGATTAGCTTCTGCTGAAAGCATGACTCATGATGTCATTCGGGATTTACTAGGAGTCAAATTGGATATGACTAATTATGCGGTAACTTACTACACTTCTTTAAGCTGTTCATTCCATTGATATCAGGAAATCTTTTCCTGGAAAATGATTGTACTAAATTAATTACTTTTTTAAAGGCAGGTCCTAAATCATACCACTTGATCTTATTAATCTAACCTTTGTGAATGCAGTCACTGATGGATAATCAGCAAGTGCATAAAATAACAGAGAAGGCACGACTTAATGGTTCAGAATCTCAAGTGAAGGTATTTTTCACTTCGGCGATGGTAAATCAAGGTCGGGTACTTCCCATGTATTTTTTCTTTCTTAAACTTGAATTTGTCCTTTATACAGGACCAGGAAGTGATCAAGCTTAAGCAGCAGCTCAATGAATTTATTGAGGAGAGGCGAGGGTAAGCAACCGTTGCTTCAGAAATGAAAATTGACAACCATTTAGTTATCTTGTTAATTGGAGTGTGTTTTTATTTTTTATTTTTTTATTTTTTATGAAGAAGATTCTCTTGCTTTTCTAAACCTTTCGATCCCTTTTTTTCTAGATGGCTAGAGGAAATTGATCGAAAACAGACTGAGTTGGTAGCAGCACAAATTGCATTAGAAAAGCTTCGTCAGCAAGATCAATCACTAAGAACAGAAAACGAAATGTTGAAGGTTCATATACCAAGTTTCTGTCTAGGAAAATTTATTCTTTGGTGTGCTCTTTGCAAAACATAGTTATTATATAAAGCAAGTTGTTGCTAACGATTTCCTTTTAATATTTTGTCTGTGTAGATGGAGAATGTTAAATATAAGAAAATGGTGATGGAACTTGACGGAGAAGTAAAGAAGCTGTCTGGTCAACAAAACATCCATCAGCGTATTCATCATCATGCCAAAATCAAGGCAAGATAATTATCAAATTCTCTTAATCTGTTCAAATGAAACTTTCTGCTGCAGTTTAGTCAAATGAAACTTTCTGTTCTTGAGTCTGTTGAAATAGTTTACAATCCCATCTTGAGTCTGTTGAAATAGTTTACAATCCCATCTTAGTTGGTTCTACATTTTTGTTAATGCAACAGGAAGAAAACAATATGCTAAAGTATCAGAATGAGGATCTTAGTACTAAGCTTCGGCGAAGTGAGGTGTTTCTTTCCCGTGTCAAAGAAGAGCTCGCTCAATATCGTTCTTCCATTGGGAAAAATCCTCACATAAATTTTGATGAGGAGCATCGGTTGAATAACAAACTGCAGGTTAGTGCAACTAGAGAGAGACGAAAAATGTTTGTGTTCTCTCCCCAATTCATGCTATTAATAGAGTTGATGATAGCTTAACATTCAAGTGAATTTGGTACAGGAAACCGAGGAGGAGAGGATGCAATTAGCACAGAAGTTGCTTGGTTTGTGCACCAGCATTTTGAAGGTACATAATATATACGTAAATAGCAATCATCTTCTTTGTTTATATCTTTCAATAATGCAAAAACCAGAAGCATGATCATTTACACCTCAATCAACTTTCAGGCAGCTGGAATAACAAGAGTTGCAACAGATATAAGTCCCGATGTTGCTGAAGAAGCGCTTGAACAGCTCACGAATAGAATCATTTCACAGGACAGAGAATTGCAAAATTTGAAGTTTAAGGTAATTGTGAATCATTTTTACTCAAAGAATCCTTTTTTTTTTTCAAGTCAAATAAAGTTTTCTTGCTATTTAAGACAAAGGAAGTTACAAATTTTCGAATTCTTTTACAGATTAGAATTAACAACGAAAGAAATCGTTTGTCTGAGATAATCCCCCAATCTTCACCAACAAACACAAGGACAGATGACAACATTCAAAGTCCTATTAGAAGGGTATCCCAAGCTCCATCATATCTTTCTGCATTAGATCGATAAAGTATATTTGTACAGTAGAAGAGTCATGTATAGTTTAGGTTTCTATTACGCGCATACAAGTTTTGTTGAACTCTCTACTATATTTCCTTTTTTTTTTTTTTTTTTTTTTTTGGAACTACTACAATTAAATTCGATTTTGGGGAGGAGGCTCGAACTTCATTTTGGGCACAACTTCAACATGTAGACGTAAAAAGCATACCACTAGATCAATTTTATTTTGTAATAAATGTATTATTCTAATGTAAATTTGTATATTTCAATGAGAAATCAATATGCATCATTTATTTTTTCCTCTACTTATTACTTATTCTTTGTATATGCGTATTGCTCCTTGATGCAATTGCACAAACTAAACTTTTAATGTGTAAAAATAATAAAAGTACAGATATATATTCCTTAATATTAAAAAAATAAGGAATTTGTTAAAGTCACTCGAATCACTCACTATTGTATATCGGTAGTTCGTGAATCGTGAATGACAATGTGATCCTTATACAAAATGTATACTCTCTTTCGTTCGTGAATCATATAGTTTGAGGCCATGTATGATAAATGGGGCTGGTTGGTTTGATATTTTGATGGAATTCAACCATGAAATAAGGTTGGGGCTGTTCATTTTGCTGGGTTGAGGGGGGTTCTGAGATATTGTGAAAACTCATGAATGTATGAATAACAAGAGTTTTCATTCAAGCTCTTTTGAGGCTCAAATATTTGGAATTCACAAGATTTACAATTTTGGCAAAACAATTAATATGTTAAGTTTATGAAAATAAATTGATAGCTCAATAATATATATTTTTAATATATGGGATTATTGTCAAGAATTTGTAAATGCCTTTTTTATTTTTTTATTTTTTTAAAATTTTTATTTTATTTTATTTTTTTTAAGTTTGAGATTTATGTATGTTTTTTTTTTCTTTCATGTGGGATTGCCGTCTGTCATGTTATACTCCGGAGAATTCCACATTAAAGAATTATTAATACTTAAAATATGCTGAAATTTGAAAGTACTGTTTTAGAAAATATGTTTTAGCAATGTCATTTTTCATGAAAACATCAATAACTAATTTTCTTACAACATCTCATAATATATGTATATATAAATAAAAAAAAGACTTTAAATATTTAAAACATTATAATTTTTAAGTTATAACACTCGGTCCACATAAGCATATTATATAAATAGTCAACTACTTACACAATAGGATAGAGCCGCACCATTGTTCACAGTGTGGCGCTCCATACCCGATTATAACTCAACCACTTCAACCTCTTGAACATAGAAAAGCTTCTTCTGCTTCTCCATCTTCATCTTATTCTCTTATTCTCCTCATATGAAGTATGCCTTCAACATGTTGGGGATAATTCTCTAGAAACCGATGAACGCGGAAACACATTGCCTAATATACGCCCATAACTTATAGTAATAATAACGTCAATAAGCAGAAAAATAGATGAGAGAAAATAAAACAATCACAACACAAGATATACGTGGAAAACCCAAAACGGGTAAAAAACCACGGGCCGTCAGGACCAGGGGCGAATTCAAGGGGGGGCCCATAGGGGCCATGGCGCCCCCCCCCCCCCCCCCCCCCCCCCCCCCCCCCAAATCAATTCACACCGGTTTATCAATTTGTCGTATGATATAATAATACATATAAAGGAGGTAATATTATTCACTAATATAAATGAATTAATAATATTTTTTTCCATATTTCCATTAACAATGAAAACAGAAACAAAATCAATTCATTTTAGGATTTTAATTTCCTATTATTTCATTCATTATTACCTCATCTAGTATGTGTATTATATATACTTATTATTATTTATTTAGATTTCACTAGAAGTTTAAAACAAGTTAAGTAAATATTGAATTATTAGGCCGATATCAATTATCAAGTGTGGGATTTTCTGCATGAGATCGTCGATTGCTATCGGTAGCAATCCAACATCTACCTATGGCTATTGAATTACCACTGGTAGCAATTTAATAGCTATCAGTAGCAATCGACGATTCCGTACAATATAACTGCTCATTAGGCTAGAAGTTTGCGACTATCTTTATTAATGGTTTTTTTTTTTTTTTTTTGAAAGCCTTTATTAATGGTTTTTGTTAAGTTAATTTTATTATTATTATTTTTTGAACTATTACAATATTTTGGGATTGGGGAGGGGGCATGACTCGAACTAATAACCTCTTGTATGTAAGAAGAGGTGCTTACAATTGAGTGTATCTCATCTTGTCCATGATTATGTAATTACTCACACACGATCTTGATTATGTAATTGAAATAGAAATCGCAAAGAAAATTAGATTAATTTGGCACATTTTATTTATTTGTATCACTACCTTTAACACAGAACGAAATTACATTTTGTTGAAAAATATCAGGTGCGAAATTAGTGTTATGTGACCTAAAATATTAGTTTTTGTTCTGGATTGGCCCCCCCACGGCCAAAATCCTGGCTTCGCCCCTGGTCAGGACGACATAGAAAGTTCCACTATATGATAAACGGTTACAACCATATAATCCAGGATTCTCTCTCACACCTCAACCCCAAACCCCACTCACAAGATCCTCACCGAGTACCCCACAATATCCCCTAGGTCTCCCCTAAATATCACTCACGGATCTCTAACTTGATCCACCGATATTCCCTTTGATCCCTCCCCGGATATTCCCTTGGGTCTCCCCGGATCTTACTCACACTCTTTGATGTTACATGGTGTTCTTTTTTCTCCACACACAATAAACCTAATTACAAGGTTCTATTTATACTAGTTACAGGGAGTTTAAGATAAAAGGAAATCATACTCTTAAACATACAAGACTTACTTGTTCCACATAAATACTATTTTCTTTTATGACAAGTCTTCTTGTAAGGAGTAAATCCTTTTCCTTCAAGCACAAGAACCTCCAGAAGAATACATTTTCTTATTCTGCGCAACATTCCCGATCTCAGCAATACATCGTCTTCGCTGTATTGGTCACGGTGTGCACCCCACTTCCAACACCACAAAACAATTATGCTCTTGGCTGCTCTTGCCACCGCTGTGGCTTTCACAGCTCCACTCGCAGCGCTCTCCACTGATCTTCGACCGCTCTCATTACCACTGTCAAAATCCACAGCGATGATCTACCGCTGCCATGACCGCTGTCAAAGCCAAAGCGGTTGTGACAGCGGTCGTGACGGTTCTTTGCTTCTTCTGTTCTTCAACCTCCCTCAAACTACACCATTCCATCTTCTAAACGTATCCCACGTCTCCAGGAAGCTCTACATCAGTTGAGTCTTGTTTGGTTTACATTTGGTTCGCTTAGGAATACAAGTCAAAACCTAACACAACAATCATCATCTTAATTCACAACAAGTTTCTCATCGAATCCTCTTCCTCAACAGACCTCAGATTCTTCATCAGTAAATATATTTGCGAGATTGTAATCATCATCTGATTTTGAATCATCGTTCAAAGCAAAAGCATCATCTAATACATAATCTTCTTTAACATTATAAATTCTGAAGAAGGAAACCCCATGGTTTGGCAGTGTCGTGGAAAGTTACTAAACGATCCCACTTGAAAGCAGAAAAAATAAGTCAATCTTGACGATTCCACCTACACAAAACATTGTCATTGTCAAATCAAATAAAAATTTAAAAACAACGAAAATACATTACATATTTTATAATTACCAAACTTACGGTATTCAATATATAATGATCAGGCACCAATGCGGAATCGAAATAAATCAAGTCCATCATCATTATACAATTTTCTCAAAACTTGCCAAATATACAATAAATCAAGTCCAAATAGTCTACTCTACACAATATTCATTTCAGTTTCCATTTCCCCTTGCCTACTTCTTCACATGTACCATCCACAAATTCCATTGGATGGCCATAAGCTATATCGCCATTTCCACGATTCATTCTGCCATTTGCTCATCAACTATTGCTTCCTTGAACATGTTGGCCACACCATTGTCCTCATCCTCCTCAACATACACTTCAATGCCCTCGGATTCTTCCTCAAAAAACATATTTATGAGACTGTAATCATCATCTGATTTTAATATCAATATTCATTTCAGTTTCCATTTTCCCTCTACCTACTTCTTCCCTTGTACCATCCACAAATTCCATTGGACTGACATAAGCTACATTGCCATTTCCACGATCCATTCTGCCATTTGCTCATCAGTTATTTCTTCCTTGAACATGTTGGCCACACCATAGTCCTCATCCTCCTCAACAAACACTTCAATGTACTCGGATTGTTCCTCAAAAAACATATTTGCGAGATTGTTATCATCATCTGATTTTGAATCATCGTCTAAAGGAAAATCATCGTCTAATGCGTTATCTTCTTCAACATTATAAATTCTAAAGAAGGAAATCACATGGTTCGGTAGCTTCATGGAAAGTTACTAGACGATCACACTCTAAAGCTTAGAAAATAAGTGATGGAAATCAGACTCTTAGATTTTCAAAGAGTCCAATATCAGTCAATATTGGTTTTTACAAAATATCCTTGGGAGACTAAGAGGTTCATCTAATGAGTCTTGGGACTTAGGTTCATTTAATAAGTCTTGGGACTTTAAGTCTATTAAGTTAAGTCTGTCAAAGTTTTACTTTAAATAGTGGATGCATCAGGAGAAAGAGGTCAGAGTGTTTTTTTATTTTCTACTGTCATATTCTGGATTGACTTTCTAGATTTCTTGTTTAAAGATTTGGAAGAGTTGGGTTTTGAGAAGTCGACCCTGTGGCATCTTCCAGTCCCTCTATCGCTGCGTTTCGCGCGAGAGGACAAAGTTCGTCATCTATTTGTCTTAAATAAACCAGTATTCCTATTTTGTGTGTTAGTGTGTTAATTGTTGAGTTAACGATATTTGGTTCACATCAAATTGGTATCAGAGCAAGTTCTTTCTTTGGGCTGTTACTTTCTGTGAGATTGAATTATCTTGGGTATAAATGGCTGAACGTGGAAGAGGAAATTGCAGTCGGAGGGCAAGAAATTACGTCACACATGAGATGTTTCAAGCACTACAGGACTAGCTGCAGAATCTCACTACTATGGTTGCACAAGTTGTTAATATTCCGGGGAATGGTAATGGAAACAATGGTATTCATGTAAATGGAGCAGAAGATGAAATCAGTCTGGTATCTGAAGGAGAAAATCGGAATTCTAGTGATGATGGGTTTGATAATTTCAGGCAGCCTGCTCGTCATCAAAGGAGGCCACAACGTTAGGAAGATCGCATAGTGCGTGCTCTGCAAAACTCCAAAGAATATGGTGTTCAAGTTAAAATTTTAGAATTTGATGGTGACATGGAAGCAGAGGAATTTCTTGACTGGGTGGACAGCATTGAAAGTTATTTTGATTGGAAAGAAGTACCAGAAGAGAGGAAAGTCAAGCTTGTTGGGGCAAAGTTGAGAGGACCAGCCTCTACCTGGTGGAAACATTATCAGAATGATAGGGAAGTCAGAGGAAAAGAAAAGGTCAGAAGATGGGACAAGATGAAAGAAAAGTTAAAGGCTCAATTTTTGCCTCGAGATTATGAGGAGACACTGTATCAAAATGTGAAGAACTTGCGGCAACGAGAGAAGACCGTGAAGGAGTACACACAGGAGTTCCATAGAATAACATTAAGGAGCAACTTGGTTGAAAGTGAGACACAACGCGTTGGTAGATATGTTAATGGTCTTCGATTGGCAATCCAAGACCAAGTAAGTCTTCACCACCCATTTAAAGTAAATGATGCTTATCAGCTTGCTCTTAAAATTGAAGCCCAACTTAATCGGGGTTCTTCAAAGAAACTTGGAACTGAACGCAACAGTGGTGAAACCAGTAAAACAAATAATAGTACACGAGGAGGAAGAACAGCAGCCGCTACACGTCCTACTACCAACAGTGGAGGGGTAACACAACCAAGAAGCAATACTCAGGGACAAGGGGCGATCAAGTACTATAGATGTTCTGAATTGGGTCATCGATCTAATGAATGTCCAAAAAGAAAGACTGACACACGAGTTAATCTTGTTGAAAATGATGACGATGAGGAACAAGAGACGGAAGGAGAAGAAAGTCGGTATGAAGGAGATAAGGATAATGATGATGAAGAAGAGGGAATTGAGGGTGACGCTTTTGGAGATGTTCTTGTCATACACCGGACAATGCTAGCACCACCGGTTATGGAAAAAGATAGTTGGCTTCGCAAAAATATTTTTCGAACTCGTTGCACTTCAAATGGAAAACTCTGTAATTTGATTATTGATGGTGGAAGTAGCGAAAATCTGGTTTCTCAAGAAATGGTGGAGAAGCTGAACCTAAAGATCAACAAGCATCCGCAGCCGTATCGTATTCTCTGGTTCAACAAGGGAAATGAGGTAATTGTGTCTTCAAAATGTCTTGTCAATTTTTCAATTGGAGATTCTTATAAGGAGTCGGTATGGTGTGATGTTGTACCGATGGATGCTTGTCACATTCTTCTTGGACGCCCTTGGCAATTTGATAGAAAAACAGTCCATCACGGTGACAAAAACACTTATTCTTTTTTATTGGGTAAGAAGAAGCTTGTTCTAAAGCCTATGAGAGATACTGTTGCTACCAAGAAAAGAGATGAATCTGCTGCAGCTTCTCTTTTGGGTTTTAATGATTTTGTAGAAGAAAACATGCAAGCGGGAGTTATTTTTGTTCTTGTTGGAAAGGAAGAAAACAAAATTCAAACTGCACCAAGAGTCATCAAAGGGCTGTTAGATGAATTTCAAGATGTAATACCAGCTGACTTGCCTAATGGTTTACCACCATTAAGGGATATACAACACTGCATTGACTTGATTCCAGGAGCCACCCTTCCTAATTTACCTCACTACAGGATGAGTCCAAATGAGCACCAGGAGCTACAAAGACAGGTTGTGGAACTTTTGACTAAGGGCTTTATTCGGGAAAGTTTAAGTCCATGTGCTGTACCTGCTTTGCTTACACCGAAGAAGGATGGAACTTGGAGAATGTGTGTGGAGAACATGGCGATAAATAAAATCACCATCAAATACAGGTTTACAATTCCAAGATTGGATGACATGCTCGACATGCTGTCGGGTTCTCAAGTCTTTTCAAAAATTGATTTGAAAAGTGGCTATTACCAAATCAGAATTCGAGAATGGGATGAGTGGAAAACAACTTTCAAAACGAAGGAAGGGCTCTACGAATGGCTGGTTATGCCATTTGGTCTTTCAAATGCCCTAAGTACTTTCATGAGATTCATGAATCAAGTTCTCAAGCCATGTATCGGGGAGTTTGTAGTCGTCTACTTTGATGACATATTGATTTACAGTAAAGATTCTAAGGCTCACATCCAACATTTGAGGGCTGTCCTTCTGCTTTTAAGGCAGAATCAACTTTACGCTAACTCAAAAAAATGTGTGTTTATGGTTGACAGGTTGGAGTTTTTGGGTTTTGTAGTCTCTGCTAAAGGTGTCGGGGTTGATCCAATCAAGGTACAAGCTATTATCAGCTGGCCAACTCCAAAAACATTAACTGAAATCCAAAGTTTTCACGGGTTGGCCACATTTTATAGAAGATTTATTAAGAATTTCAGTAGTGTCATGGCTCCAATTACAGAGTGTCTTAAGGGTGGAAAATACAGCTGGAATTCACAAGCGGAAAAGAGCTTTAAAGAGATCAAAAGGAGGATGACGCAAACACCCGTCCTAGCTCTACCGGATTTTGGTAAAATCTTTGAAGTGGATTGTGATGCATCAAAGGTTGGTATTGGAGCTGTCTTGAATCAAGAAGGGCGAGCAATTGCATTTTTTTAGCGAAAAACTCAATTCGGCTCGGCTGAATTACTCAACTTATGATGTTGAATTTTATGCCATTGTTCAAGCTTTGAAGTTTTGGCGGCATTATTTAATTCAGAGGGAGTTCATTCTAAATTCTGACCACGAGGCTTTGAAGCACATCAACAGTCAAAAGAAGCTGAACCGGAGGCATGCGAAATGGGTAGGATTTTTGCAAGAATACACATTCATTCTACGACACAAGGCTGGTTGTCAAAACAAGGTGGCTGGTGCATTGAGCAGAAGGGTTTATTTATTGAAAACAATGATCACTAGTGTTGTGGGATTGGAGGTGATCAGAGAAAAATACAAGGAAGACCCATATTTTCAAGAAATACTTGAGAAACATGCAGCCAAAGATAATAAAGTATGTGCTGAATTTGTAATCAACAATGGTTACTTATTCAAGGGTGTTAGATTATGCATTCCAGAAGGCTCTTTAAGGGAGTTGTTGATTGGAGAATTACATGGTGGTGGTCTAGGGGGACACTTTGGAAGAAGCAAGACATTGCATTTGGTGGCTGAAAGATATTTTTGGCCTACTTTGCGGCGCGATGTGTATAGACATGTTGATAGGTGTCATACATGCCAAGTTTCCAAAGGTCAGAAGCAGAATATTGGTCTATACATTCCTTTACCAGTACCTACAACACCATGGACCGAAGTTAGCATGGATTTTGTGTTGGGTTTGCCAAAGACAGCAAGAGGTATGGATTCTGTGCTAGTTGTGGTTGATCATTTCTCTAAAATGGTACATTTTATTGCTTGCAAAAAGGCCTTGGATGCAACCCATGTTGCAAATCTTTTCTTTAGAGAGGTGGTTCGATTACATGGAGTACCAAAAACAATTACATCAAATCGTGATGTAAACTTTCTTAGCCATTTTTGGAGGACTTTATGGAAGCTAATGGCTACTAAACTACAATACAGCAGTGCATTTCACCCACAAACAGATGGCCAAACGGAGGTAGTGAATCGGAGTTTGGGAAATTTGTTGAGATGTCTTGCAAAAGACAATATCAAACAATAGGATTTAATTTTGGCACCGGCTGAATTTGCTTATAACAGCTCTATAAACAGAACCACAGGGAAAAGTCCTTTTGAAGTAATATATGGGCATAATCCAAACCACATTGCAGACCTTGCTGACATGTCGAATCATTCGCGTGTTAGGGATGATGCTATTGCTTTTGCAGAGAATTTGAAGGAAGTTCAGGAAAATGTTCGGCGATAATTAATTGAGATGAACCAGCGTTACAAAGAAGAGAAAGATCAGCATAGGCGGTTTAAAGAATACCAAGTTGGAGATTTTGTTATGGTGTTCTTAAGAAAAGAGAGGTTTCCTACAGGAACTTATCATAAGTTGAAGAGCAAGAAGATCGGACCATGCAGGATAATTCACAAATTTGGAGAGAATGCTTATGAAGTGGAGTTGCCACAAGGATTAAACATATCTCCGATATTTAATGTAGCTGATCTTTATACTTTTCATGGGGATTCAGCTATTGAAGCCAATGAGGTTGAAAAAGACATTGCAAAACAGATTCCTACTAATAAAGCTGAAGTTATTGAAGCAGTTATCCAGGTGCGAGAGATGAAAACCAGAGCTGGTTCGTATGTTCGCTTTCTTGTGAAATGGATGGGAAAACCTGATTGTGAAAATTCATGGATAAGTGAAGAAGAGTTTATGAAGATTGATGCTGAGAAGTGCCAAGCAGCCTAGATGGCAACTCGCGCGGAGTCGAGTTCTTTTTAACCGGGAGGGAATGATGGAAATCAAACTCTTAGATTTTCAAAGAGTCCAATATCAGTCAATATTGGTTTTTACAAAATATCCTTGGGAGACTAAGAGGTTCATCTAATGAGTCTTGGGACTTAGGTTCATTTAATAAGTCTTGGGACTTTAAGTCTATTAAGTTAAGTCTGTCAAAGTTTTACTTTAAATAGTGGATGCATCAGGAGAAAGAGGTCTGAGTATTTTTTTATTTTCTACTGTCATATTCTGGATTGACTTTCCAGATTTCTTGTTTAAAGATTTGGAAGAGTTGGGTTTTGAGGAGTCGACCCTGTGGCATCTTCCAGTCCCTCTATCGCTGCGTTTCGCGCGAGAGGACAAAGTTTGTCATCTATTTGTCTTAAATAAACAAGTATTCCTATTTTGTGTGTTAGTGGGTTAATTGTTGAGTTAACGATATTTGGTTCACATCAATAAGTCAATCTTGACGATTCCAACTACACAAAACATTGTCATTGTCTAATCAAATAAAAAGTTAAAAAAAAAAAAAAATACATTACATATTATATAACTACCAAACTTACCACATCAAATATATAATGATCGAGCACCAATGCAGTGAAATCAAAATAAATCAAGTCCATTATCATCATACAATTTCCTCAAAACTTTCCAAATGTACAATAAATCAAGTCTAAATAGCTTGCTCTACACAACGCACAATAATGTTAAAAGAATCATTATGTTTATTCTATGGTATGGTTTTGTCTTTAATGTTTACTGTTTCGTAGTTTCGTAGATTATAGATCATAAAGTCGGAGGACTACTGGTTGGCTACTCGTCTATGGAAGATCGTAGTCTTAAAATTGATCATGTAAGTAGTTTTTTCTTTAATGAAATGCTTGTTATATGTCTGCTGAAATGTTTGTTTATTTTTTTTATTAGCGTAAATGAGTTTTTGAATGGCTCAACTGCGTCTATGACTCCACGCTTGTTCCTGGCTGAAGTATTTTCCATTTACCCTAGTGGACGAAAGGCGTTCCACCAAGAATGCCGAAAAAAATGTGGCACGTAGATTATAGATCGTAAAGTCGGAGGACTACTTGTTGGCTACTTATCTATAGAAGAATATCGTAGTCTTGAAATTGATCATGTAAATAGTTTTTTCTTTATTGAAATGATTGTTATGTCTGTTGAAATGTTTGTTTGTTTTTTTAATCAGCGTAAACGAGTTTTTGAATGGCTCAACTCCGTCCACGCTTGTCCCTGGCTAAAGTATTTTCCATTTACCGTGGTGGACAAAAGACGTTCCACCAAGAATGCCAAATTGCCATTCAAAAACTCGTTTACGCTGATAAAAAAAAAAAGAACAAACAAACATTTCAACAGACATATAACAAGCATTTCAATAAAGAAAAAACAACTTACATGATCAATTTCTAGACTACGATCTTCCATAGACAAGTAGCCAACAAGTAGTCCTCCGACTTTACGATCTATATTCTACGAAACAGTAAACATTAAAGACAAAATCATACCATAGAATAAATTAGTTATAAAAAAAAAATTAAAAAAAACAAGAGGCATACCAATTTCATCAGATCATTGCCTAGTTGACCAGGTTTCTTATTCCAGTTCATATTACATGTCCTGTGATTATAACAGTACAAAAAATAATTACAATTAAGAACATAAACAAAAATAATTGACATTCAAAACACTTACTTAAAGGGCACTGCCGTTGAAAGACCTTTTCCTATAATTGAAAGTCCACTATACTTTTCGCCTGTGTCGACACTTAAAGGGAACTGCTGTTGAAAGACCTTTTCCTATAATCGAAAGTCCACTATACTTTTTGCCTATGTCGACACTTAGCATCCGTTTACTAGCCTGCTTAACCTCGTCAAAGGGGTTTAATGGCTTCGTGTACTTCATCTTAAATATTTTAACATTTCAACATTAGTTTGCAAATATAGAAAATAACAAACTGGAAAGAAAAGTCTCAAGCAATCACAGATAGAATGAAAACCTATGACTCAAAATAAGATTTGAGACCCACGAAATCAGCAGAAAAAAGAAAAACGTAAAAACATTAAAATGATACTAAATCAAACAAATAGCAAGAACAAGATCCACACAAAACCATGAGTATGCTTTGGTCATCTGTAATTTTACTCAACCAAAAAGAAGAAAAAAAGCACAAACTAGACAACAGACATTAACAAGGGATTTAAGTGAAAGGACGAAAAAGAGAAAGAACGGTAGAGAGTGAGTAGCGATTTAGCGAAGTAAGGGTTAGGTTAGGCCGTTAGGGTTTTTGGAGTGGGAGTCGTGTGATTGCTGCTGAAACTAAATGAATGAATATATATTATGCTAAAATTCAGTAATAAGCCCTATAATAATAAAAATTACAAATGTACCTATGTGTTTAAACGGGGTA
Organism: Acer yangbiense; assembly: GCA_008009225.1. Classification (NCBI taxonomy): domain Eukaryota; kingdom Viridiplantae; phylum Streptophyta; class Magnoliopsida; order Sapindales; family Sapindaceae; genus Acer; species Acer yangbiense. Next base: position 46,070,730 of record CM017764.1, read on the forward strand.
ACCTGCGAACCTGTTTAGCCAAACCGACACGACCTGTATAATTTGTCAGAACTTAATTAAACAAAAATATGCTAATTTGGAGTTCTACAAAATATATTATTTCTAGCAGGATTTCATTGAGATGTGTAGTTCTCAAACTCTATATTAAAAAATAAAAGACATAGCCAAAAACGATTTTATGAGAATATATGTGTCAACTTTGGGCTACTATGACTTTGGAATTTTTAACATATTTCACACGCAGTAGTGTGTCTCTGGCGTCTGGACGATCGGTTGTTGGTTTTGTTGCTCGTGTTGGGCAAAAAATATTGCTATAGTGGGTGGAAAATATTGGTAAAGTGACAGCTTTTTGTTAAGAAGTTTCTAGATTGTTCCTGTTAACCAATTATTACATATGTCTCCACCAATGATTTTTTTTTTTTTTTTGTTGAAAATTATTGTTCCTATAGAAACACTTAAACATTCATACGTCAAATGTTAAGAGCATCTTCCATTCTATTATATCAACAATTAAAATATATTTCAACATCTTTATTATATTTGCTACTATCAAATTCAATCTAAAAATAACATCCATAAGGATAAAAATTCCCAATTTTTTTACATCAAAATTCATCTCAGTTTCCATTTTTCACATGCCTACTTCTTCAGTTCTTCTCATGTACCATCTACAAAATTCATTGGATTGCCATAAGTTACATCATCATTTCCACGATCCATTCTACCAGACCATAGTTCATCAGTTATTGCCTCCTTGAACATGTTGGCCAGACCATAGTTCTCATCCTCCTCAAAGACACTTCAATGTCCACGGATTCTTACTCAGTAAACATATTTACGAGATTGTAAACATTATCTAATTCTGAATCATTGTTCAAAGTAAAGCATCGTCTAATGTGTAATCTTCTTCAACATTATAAATTTCGAAGAAAGAAACCCCACGGTTCGGTAGCCTCGTGGAAAGTTACTGGACGATCCCCTTTGAAAGTAGAGAAAATAAGTCAATTTCAACGATTCCACATACACAAAACATTGTCATTATCAAATCGTGGAAATGGTGGGAAATGTCACCTTTTTAAAGTGGTTTTGTAAGAAAGTCACCACTTTAATAACTTAAGTTTAAAAGGCACCTATTATGGTGAACGGACAATAATGCCCTTACTTTACACACATTCTCTTACTTTGAAGTTTTTTTTTATTATTATTCTTTCATCTTCTTCATAGATGTTTATTTAACAGACCTCCAATGGAGGTTGAACATCATTGGATAATTAGTTTAATGGCGCTACGCAGACGCATTCGGGGGTCGAGCTCGGAAAAGGCTTGGAGACTATTTACAAAGTCTCGGAGTCAGTATTAAAAGGCTCGGAAAAGGCTCGGGGACATTGTTAACAAAGTCTCGGAGCCAGTGTTAAAAGTTTCGGAGATACAAAATTAACAAAAAAAATGCTGATGGTTAAAAAGGCTCGGAGACTATTTACAAAGTCTCGGAAAAGGCTCTGAGCTAGTGTTAAAAGTCTCGGAGAACTGTTGAAAAGGCTCGAATACAATGTTAAAAGTCTTTGTTTAAGACTTTTTGAATCTCTGAGACTTTTAACATTGTATTCGAGCCTTTTCAACAGTTCTCCGAGACTTTTAACACTAGCTCCGAGCCTTTTCCGAGACTTTGTAAATAGTCTCCGAGCCTTTTTAACCATCAGTTTTTTTTTGTTAATTTTGTATCTCCAAGACTTTTAACACTGGCTTCGAGACTTTGTTAACAATGTCCCCGAGCCTTTTCATTTTGTCTCCGAGCCTTTCCAACATTTTTTTTTTTTGTTAATTTTGAACCTTCGAGCCTTTTCATTTGTTCCCCGAGCCTTTTCATTTGTTCTCCGAGCCTTTTTAACAATCATTTCAAAAGGCTCGAACAACGTTTCAAAAGGCTCGGAGAGTGTTTCAAAATGCTCGAACAACGTTTCAAAACACTCGAACAACGTTTTAAACACTGTCAGTTGCAAGTTCTCATCGACTTCAGGACTGTAGCGCCACGGCCGGTGAGTTCGCCGTGAGATTTATAGCCGGATTTCTTGCAACGATGCTTTCTCTCTCCACTGTTCTCTCTCTCTCAACTTTTTTCTCTCCACGTTTGAAAAGACACAAACAGACAAAATGAGGGTATTTTTGTCTGGTCACCTAAATAGGTGCCTTTTAAACTTAAATTAGTAAACCAGTGATACTCTTACAAAAACAGGCTGAAATAGTGACAAATTTTTTTTGAACCCAATCAAATCAAATAAAAAGTTAAAAACAATAAAAATACATTACATATTATATAATTACCAAACTTACCGCATCAAATATATAATGATCGGGCACCAATGCAGTAAAATCGAAATAAATCAAGTTCATCAACATCATACAATTTCCACAACAAATATAAGATCGGGCACCATAGTGACAAAAATTCTCAATTTTTTACATGTGTCATTAAGAGTATATGAGAAAAGGATTCCACAACTAACCTAAGGTTTACAGGACTGAACCTAGTCGATCTTGCTACTTCTGAAAGGTAAAGTTTTTTATTGAGTTTGTTGAATTATGTATTACATCAACCTCTTGCATGATTGTCATAATGTTGGTTTTATATTCTATTATAGGCAGAAAACTTCAAGTGCTGAGGGTGAGCGTTTAAAAGAAGCCACCAGCATTAACAAATCATTGTCCACACTAGGGTAATTTGACTATTAGCATAATTTTTAACACCTTATTTGTATGGTTTCATTGTGTTTGTTCTCCTTCAATCAATTGAAAATTTTTACACATTATTATTTGCAATCATGTGATTATGATTCTAGTGGAACTGGCACATGAGATGCCAAAGCATGTTCCTTATAGAGATTCGATGCTGACTTTTCTTCTCTAGGTTTGGTCGGAGTCCATGTCCTATGCCTTAATTAGTTACATTTCTTAGCCAAATTTAACGTTTGGCGCTAAAACAATGCATGATTCTCTTGGTGGGAACTCTAAAACAGTGATAATTGCTAATGTCAGCCCTTCTATCAGGTTGATTCATATTATCATATGAGTGCAACAACTGCATTGTTGTTGTTTCAACTACTATACATGATCACCAAATTGATTTTAACTTTTTATTATTATTATCTTCTTATCTTTTTCAGTTGTGCAACTGAAACACTGAACACTTTAAAGTTTGCTCAACATGCAAAACTTATTCAGAACAATGTAGGTTTGTTTATATTGTCAATGCACTATCATTAAATTTCTGAAAGGCATGGATAAGTTTTGACCGATTAATTTTCTCTCCTTTTATGTAATAGGCTATGGTGAATGAAGATTCATTCTGCCATTAGCTTATCAGCTATTGCCTCCTTGAACATGTTAGCCAGACTATAGTTCTCATCCTCCTCAAAGACACTTCAATGTCCTTAGATTCTTCCTCAGTAAACATATTTGCGAGATTGTAATCATCATCTGATTCTGAATTATTGTCCAAAGCAAAATCACCGTCTAATGCGTAATCTTCTTCAACATTATAAATTCCGAAGAATGAAACCCCACGGTTCGGTAGCGTCGTGAAAAGTTATTGGACAATCCCTTTTGAAAGCAAGAAAAATAAGTCAATCTCGACAATCTACACAAAATATTGTCATTGTCAAATCAAATGAAAAGTTAAAAACAATGAAAATACATTACATATTATATAATTACCAAACTTACCGCATTAAATATAAAATGATCGGGCATTAATGCAGTGAAATCGAAATAAATCAAGACCATCAACATCATACAATTTCCACAAAACTTGCCAAATGTACAGTAAATCAAGTTCAAATAGCCTACTCTACACAACGTACAATAATGCTAAAAGAATCATGGCACCCAAACCCAAAAAGCTAAAATTAGCAATACAACTAATTGATAATCTGTTAGAACTTAATTAAAAATAATATATATTTTTAATCCACATCCCTTATATGATAATTATTATTCCTGATGACCACTAAATAAGGTAATTTGAAGTTCTACAAAATATTATTTCTAGCATAACCCTTATATTAACAATTATAATGTGTTTCAGCATCTCTATTATATTTGTTGTTATTAAACTCAATCTAAAAATTACAACATTCATAATGACAAAAATTCCCAATTTTTTTACATCAAAATTCATTCCAGTTTCCATTTTTCACCTATCTATTTCTTCCCTTGTACCATCCACAGAATCCTTTGCCGTCGCCATTTTCACGATCCATTCTGCTATTAGCTCATCATCTATTTCCTCCTTAAATATGTTGGTCACACCTTGGTTCTCCTCCTCATCAACAGACACTTCAATGTCTTCGAATTCGGTCATCATCCTCATTAACAGGCACTTCAATATCCTCGAATTCTTCCTGAGTAAACATATTTACGAGATTGTAGTCATCATCGTCTAAAGCAAAAACATCATCTAATGCGTAATCTTCTTCAATATTATAAATTCTGAAGAAGGAAAGCCTATGGTTCAGTATCGTCACGAAAAGTTACTGGACGATCCCTCTTGAAAGCAGAGAAAAAAAGTTAATCTCGACGATTCCACCTACACAAAACATTGTCATTGTCAAATCAAATAAAAAGTTTAAAACAACGAAAATACATTACATATTATATATTTACCAAACTTACCACATCCAATATATAATGATCGGGCACCAATGTAGCAAAATCGAAATAAATTAAGTCAATCATCAACATCATACAATTTTCTCAAAACTTGTCAAATATACAATAAATCAAGTCCAAATAGTCTGCTCTACACAACGCACAATAATGCTAAAAGAATTATTGTAAACCCAACAAACTAAAATTAGCAACGGAACAATCTGATAATATGTTAGAACTTAATTAAACATAATATATATATTTTTAATCCATATCCCTTATATCAAGAATCATTATTTATGATGACTACTAAATAAGGTAATTTGAAGTTTTACAAAACATATTATTTCTAGCACAATCTTATATCAACAATTATAATATGTTTAAACATCTCCATTATATTTGCTTGCTGCTATTAAAATCAATCTAAAAATAACATCTATAAAGACAAAAATTCTCGGTTTTTTTTACATCAAAATTCATTTCACTTTCCATTTTCCTCCTGCCTACTTCTTCCCCTGTACCATCCGTAAAATCCATTGGACAACCATAAGTTACATTGCCATTTCCACGACTCATTATACTATTAGCTCATCAACTGTTTCCTCCTTGAACATGTTGGCTACACCATAGTTATCCTCCTCCTAAACAGACACTTCAATGTCCTTGGATTCTTTCTCAGTAAACATATTTGCGAGATTGTAATCATCAATCTAATTTTGAATTATCATCTAAAGCAAAACCATAGTCTAATGCGTAATCTTCTTCAACATTATAAATTCAGAATAAGGAAACCCCATGGTTCGATAGCATCGTGGAAAGTTTTTAGACGATCCCTCTTAAAAGCAGAGAAAATAAGATCTGTGAAAATGCAGAAAGATTATCTAAGTTCACGAAAGATTTCGAGTCCTTAGAGTGCCATGTCGAAGAAATGATGTCTGAAAACAAGACTCTTCAAGCTAAGCTATCAAGGAAAGATGATGTCCTATAAGGATTTTCATTTGATTTTAGCCTATTGTAGGAATCTGCATCTACTACTAAGGATCAAAAAGATGAAATTAAGGAAATGGTGGCTTATTTGGAGGCTTTATAAGACGATCTTGAACTAAAATCAAGTGAGCTTGCACAAGTTGTTGCTCATAGCAAAAGAAATCGTTTGTTCGAGATAATCCACCTATCATCACCAACAAACACAAGGACAGATGAGAACATTCAAAGTCCTACTATAAGGTTATTCCAAGCTCCGTCATATAAGTATATTTGTACAGTAAAAGAGCAATGTATAGTTTAGGTTTCTGTTACACACATACGAGTTTTGTTGAACTCTCTACTATATTTCAATTTTTTTTTTGAACTATTACAATTAAATTCGATTTTCGGAGGAGCCTTGAATTTCATTTTGGGCACAACTTCAACATTTAGACATGAAAAGCATACCATTTAATCAACTTCATTTCGTAACAAATGTATTATTCTAATATAATTTCAATGGCCAACAAGGGTATAACTCAGCTGGTAGATAGACGAGCTTGAGGTTTGGGCAAATGACTCCTAAGTCAGTGGCTTGAATCCTACCAATGACGAAAGCTTTAAAAAAAAATACCTAGTCTCGGATTAATAAATGTTTTCAAATATATATATATAATTCCAATGAGAAATCAATGTGCATCTTTTTTTTTTTTTTCTCTGTATAACTGTATACACGTATTGCTCCTTGATGTAATTGACAAACTAAACTTTTAATGTGGAAAAATAATTTAAGTACCCATATTTATTCCGTAATATTAAAAAATAAGGAATTTGTTAAAGTCACTCATTATAGAGATGGCAAAATGGGTTGGGTTTAGAGGATCTGACCCTTACCAGCATGATGAGGGCCGGGTTTAAACCCGAACCACGTCATTAAAAGCACACAGTAAGCCCTTTATTTTAAGCCCAAATTGATTACAGGTTGGTTGTGGGTTTTAACTAGGGTTCATTTTGAAAATTGCCAAAAATGGCCACATATATTATAGGAAATTCGTTTTTAACCACAAACGAATTTTTATTCATTAATAACCATGTTTTTGGGAAATTACTGGAAAGCCCCCATATAAAAAGGGTCCCCAAAACACTCTCTCTCCTTTTTCTCTCTTTTCTTTCTCTCTCCTCTCCTCTCTCTCTCTCCCTCTCCCGATCTCTCTCTCTCCCTCACAGTCATCGCCGGCGTCGTCACATGAGCACACCACCGACGAAAGTGTGCCTGCCGAGCGCCGACGTGCCTCTTGGCTTCGCCACAGCCACAGCGCCGTCGTGAGTCACCGGTGTGCGTTGCGTGGCTTCAACGAACCACGAACGATCGTCGCGAACCACAAACCAGCCATCGCCGTCGTCGTTCTTCGCTGCTGCTTCGTGCATCGGTGGTCTGCGTCGGCCGTCGTCGTGGTTCATGTCTTGGTCGTCGTCGTCGGAGACTCCCTCCGCCGGCGATTTGATCTGAAAAATAGGGATACAAAAACCTAATTGAATTTGGGAATTTGGGGAAGAAGGGGAATTGGGGAAGAATGTAATTGGCCATAATTTCAAGTTTTACATATTTTATTTTAGGCATGATTTCAAGTTTCACATTTCATTTTAGCCATGATTTCAAGTTTCACATTTCATTTTAGCCATGATTTCAAGTTTCAACATTCAGGTTTTAGCCATGATTTCAAGTTTGAGGTTTAAAAAAAAAAAAACTAATTTCAGGGGCACTATTGTAAATTACGGACATACACCGAAAGTTTTTTAAAAAAGTGGTTATTAACAATTATAATTTCAAAAGTGGTTAAAAACAAAAGTATGATAATTTGGATGGCTATTTTCGGTTTTCTCTCTCATTTTAAACCCTCATAAAGCCCACTTCAACCTTCTCTTCAAGTCGCTCCGAGCTACTCTCACCGCCAATCGCTTCCAGTGAAACTTCCTCTAGTCGCCTTCTCGCTTCCGGTCATCTTTAGCGTTTTCGTCATCTGGGAATCGCTAATTATTGTTTCTCCATCGGAGCAGATCTTCAACTTTCCAGATGGAAGGTTGAAGGTCTTCAAATTTCCAAATCTTCGACTTTTTTATTTAAATTATTTGCGTGAGTATTTGAGTTTTGTTTGATGAAGAGTTGTTTTTGGATGGATTGTATGTGGATTTTTTTTTATTAGATTCTTTGTGAAAAAAAAAATTTGAAAGAAAAAATTTCTGGAAATCTTTGAGATAGAGGGGATGATGATGGCAGCGGAGACTGGAGAGATAGAGGGGTTGATGATGGCGGTGTGGTGCACAAAGCACAGTGCACTTTGTCAACCCACACGTGTGATATTTAGGCGGCTAATAAGTTTCAACTCACACGTGCGAATTTTCAATTCTCCATGTCTCCTCGTCCAACAACTCACACGTGCGAATTTTCTATTCTCCATGTCCCGACAAGGCTCACACGTCCATAATTGAATTATATCACGAAAAACTCCCACAAATTCCACTTAATACAAAACCTTTTGGTCAGATTCTAGGGTTTTTGCATTGGCGGGTCTTACAATTAGTTGTTTCTTTTTGACATTTTCAGTAACTCAATACTCAAAATCAGCCTTTATTGTTTTCTAACGAGTCCCTGTTTCACGTTTCAAGCAGCATCTAATTCTATTTTTTTTTAAATCCCTTGTAAGTATACCCTCACTTTTTATTCATTCAAATGCCGTTTTTTTATTTTTGTTTTTTGTTTTTAGTTTTTGTATAATTGTCAATTTTTATTTTATTTGTGCAGAGTGTGACAGACAATAGACAATGAGCACTGCAACTTTCAATTCCATTTGTCTCACTCGAGGGTTCTTGTGGAAGGTTTGTGACTCTGAGTTCTTTCTGTTTGTTTCCCAGGAAAAATGTGGAAGAATATTTCTATACTTTGACTTGGGTTGTGTTTTGTAAACCTGAATTGGTGATTTTTTGTGTGAAATTTCGCATCTATTTGAGTAATTTTGAGTTTGAGAATTCAAGACAGGTGAAAAAATATTGATTTTCACTTGGGTGTGCTTTAATTTTCTTTAATTTTTTGAATATTTAGGATGAACCTAAGAATTCAAAGCTAATTAAGGGAAACGAGAGAGCAAAACTTTGCATAAGGGGGTCTGCGACTTTGTCGACTAAAAGTTTGCAAATTGAAGATGGGAAGCTTCAAAAACCTGAAAAGCAAGCTCGCATTGGCCTTCTTGGTGCCAGTGGTTACACCGGCGCAGAGGTTTGTGCATATGTGGTTATAGATATTTAATTATTCCTTCTGTTGCAAATTGGAGTGGTGATTTTCAGCTATAAAAAATCGATATCTTGGAGTTTCTGATTCACGTTTTTGGCTCTGTATTCATTTTGTATTTGAGTGATTTCACTTAGTGATGGGATTTGAAACTTTACCATGTTGAATATAGCCATCTCTTAGTTGTTTGCGTTTTAGATATTTATTGTTTCGTGATAATGTGTTTGGCAGATTGTGCGACTCCTTGCAAACCATCCATATTTCGACATTACTCTGATGACCGCTGATAGAAAAGCTGGCCAATCAATGGGATCGGTGTTTCCTCATTTGATTACACAAGTACGTTTATTGAATGTTCATTACAAAACTTTGTGAGTGGGGGTTCAAAATTGTTGAAGTAGTGTTTGAGCGGCTTTATAATCAAATTGACTATTCTGATGGTTGTTAGTGTGGAACATCATTATTGTGGACCTTCATATATGATGTTTGACCCCTTTATGTTCTCAGGATCTACCGATTATGGTTTCGATCAAGGATGCAGATTTTTCTAATGTGGATGCTGTGTTTTGTTGTTTACCTCATGGAACGACACAGGTCTTTAGTTGTTCATTTACATCCTTAAGCTATTAACTTATTTCTTTCGGGGCTTGATGAAGTTCACCTTCCTTAGATGAAAAAGCATTTAACGAATCTTAGTATGAATTGTGATTACTAAGTTTTATTTGTATTGTTTTTTAGGAAATCATCAAAGGCCTTCCAAAGAGTTTAAAGATTGTTGATCTTTCTGCGGTATGCTTTGAGTGCATGCTTATCACTTTATATTCTTTAGTGATTAGGTTTTTCCTTATATCGAGTATAATCTGATATATTTTCAGGACTTTCGGCTGCGTGATATTTCTGAGTACCAAGAATGGTATGGTCAACCACATATTGCACCAGAATTGCAGGTAACTTTCTTTTGGCTTATATTTTTAGACACACATATGCACACACTCTTTCTCTCACACAATACATTTGGAAGCTCAAGTCTGAAACAGTATATCAGAACTAGCAGCTATATAAAGTATTTTTTTACAAAATTTGAAGGAATCAAAGACATATCTATACAGTGTTTCGGACTTATTACCAATTTTGAAGTGACAGTGTATAGAATGTAACCAAACTCGGATTTTGAGTCATTTTTCTATGCTGTTCATGAGGCTGTGTGTTAGTAGTCTGGACGTGTCATTACATGGCTTAAGTAAAATATTTTAAGCAGTGCTTTTCTTCCTCTAGAGGGTTTTGGTAGAAGACAAGGATCTGAGAATTTTTTATGAACCAATTGTGCAAGGACAACAGTATTCGTGTCTTGAGGGTAAGGGTGTAATTGTAGTAAATATTTCCAGAAGCCTTTATGTCAATGCATTACTGATGAAAGACTTCTATTTATATAGATGTCTCTATTTATTGCAAACAATTATGCCATTAAAAGTTTTTTATTCTTTTCTGTTGGCTTGGGGACAATGTAACACAACATGGATTTGGCATTATCAACCTTGTTAAGTCTGAGTGTCTTTAAGTCTCCACACATTATTCTTTCTGTTTACAAGCTGTTTGTTACTGGTCCAGAAAGAGGCTGTATATGGTTTGACAGAGATTTCGAGGGAGGTTATAAAAAATGCACGCCTGGTTGCTAACCCTGGTTGTTATCCAACATCAATTCAACTTCCTCTTGTTCCCTTGATAAAGGTCTGTATCTTTAATACTATGTTAAATTTATTTTGTGCAAGTGCTACACATTTAATTAGTCTGTAGCATTTAACAAGAGAAATATAATCTGAAGCATCTTGGTAAGTGTCTATTAGGTTAGCACTGTCTTGTTCATTGCTAGATACATCGTGAAAGGGATTGTGAAGTCCTTTTTATTTCCTTCGTCTGACGGGCCTAAACATTGATGAACTAGTCAACTAGACAAGAAAAGAAAATCAAACAATTGGGGATAAGTCAGCAGTAAGAAATTTCATGAGGATTGTACTTGTAAAAAAGAAATTTCTCATAGACAATGCAACATGCTACTTCCATAAGTTGCTACTAAATCTATCATATTGAATAAGATAAACTTAACAGATCAGTCCTACCATTAAAAGCTCTCTTTAAGACTTTTTAGTGTGATTTCATTTACTGCTATTTAGGTTACACTTTAAATCTGTAATGTAGGTATTTTGCAGAATTTTACCAATTGCTATTCTGATGGTGTTGAGTTTGTTTCTTTTTTCATTACCTTTCAAACATTACTGAATGCCCTGTGATTTTTTATTTTCGGCTTTCAGGCTAATCTGATTGAATATAGAAATATCATCATTGATGCAAAATCTGGTGTGAGTGGAGCAGGTTGGGATTCATTTACCGCCCTTCTGTCTCCAATTCTCCATGCATATTGTTAGCCATTCATAATGTATGGTAATTGCAGCATTCTGTGAGTGAGCATCTTCTGTTTTCTCGTATACTGTGCAGGACGTGGTGCTAAAGAGGCCAATTTGTACTCAGAAATAGCTGAAGGCATTTATTCTTATGGGGTTACAAGGCATCGTCATGGTGAGTTTTGATCATGGAGATTTCGATCTCGTGATGTCTGATTCTGGGGTTCCATAACATTGGCCTAATAGATGAAAGGAACGATTGGTAAAAATAAAAAAATAAAAACTTATTTTATACCATCATGTTGTCTATCTTTTTCAATTTGATCACAGTTAGTATCTTCCAAATAGAGTGTTCCTTCGTTGAACTGTTGGATGTATAGTGGCTTGTGCTAGTGAATGGTTGATCACAGTCACTGCTTTGCCTTAGGTATTACAGTGGTTGATTAACCTACCTAATTAGCTGCATATGTATGAGATTCTAACCCGACTCTGTGACATAAATTCTGTCCCCGAATTCAGCTCCAGAAATCGAACAAGGGTTGTCTGATGCCGCACATTCAAAAGTAACAGTCAGTTTCACCCCACACCTAATGCCAATGGTAACTTGTTCTCAATGTATTTAAGTAGTATTGATGTCTCTATTCTCTTTTTCCTTGCAGAAGAACCTTAGCATGTGTTTAATTTTCTTACAGATTCGTGGTATGCAATCAACTATATATGCAGAAATGGCTCCAGGAGTGACAATTGAGGATTTGTATGAACAATTAAAGATCTCCTATAAGGTATCTCTTACTGAAAAATTCTCATTAAACTATCCCTATAACTTTTAATGTGCGTATTAGATTGTGGTTTGTTTTGGTCCAACTGATCCTGTATAGTGCCAAAACTGAATTACAGTCTATTAAACTGATGGTTTGCTCATATATATAGTAATTATCAAGTGTGGACTTTGTCTTTAAGTGCATTTCTTTGCATATAGAAATGTTTATATGCTCAAAGAATTGCATATTTATGTACAACGAATTCACTAAAAGCTAACGATTTTCATTAATTTATTCCTAAATCTTTTAATGTGCATATTAGATCGTGATTTGTATTGGTCCAACTTATCCTATATAGTGCCAAAAACTGAATTACAGTCTACTAACCGGATGTTTTGCTTATATGTATAGTAATTATCAGGTGCATACCAGGTCCTTGCGGATTTTATCTCTCAATGCATTTCTTTGCCTATAGAAATGTTTGTGTGCACAAAGAATTGCATATTTATGACAAATGATTCACTAAAAGACTAACAATTCTATTTAAATTATTCCTAAATCTTTTAATGTGCATACATATTAGACTCTGGTTTGTTTTGCCCCAATTGAATCTGTATAGTGCCAAAACTGAATTATAGTCTACTGGCCGGAAGCTTGGCTTATATGTGGACGAAGTCTGTATGGACTTTGTTTTTCAGTGTATAGAAATGTTTATATGATCAAGGATTTGGATTTTTATGTACAAAGAATTCACTTAAAAGACACAATTCTCATTCAATTATTCCTAATTCTTTTAATGCGCATATTAGATCGTGGTTTGTTTTGGCACAACTGATCTTGTATAGTGCCAAAACTGAATTACAGTCTACTGGCTGGAAGCTTTGCTTATATGCGGACGAAGTTTGTATGGACTTTGTTTTTCAGTTTATAGAAATGTTCATGTTCAAAGATTTGGATTTTTATGTACAAAGAATTCACTTAAAAGACAAACAATTCTCATTCAATTATTCCTAATTCTTTTAAAGTGCATATTAGATTGTGGTTTGCTTTGATACAACTGATCTTGTATAGTGCCAAAACTGAATTACAGTCTACTAATTGGATGCTTTGCTTATATATATAGTAATTATCAAGTGCGAACCTGGTCTGTGTGGACTTTGTCTTTCGGTGTTTTTTTATTTTTGTTTATTTTATAATTTTATGTACAAAGAATTCATTAAAAGACAAAAGTTCTGTACCGACTTGGTGTGGACCGAATAAAGTTATATATGATATATCTATATACACACACATAATAGTCCTAAGATTACTTTTGGAGCCTGTTTAATAAAATAGTATGCAACTATATTATTCAAAAGTGTTTTATTTTAAGTAAGGGCACTGTGCTAAACTGCTAATTTATACTTAATAGGGTTTAACCCTAATTTGTGATTAGTATAAATATAAACCTATGAGAGCAAGAATTTGAGTAATTTTAGACTTAAGAAAATTTGGCCAAGAGAGGGAGTGATTGGCCAAGAGAGAAAATTTGGCCCGGAGAGAGAGAGAGAGAGAGCACTTGTTTAGGATTAGTTACATTCTTACTCTCATAAGTTGAGCTTGTTTAGGATTAGTTACATTCTTACTCTCATAAGTTTATATTTATATTAATCACATAAAACTATAAATTACCTTCATATAGAGAGAGAGAGAGAGAGAGAGAGAGAGCTTGTTTAGGATTAGTTACATTCTTACTTTCATAAGTTTATATTTATACTAATCAGTAATCACATAAAATATAAATTACCTTCATAGAGAGAGAGAGAGAGAGAGAGAGAGAGAGCTTGTTTAGGATTAGTTACATTCTTACTCTCATAAGTTTATATTTATACTAAACACGTAAAAATATAAATTACCTTCATATACATATAGAGAGAGAGAGAGCTTGTTTAGGATTAGTTACATTCTTACTGTCAAAAGTTTATATTTATACTAATCACATAAAATATAAATTACCTTCATACTCTTACTTCTAAATATATAATATTTATTACTTATTCAGTCAATATATGAGATTTTAAATGCTCCCATCTCTTTAGTCATGTTTGGGGATGGTTTCCAAGTGACTGTAGTTTTCAATTGGGTTTGTGTAATATTTATTACCCATTAGCTGATTAGCTTATAGTACTCTTGACCATTCCCGTGACATTTGGGTCCAAATATCTACCTTTAAAAACTTTTTTGCAGGATGAGGAGTTTGTAAAGTTGCTGGAGAAGGGAGTTGTACCTCGCACTCATAATGTTCGGGGTTCTAATTATTGTTTGATGAATGTCTTTCCTGATCGAATTCCTGGGAGGGCAATCATTATATCAGTTGTATGTAACACTTCTTCACACCCTTGTGCTCAACCTTCCTTGTGTTTTCTTTAGACCTGTTGTGTATTGTTGCTAATCTGTGAAAACCTTTTTGTAGATTGATAATCTTGTGAAGGGAGCTTCAGGTCAAGCACTACAAAATCTTAACATCATGCTCGGATTCCCAGAAAATACAGGGCTTCTCTCCCAGCCCTTGTTTCCTTGATATATTATTTTCTTCATATCTTCAACAAGAGTAAGCATGTCCCTCCAATACTTATTAACAAAGTCTCTTTGGCTACACAATCTCATTTTTGTCATTTTACTTGTTATGTTTGTAAATTTATATTGCTCAGCTATCTTTTCTTCTTTTGCAACCTCTGCCATATGTTACTGCCTTTTCATGTCTCTGGAAAACCTTGGAATCACATATTATCTTAAGGATTTCTCTTTCCCGTGTCTTCTATTTCCTAGATGCAATCATTTTTGACAACATAATCTACCCATGTACCTTCTGGACATGTCGTATAATTTTGGGCTCGTATATGTCATTGCAAGATTATAAAGTTGGTGTGTAGAGAAACTACTTGAGAAGATACCGTGTTGAATGTTTATCACTTGATAAACTGTTCAAATGGCATATCCTTCATTCCTAGTCCATTGCATTCCAAGATCTTAGTTCTCGACTTCATCTATAATCAATTAGGAATCCAAATAGTAAAATTTTATCAACCGAAAACCCCTTCCTTTCCTTTTTTTTTTAAACCAAGCAAACGAAACCAATGAATTTTATGTTAATATGTTTAACACTGAACTATTTGATCTGAGGGGCCTTTATGTTCTCTATCAACCATGTATTGTAGATTAATCGTTAACAAATCAATGGTTGGTGCAGGTAACCTTGTAACGGAGGAGTTTTGTTTCGAACGCCCCAACAACCTTCTCGAAGCAGTCTTCTATATGCATGTAATTTAAGAGAGTAATGATATGTATATCATATAGTTTGAGGCCATGTATGATAAATGGGGCTGGTTGGTTTGATATTTCAATAATGAAATAAGGTTGGGGCTGTTCATTTTGCAGGGTTTAGGTCTGAGATATTGTGAAAACTCATGAATGCATGAATAACAAGTTCTTTTGAGGCTCAAATATTTGGAATTCACAAGATTTACAATTTTGGCAGAACAATTATAATATATTTAGTTTATAGAAATCAAATGTATGTATTTTTAAGATATGGGAATTTGGGATTACGGTTAATATTGTCATAAGCTTATTTCCAAAATGCTAATAATAATAAAACAAATGTTCTACTGTATTCAAACAACAAATAGTAGATGTGTTTTATAGAGATTTTTTTTTTTCTTTCATTGCAATAATTCATAATTTCATATAACCCAAAAAGCCCTTTAATGTGGGATTATTGTCAAGTATTTTTAAATTCCTTTAATAGTTTTTTTTTTTTTTTAATAATTAAAAAAAAAAAAATCGGAATGGAAATATAATTACGATTGTTTACAAATATATACTTCAAATACGGGCTTTTAGGTGTGAGATCTATGCACATTTTTTTTTTTTATATATAGGATCTATCCTATAACGTTACATAATGATATTAGTACTTTTGGAAGAGCGAATCTATAATGTCACTTTAGAGAATTCCACATTTGATAATTATTAATATTTTAAATATGATAGAATCTTGAAAGAGTGTTGAAAGTACTCTTTTAAAAAATAATTTTTAGCAATGTCATTTTTCATGAAAGCATCCATTACTAATTTTCTTACAACATCTCAAAATACTTTTAATATTAATCAACAAATTTTAAAACATTGTAAGTTATTTATTTATTTATTTATTTATTTTAAATAAAACATTTTAAGTTTTAACAAATAGTCCACATAAGCATATTATACAACCCAGATAGAGCCACGTCATTGTTTACGGTGAGGCGCTCCATATCCGATGATAACTCAACCACTTAAACCTCTGAAACATCGAAGAGCTTCTTCTGCTTCTCCATCTTCTTCTTCTTCTCTTATCCTCCTTGTACGAAGTATGCCTTCAACAATCATCATCTGAATTCACAACAAGTTTCTCAAAAAGGGTCTTTTGACTCTTTAATAAATAGTCAATAAATAAAAAATGACAACCACTACCCCATTTCACTCTCACTTGTTGTTATCTGCCTCCTCCACTCACCTCCGAACTCCCTCCATTGTAGCTCTTCATGGTTTCAAGGTAACCTTCTTGTCTCTCTTTTTTTTTTTTTTTTTTTTTATATACATGCAAAGATTGCTCTTTTGGGTTGTATGTTTTGATGGGTCTATGCGATTTATGTTTCTCTGTACATGCGTTTGTTTGATGGGTTTATAATTTTAGCTGTTTTTATGTTGATGGGTTTCTTTGATGGAGCAATTAGATTCTGCAAGTTAATATAAATCCTACTCAAAGATAAGTGTATCAATTATTCCAATATCAATAAACACAAAAGGATGCTGTTTCTTTTTTTTGGACTTATATTGTATTATAGTTTCTGTGTATTCAGTTAGATTACAAGCATCTAAATGAGCTTGACAATTTAAATTTATTTCTGATGTTGGGTGTACTTATCTTTTGAGTTCCATGCTGGCGGTTCTGCCTTATCTGAGTTTGTAGGTACATTCAATTTTCTTAATTCTCTTCGTAATCTAAAATGGAGTTTATTGTTCAATTGATTGTTGGAAGTTCTAGGAAAAAACATTGTGATGAACTTCTGTAAATTAGAGAAGATATTGGAGTGGAGTGGACATTTTGTGATAGTGGAGTGACAATGGTTTAAAACTTCAACTATTTATCAAATGAATCGATTAAGTTCGACTTGTTCATGAGTAGATTGTGAGTTGGTTTTGAATGTATGTAGGCATGATCTTTATTTGATACTGAGTTGGTTTGAAACAAAATTAAAAATTAAAAAAAATTCCCCCAACTTTAATTTCAAATTAAAATGTGTATCTATGTCTAAACATTTGGTTGTATCAAGAAAAAGTTTGATTTGTAAACCATTCTGAATTGCAAAAATAGTAACAGAAAAAAATTCGCAAAAAGTAGAAAAGGAAATTTGATTCTAGGTCTCATGTATTAGGATGGTTTTGTGGTTTGTGCATACTCATGTTAGTTTGGAATATTTTATGGTAGTTTGAGATATAACTCTCTTTGTGGTGGTATATACGAGAATTCTGTTGCAAATTATCTGCAGAGAGAAATGGCTTTTATATTGGCTAGATAATACTAAATATTTTCTCAGTTCCATAGCACTCCATTTAGCTGGTAGTTGCTTTTCATTTTTGCTAAGATTGATAATAGCATCTTAATTTTTTTCACTGATTCACCCTACATTATGCCGGCCCTAGCAAAACTGGAAAACAATAGAGCGGAACTCTTTAGACCGGGTAGCAGAGAAAGTTTACACCTTTTGCATATTACATTACCTAGAGCCCTACTATTTTTTTATTTGACAATGAATCCACATCTATGGAATATGGATCTTTCTATGATCTAACGTCCGAAAGGTTAGACCAAGATAACGGGGTTATAACATATAAGTAGTGGAGAAAGACTTGGCTTATATAGAACTTACATTTTGTATGGTTCTGAATAGGGCTAAATTTAGGAGGATTCATGTAGATGGCCCAACTAGTTTGCAATTGAGGCTCAGTGAGCTGAGTAAAGCATGTGGCGTTCCCATAAATTATTTGTTCATTTTTCTTCTCCAGAAAGGTTGTTATAATCATGAGTTAATAGGAAATTGCAATAGTTTGGCCGAGTGATGTGGGTTCGTAGTACTAGTCTGAATTTGATTAAAGTTGACTGCAGCTGTATGATGTTTCTCTTTTATTGATGGAACAGATGTAATGATCTCTTATATCAGATGAAGAAATGTAATCAATTATCAATTTTTTTCTTTTCGTGTTTTTTTTTTTTCAGCAAACACTTATTTCTGTTATCTTTGTCAGCTAACAAACTTCTCTTCTCATTTTAGCAGGTTTCACCGTATTATAAAGCCCATAATGTTAGTTGGAGTGCTAAACTGAATGGAATTTTTCAAAGTAATAAGCGCAATATCTATTGCGCAATAAATATGGCTGCAGGGCAGTCGGGTGATCCTGAAAAATTAAATTTAGATCATCTAATGACTAAGGCAAGAAAACTGTGGGAAAATTCTCCCCAACCAGTCAAGACCTTTCCTTGGAACAGAGCGTTGGAGAATTTCATTCAGCTCGTTCTCGATCTTTTCTTGGCAGTTGTCAAATATTTGAGTGTACCTTTACTTGTAGTTTCCTCCCTTAGTGAGATGTCTTATTGTGCGCATCAAAAGAAGTTGGTTCTTGTCTTGGTTCCCCTACTCATTGGCATGGCTGTTGCTGATGTCTTACGAGAAACCACCTTGGAACTATCTCCGCTTCTCAAGGTATAAATTTATCAAGTTGAGTTATGCATTTAGGAAATAGCAAATAGGACATCAGTTCACTAGAACATGGTGATCTATCATCATCCTATGCCATCAGTTCACTAAGATGAAATTAACTGCAAAAATCTATTGCCACTCATCTATTTTTCCCTTTTTTATTTGCAAAAATTGCAAGTCTCACTGAAGTATGTTTAAGTTGGCTATATATAAATGAATGTAGTCGTGGGGTTTGTTCACTTAGTACAAAGAATAGATAAACGAATGCATGCGTGCTTGTAAGGATTTCTCATATTGTGACTAATTAATTATCTGGTTTAATTTGCAGAATGCTGAAGTTCCATGGCATCTGATTGCCATTGCGATATTCTTCGCTTTGGTCAAATTGCCAGGTCCTTATTATCCATATTGGGGGCGCATATTTATTCCTCACTTGGCAAATGGGGCACTATGGAGAACTCTGTGGTTTGCATTTATGTGGTATAGAAGGCCCAAAAACACATCAGAAATAACACTGCAGAATAATTCCGAAAGCAGCAGCAGTTCCGAACCAAATAAAAGCTAATTTCTTCAGGTAAATTATTTTGATCTTGTTGCCAATTCCCATCCCTATGAAAATCTTGAGTGTGCCCTGCATGGGGAGATGCTGATAAGCTGATAGGCCATAGGTGTTCTTGAGCATTTAAGAAGTTTACCACTGCACTCTTTTGTGTATTGCTCATCATCCTTCCAATTTAATTCAGGCGATTCTTACCAGATAAAGAGTAAGGTGATCAGACAATAACCAGGCTGTTGGAGACAGCCCTGAGACGGAAATTGAATGACTCGTGCAGCAGCGGATAGTCTTGATGAATCTTAAATACCGTAATGACCTTTTTTTTCCTTCTCTTTTATAGCTTTCGGATGTAAAAAAGTTTTGCTAAAACGGCTGAGGATTTTGCTTCATTTCTAGACACAAGGATACTCTTTCAGTCCATGTAGAGGTGATTGTAGATTACAATTTTGATTGAACTCTTTAATTTGTTAGAAATGCAACTACCTTGGATTTTATTATCTTGATATTATTGATATAAATTGGATTTTTCATGTCGGCTCTGACTATCGAAAAATCGGAACCATAACATAATGCTTTTAGGGTCAGTTCAGAGTTGCATTGTATATCCCGAAGAAACATAGTTGATAACTTTCAAACCCCTTTTTTTTTTTTTTAAAACATAGTTGTGAATAGAGAATACTTCTTACATAATATCAGTTTTTTTGAATATAAGAAAATGGAAAATAGGTCTTGAACATGATACTGAACAGACCAACTATCAGGACAGTAGTAATAATACTTGAAACAGAGAGACTTCCTACTTCATTTCAGTGATGTTTTGTTTTTGACATCTTCTTCTCTGGCTTGCTTGAACTCTGGTTCTTCACTTTCTTCACCATGTCAACCTTCTTTACCTGCTCAACATAAGATGAAACTGTAAGAAACATGATCACAGAACTAATAGAAGTAGATGTTAAGAAAGTTTTATATCACACTTAAATCGAATTGATTCTGATTGCATCTGATGTCTAGAAATTTTCGAAACGATGAATAACTGGAGCAAATCTGATAACCGTGAGTCCATAAAACTTACATCGAAAAGCAAGATTTTCGATTATACCTGGCTTAAGTTCTTCTCAGGAGCGGGAAGATGGCGATATGGAGTAGGAACAGGATTCTTCTTTGGTCTACCTCTTGGCCTTTTTCCGTTATTAAGGTGACCTGCAGCTTCTTCAGGAGGAGGCATTGTTGTGCAATGAGTGGCAACAGCATCATAAACTCTTTCAACAGCATCCGGTTCAAAAATTTGAACACTGAAACTCATGTTTCCATCGTAATTGAAAACCAAAAAGTGTTTATCTGTCAAAGAGTTGTCTCTGAGAAATTGCTGCCACCCATCCTCCATGAACACACCATTTTTGGTGCTGTTCATCTCAACAGTCCATATTTCACCGGAGGAAATCTTCAAAGTTGCCGTCTTTGTCAAGTCCTCCACTATATGATGCAAGAATTTTGGTGGGATCCTCTTCAAAAACACAACAAAAAAAATGGAAGCAGAAAAAAAACAAAAACAAAAAACAAAAAAAAAAAAAAACAGAATTCAGTACTTGTAAGAATGTAAAAACTAAAAAGGCAATAACAAAAGAAAAGAGAAGAACACAACCCACCAGCCTTTCCTTGATAGAGCCAAGGATGATCTTGAAGAAGACTGGCCTGTAGTCTTCTTGATTCACATCAACCATCTTCAATGATATTACAATGAAAAAAAAAATTTAATTTCACAGGCAGTACAGAGAACAAATCAGAGAGAGAGAAAGAGAGAGAGAGAGAGATGGAGAAAAGAAATTTGTGTCTACTTCTTACTCACATAGTGGTGATGTTAAAAGGTTTTCTAATTGTAGTTAAAAATAATCGATGCTTCTGTGTATATTATCCTACTAAAACTAGTGGCTTGGACCACTTTATTAAATTGATCAAGTCTTTTCCTTTATGATCTTTTTAACTTTTTTCTTCGTTTGGATTCATTTTTATTTTGATGGGTAAATTATATAGTTCATATAATGGTAATGTTTTCGAAATAGAGAGAGAGAGAGGGAGAGTCTACAACATGGAAGTTCAAAACTTGTATCAACAAGCAAAAAAAAATTGTGATTATTTTGAGGATCTGTTCAGGATTTAGAGATTGCAACAAGATTCTGTAACGAGATTCTGGATTGGGTTGCAAGCTATCTATCTGATGGAATTTCGAAACTATGAGAGGGTGTTTTTCTGCAGAAATTGGAGAGGGTGCTTGAGGGTTTGATTTTTGGCAAAACAACATGAGTTCTCTTCTGTAACTGTTAACTTGTACCAGGAAGAAGTTTCTTAATTCAGCTAAAACTTACAGGAATTGTAATATACTTGATTCATTTGTAAATTTTCTATATGTCTTATGTTTGTTATTGTTTTTATTTATTTTTTGTGTTGGTGTTCTTATGCTTGATGGCTGGTTTGCCTTGCATAATGTAGAGATTTATCTGAGAATTCTCTCTACCCTTTTCGATTTCGAAGCTCATGAAGCCCCTTGAATACTTGTAAGTTTCATTGTTTAAATTTTTCTTGCTTTTTTCTAACAATGCGCACACATACACACACACTTGTGTTTTGTAGCAGAAAGGAAAGATTTTGATATAACATATATATATATATATATATATACCTGGAAAATACTGTTGTCAGGAGCTGGAAGGAGAGAAAGATGAATCTTCTTTGGCCTTCTCTGAGATGCAACATGAGCTCTCTTACCTCTATTTCCATTCACTGAGCTTTTCTTGGTCACCATGAGCTTTCTTGTTGGGTTTGGAGTACTGGACAGTCAGAGGATTTTGGTTTTCTCTTCTGAAGACAAACAAAAGTGAAAAGCTTTCTCAAAGTCTTCTTCAACAGAGAAAAAAGAATTCAAAGAGAAGAAGTACTGGAAAGTAGCAGTAAGATGATGACAGGTTGATGGTTTCAGGTAAGTGCCATAAATGAACTCCAGTTCAATGTAACACAGAGAGATGCAATTGGTTGCTTGTTTGAGATATCAAATGGAACAAGTCAGTTCTTAGCAGGCAAAGCAAAACAAACACATGCAATGGGTTGGTGGCCTGAAATGGTCAGCTGAAAACAGAAAAGCAAAAGAGAGTACAGTACCATTCCAGATTTCCAGTACAGGAAATTTTTTAAGAGATCTTCTGTAAAAAAAGTCAGTGCTCTCAAATTGGAAATCTGACTGCTTCAATAAATGAACAATTATGTAACAAGTTTCTTCAATAAATCATGCCTATCTGAAGTATATAGATATGTGATATTATTTTTATGATGACTTTCAAATTCGGATGGGAAAATTGATGTTTGGTTGATGAGAAAATGACCATATTTATAAAGGGTGTGTGTTTACTGTTGAGGGCTTGGCTTGAAATGTAATTGCATCACATGTATAGTTTTTTTTTTTTTTTTACTTGAAAATATATATATATATTTTCAATAAATAAAAAAAACTATGGATGAGAAACAATTAAATTTCACATGCATAGTTAGAATTGGACACATGAGGACAATTATGGGTTCTTTTAAGTTCAAATCAATCAATTTAAATTCATCAATGTAATTTTATATTCATTTAAGTTCCCTTGATTATATTGATAAATTCATTATTGAATTGTTTTTATTTTTTTATTTTATTTTATTTTTAATGTTGATATTCATTATTCAATCACATTAAGTTTATTGGAAGTAGTTGAATTTAAATTGATGATAGACATAATTGAGCAACATGGAGAATTGTGAGTCTACTAATTTTGTCAAAACATATATATTTAAAAAAAAAAATGCTAAAATATGATTAAACTATAAGGTTTATGAGATGCTTGAGGGGTTGTTTTCAACCATAATTACTGAAATTGAGTTGTTATCAAGTCAATTTGATTTTACAAAATAAGGAAGTACTTTTGTGAGTGGTACCCACAATTTTGATGTACATATAGAGTTATTTGAAAGAAATGATTATTATCACTAGAGATAATAATTGTTGTTCTAGTAACCAAAAATGTTATTAAATGTTATTTTCATGAACGTGATGATGTTGGTCTGGTGGTAAATTCCTCACGTCTACACTATGAGATTGTAGGTTCGAGTCCTCTCCCCTTCCCTAACTCTAAAAAATCCCGAATTTATGTAATGATATAATACTTTTAAAAAAAAATTGATAAAATTTTATTCTAAATGAACTAATAAATTTCTCTCTTAATTCCAGCTCATGTGACCTCTTGTTTGAGTTCAAAAGAAAGAATGAAAGTAGTAATTTTTTTTTATGTTCTTTTCAAGTCATTTATTTTACATGTTTACATGATGACATCACACTTCTATGTCCTTTTCAAGTCGGTTATTTTACATGTTTACATGATTACCTTACACTTCTCTCATAAATTTAACAAAAACTTGGGTGCAGATGTTGCCACGTACACCATGCATATCAACCCAGATGTTGCCACATATGTGGCATAGGTGGCAACAACTGGGTCGGGATGCATGGTGCATCGGCTGCAACCAAGAACTTCTCCATAAACTTAGATAATCCTTTACCTAGACGGTAAGAAACTGTTTATTCCAACTTTAAATTTAAAAATGTTAATGGTAAATTAGTAAACAAACAAACAAACAAAAATTGTTTACGACTTGCGGGCCTAAATTGAGTTGGTTCGTACTGTGTTAAGCCTAATTTGATTTTAAAATTGGGTTACGGGCCGACATAACTCATTGCCCACATGAACCGCGAGAAAATGCTTATATCAATAGAAACTTTCTAAATTAATATTCTTAGGAGCAACCCTTAAGTATTAATTTAGAGGGATTAGTAATTTGAAGGGTTTTACTTTGAAAAGTGTTATTTTATTTTAGAAAACGTGTGAAAGTCGATTTTCTTGTTTTGGAAAGGTTCTTTTCGAGATTCCTTGTTTAATCTATTTAGGGAAAATTCCTTTTTTTTTTTTTCAAGATTCCTAATCACAATGACATTGCCCATGGCAAATCGAAAGGTTTAGCTTTTTCTTGACAATTGCACTGCCCATGTATCACTTATAGAGCTACATAATCACATATAACTCAAGAACATCATAGTGCACTATCTGCCACCAAATTTGAAGAAGAAATGTGTTACACTTCAACTGAAAAGGATATCATCAATGATATCACATGGGAGAATAATGATGATGTTGCTGCGATAGATGATGATGACAACGACAATAGTCTGAGATACCTAAAATCTCTACAAGCAGGGGTGGACCCACCTTAGGATCAGGTGGGGCACGTGCCCTACCTCAAAATTTTTTTAAAAGAAAATTTATTATATTTATATTATATAAATATATATTAATTAACCATTATTATAGATTATCACCTTTACCATAGTTGGTTTTGTGTCTTTTTTCCACCTTGTTTGTGAGTGGTTCAACTCCCACCTTTAGCATTTTTCAAACAATATAGATATTTTAATTTAATTTTAATTTTTTTTTATATCTTTTTCATTTTACCATCTTTTCCAATTCCTTTCTCAAATTTTCATCCTTTTTTGAAACAAAACAATTCACTTTCTCTTAACTACCCTCAATTTGTGGTCACTTAATTCAATTTTATTTTATATTAAATTATCTATTATTATTTTGAATTTTTATTATTTCTAATAGTTTTAGTTGATATATCTAACACATCCAATCAATAAATCCTAAAATCTTTAATTTATTGTATTAAAATAGTCCATCTATTATTATGATTCATTTTATTTTATCCTTAGTATTTTTCTTTATTATACAGTTTTAATTAATTTAAAATCAATAAATCAATAATTTACCAAAAAAGTAGAAGAATAAAAATTTAAATAAAAAACATGTCTAGTAATATTTATTAATCAATTATTTTTGTATAAATTTACAGAGAATTCATTATAAATACAATATATATATACACATAAATTCTATTATCAGTTCGAACTGACAAAAGTTATATCAGTTCATTGCATGTGGGCCACTGGATTTAAATACTTTGACTTGGCTGTATGCACTTGTCAGTCAAAGTATTTAAATCCAGTGGCCCACATATAAGGAACTGATATAACTTTTGTCAGTTCGAACTGATAATAGAAAGACTGTATATATATATTATAAAATTAGAATGTAATTTATTATTGTAAGAATAAATATTGTAATTTTTCATTATTTATACTATTTTCTTGTTATTATTTATTTTTAATATTGTGTTTTTTTTTAATGTAAAATTATTTAGTTTATCTTGAATAAGTATTGTATTTGTTTTATTTTATATAAACTTCATTATACCATTAATTTTTCTTTATATAAAAAAACTTGTTTTACTATGATCTTGATTTTTCAGTATTTTATTTATATAATTGTTATGTTATTCAAGTGCCCCACTTGATTAAGGCCGTTGAAATGCTAAATTTAATTAAAACCTTTTGGCTACAACAAGAATGTGATTACAATAGCTTCTTGAGGAAAATTGAAAAAATGAATGATGAAGTCAAAAATATCAAACATGGTGGCATAATGCAAACTAGCATCTTGAAGTACTTTTCTTGTTCTTGAATAATATTTAATATATTTTTTACCTTTATGAAATTATTAATTTATGACAGTCGGGAAGGAAATTTTACATTAGGTTTCAAAAAAGAAATTATTAATTATTACGATAGAGGGGTTTATTAATTTCTTACAATGACTCGAGTCGGGACCATGATTTTTTATTAATTTAGAGAGTATATTAATTTATAGGAGATTAATTTATAAGGGTTATATTGTAGTTTACATGACTAGTCGAGCTATAAATAATAATATCATATGGTATGAAAATCACTTATGATTGGATATCCTTACTATACGATATTATTGGGTTGTACACAATAAACATTTCTTGTACACAAAACAAAAAACATCTTCTAAGAAATATTTGTACTCTATATACAAACATTTTATTTATTTAACCAATTGGAAAACTTCTTAATATTGTTTATCATAAAAAAAAAAATCTTAATATTGTCAAAAACACTTCTACTCTCTTGTTACATTAATCACCGACTACAAATTAAGAGGGGTGAATTCAATCTAGATTTGGTTGGAGTTTGATGGATTTGTTTTAAATGATGGATTTTGGTAGAATTCATAATCTCATAGATTTCATATAGATTTTGTCATAATTGTATAAAGAATTCGTTAGAGTTCGTTGGATGTTTACGTAGAATTATATGGAATTGGATGGATTTGTCTTGAAAAAAAAAAAAAAACTCTTTAATAAAAACTCATTTTATTCTTCAATCATCGTTAAGAACATCAATTAAGAAAAAAAAATTAAATTAAAACAAAAAAACAAAAAACAAAAAAAACAAACCTTTTTTGGGCGATTTGGAATGGAAACCAAATCTCCATCTCCTTCTTTTCAGAAACAAATTAAAGAAAAAAAAAAATGAAATCATAAATTTTTCTTCTGTAGTGGTCATTAACAACATCAATTAAGAAAAAGAAAAAGAAAATTAAAAAAGAAAAAACTTCTTTTTTTTTTTTTTTTTTTTTTTAATTTAGAAACCATATCTCTCATCTTCTTCTTTCTCATCAAGAGGAAAAAAAAATCATAAATTTTTCTTCTCCGATCATCATTAACAACATGAATTAAAGAAAAAAAAAGTTTTATAAAAAATAAAAATTTTGGGAAATCGGGAAACATCAACATAGTTCTTCAATTATTCTTTCAAAAAAAAAAAAAAAAAAAAAAACATAGTTCTTCAATTAAAGAAAAAAAAAATACAGAGTTTTTTTTTAGGAGATTTGGGTTCCAACTTCCAGATCTTCATCTTCTTTTTTTCTCAATCATTATCATCAATTAACGAAAAATATCAAT
Organism: Acer yangbiense; assembly: GCA_008009225.1. Taxonomy (NCBI): domain Eukaryota; kingdom Viridiplantae; phylum Streptophyta; class Magnoliopsida; order Sapindales; family Sapindaceae; genus Acer; species Acer yangbiense. The sequence continues at coordinate 46,098,032 of CM017764.1, forward strand.
AAATCTTCTTTTTTGGGAGATTTGGACCCAGATTTCCTTCTTCTTTGATCATCATCACCATTTTTGCTTCTCAGTAACAATCATCATTAATTAAAGAAAAAAAAAATCCATTTTACTTCTTAGTAATAATCATCATTAACTAAAGGGCTAAAAAAAAACCCTAATTTGGAAATTCAATTGTGTTTTCCTTTTTAGAGCTCGGAGAGAGGGGTGTGAAATCCTTACAAATCTTTTGGTTTATGGCAAGATTTATGAAAGCCCTTTCTATTTATACTTTCCATTTTAAAATCCATCCAAATCTATGACGTTTGAATATACCCAGATTTGTTTGGACTTCTTAAAAGTCTGAACTGAATACACCTGGAATTCATTGGATTTATTTGGGATCCTTCAAAGTCTGTATTGAATACCCCTAGACTTTGATAGATTTTTTACAAATCTGAATCCAATACACCCATATTTCAAAAAGAGTAATGCTACATTGCCCAAATTTGATGTCCAAATGATGTGGCAACATTCTGGGCCATTTATTTAAAACATGTAAATTTAATACAATTTAAATGAATGGCCCACTGTGTTGCCACATCATTTGTACACCAGATTTGGACACCAAATTTGGGCAATATAACATTATTGTTTCTTAAAATCCTATAACTTCCAATCAAATTTTGAAATTGGATACATCCCCCTAGATTACCACCACATAAGAAAATTAGTGAACATGAAAAAATAAAAACAGTAATAATAATAATAATCAGGTGGGGGCTTGCTATTATGTTAATTTTTATTTTAGAAAATTAGTATTAAATGTTAATAATGACAGCAATCAATTTGATTTGATAGAAATTAGAATGTGTAAAACAAACTCCACATATAATTACATTTCCCAACTTGAAAACACTAACTTCAATAACCATTTACAAGACAAGATCCACCTGGCTTGCCGATATAACCGTTTGGCGCCTTCTAGGTTGTCTCTTTAATCCTCCTTGTACACACAATAAAACAACCTTTCAAATTTAATCAATCAATTAATTAATTAAACACCAAAACAACTATTATTATTTTATTTTATTTTTAAACCCCATTTGTCATTTGTGTATGCATCCATTTTTCATTGTTACATTGTTTTAAAAAAAAATTCACAGAATCCAAAGGAGACTGATTTGCAGAACCCATCTGCCATTAGCTTCTTTTCAAGGTTTTTTTTATTATTTGGGTATGTTTTTCTTTTCCTTTAAATCCTTTTTTATGTAGAGTCAGGAATTGATTGATGGAATGAAATGTTATTGTTAATTCATGTTGATCATGATATGTTTGATTAATTGTGTATTCTGCAATATGATTTTCTCATTGGGGTGTTATTATAAACATGATCATCATAGCTATAAATATATAATTTGATTTTATTACCTGAATCATATGTTGCTTTTTTGTTTGAAGAAGATTGAAGATGAGTAAATCAGGATTGCCCATCATCATGTTACGTATGATCTTCGCGGTGATGATGGTGATTTTCACGGAGTCAGCTGATACGAATCCAGTTTACAGCCCTTGTTTAGATGCCAAAGTCAGTAAATGGGATGGTTTCACATTTGGTCTTGCATTTTCGACCAAAGAATCCTTCTTTATGAATCAAACTCAGCTTTCACCCTGTGATATTCGTCTCTCATTACCGGGTTCACATGCCCAACTTGCTGTTTTCAGACCAAAGGTCGATGAGATGACCCTCATTTCCATCGAAAACACTGCATTTACTCCGGTATGTATATATTGTTCGTTTGAAATGTATTAGTTTTGATTGACTTTCTTTGTTTCTTAGCCTCAGATCCTGGAAAATTGGCTTTAGGTCAAATTTATTTGCACATTTAAGTTAACTTCCAACTCAAGCAATCAAATCACTTTGTTAGGCTGAAAATGGTTTAAATTTCAAAACAGTTTCCTCATTTTCAGTACTTTGTTCTTGGGCAAAGTTAATCAGTATAGTAAATCGAGTACTTGAATTCCGAATTTGACGAAGTTGAATTATAGATTTTTCCAATCACCATATGTAATCTAGTTTAGATGCCATTTACTTGGATGTTCTATTTGGTTCACGGGAAAGAAGTTACTTGCCTAGTTCATACTGTAAATGCTATCACACTCTTAAAAAGTATAGAAGTTTAAATAGATAAACATATATGACTGCTCTGCTCTCTCAATATTGTATGATTCGTCTTTGGGACACTACGAGGAAGCTGTTAGGACGTATTCAGGGCGACTAACCGTGATGTTTTTTGAGCTACCCTAGCTTTCAGATTAGATAATCCATTTGATTTTCTGAAAAGCTTGGATCGATCGTATGGATTGAACATTCAATGTTTCCGATATTACATGTTGCTGTTCTATGCCAATTATGGAACAAATAGTTTCTGATCAAACTTATATTTTTTTTATATGTAATTTTCTCAATTGTCTTCAGGTTACATCATATATGGTAGCGTTTGCTGGTCGAAAATATGCAGCAAGATCGATCCCAATAATGGTTTACGACAATACTCACACCATAACGAAATATACATTGGTAAGTCCATTAAACGCAGGCACAGTCCTTTCTTTTTTCCTCGCATTCTCTGCTAGAACATCATAGCATCACCGGCTTTGTGTTATGTTGCTTCACAGGTCCTTGAATTCCAGCACGGTACTCTGCAGAACTTGTTCTGGAAGAGCTTTGGCTGTGATTCGTGCTCTGGGGATTCAATTTGCCTGAACAATCAAGACTGTGCAGTGCCAAACTCAAAGTGTAAAAGCAACGGTGGTCCTGTTGATTGCACCCTGGCCATACAGCTAACGTTTTCAGGCACGGACAAGAACCTTGAAGCGCTTAACTCATGGTTCGAGTTGAAAAACTTGCGAAAGCATTCGTTATATGGTCTGTACTCGGGTGTTATCGATTCTCACCCCAACCTGCCGAATTGAAAAGCTTTTCGAAAAGTGTACAAGTTTCTACATGATAGCCAGTAGTCCATTACTTGTACAAAGATTTGCAATACTATATAGGGTAGATATAGTTCATTTTGCAAATAAAAGTAATTGAGTTTTGGCTACTTATATTTGGATATTTGACACTTCTTTGCAATTCAACTAGTTTGAAGAAATTTAACAAATTACAAGAGAACTTTTTTGCATTTGAAGTCCAATTTTTGTGATTTGAAATTCTCTATTTCTTCACAAAGATCCAAACATGTTAAAATGAATGAAGGAACTCTGCAATTCAAAGCCACTGGAAAAAAAAAAAAAAAAATCGAAGAATGAATGATGAAAGAATATCATTGATAGTCTCATCAATGTCTGTTTGACTCTGCACACTACAAAATCCCCCTATATAAGGGGGTATTGCTTAAATACTCGTTTTCGATTTCTATACAAGCTGTGAATGTACAATTTTGTACAGTTAGAATTTGAGAGATGTCGAGCAGAGAGTCCTGAAATTTTCACTTGTATTTAAAATGGATATTCACAAGTAAATTTATCGAAAACTCTTGGCATCTGATGATATGATAAAGCCATACGATTATGTCACTCGTGGAATTGAGCTTCTTGATTCTGTGAAGAAGAGATACAGCCATCTCAAGAGGAGTAGAGTAAGTGAACATATGCACTTTCTATGAAGGCGGAGCACACTTTTTGTCATGAAGATTTAACAAAAGTTCCTGCAGCTCAGGGAACACCGATATGATCAAGCGTTCAAGTATCTCGTATGCAAGTTGTTTCACACAGATTGTGGACTGCAAAATTTACCATAAATTAAGCTATTTATGAATAAGTGAACGGAGGAAGAAAAAAAAAATCCGTCTAATGGCAAATAGGGAAAACAAGTAAGAAGCTGAACCTGAGTAAAATAGTAAATGTCTTTCGCACAACGCCTGTATTGCTTATTCCCAATCAAGCTGACCAAGGCTGTTGGAGCTCCATCTGACAAAAGGGAAGATTTTTTTATTTTATTTTATTTTTTCAAAAATTAAGACTTCTACAACATTAAATACTACAGCATTTAAATAGGAAAAATAATAACTCCTGAAAATGTTTAACAAAAAATTACTTGTTTCCTTCTATACTTAGGAAACAATCTCAAAAGGAAATGGTTAAACGAACTTGCAAGAACATTGACCACTAGACAAAATTCAAGGTGGAAGGAAAAAAAAGAGTGATCTAGAGACTAATTAATGTCGGTCTTTGAAGAAATACTCACCAAAGAGCATTTTCTTGACTTCGCTTGCTCTGCGAGCTGCCACAAGTTGTTCCTCAAAGGATCCTGGTTTGCAGACCTTACTACCACTAAATTGGCTTACCGCCTTAAAATTTGTCAGGCCTGATTGATCATTGTCAAATTCATTCAGAATATTCCCTACTCGTGTAAAAAATGTGCCGCCAGGCCACAGCATCTGAAGAAATCAATAACTAGAAAATGTTAATTGCATGTGTCTCTCAACCTTTTAAAATTCTATTCTCTAGTTCCTCTTGCATTTGGGAAATTACACTAAGTGCTCCGAGACTATTATAAATAAAATTATACAAAATTGAAAATGGCATGCGACTGAAAAACAAATAAAAGAAAAATAAAAAGAAAGAAGCACCTGAACATATCTTATAAGGTAACTTTGTTTCATGCATCTCTATATTAACAACAAGACCACAATTAACATGCAAATAAACAGAAATTCCACATGGTTCTATAATCAATCAACAGCCTTCAATTAGCTCAACAATCTTCGATCTTCAATGTCTTAACCCAGTATTTTTGAAGCCTTCCAAAATGAAAATGCCAAAAAAGCATTCAGCAAGCATCAACTCCAAGTGGTAATAACTATGTAACCAGCTAACCTTTCACAGGTTTTATCGAGTTTTCTCTTATACCCTATCTTTTGGAGGATTGGGCTACAGCTCCACCAACATCATCATATGCATCTGTTGTAGGCACCTAGCTTGCTAGGCTTGTATTCAAAAATTATCTAGAGTGCCAGCTATCACACACATAGATAACCCAATAAATCCCACAATCTAGAGTGACAGCCTGCTAAACTTGCTAATTTCTTTTAATTAAATGAGACTCATATATTGTGGTGCTAAATACTTAGAAGGTTTGAAGCTTTCTCCAAGTAAAATATGTAGAATAACACCTAGATTTCAATGGGTAGTTAAAACTTGGGCTATCCCTATTTTAACTAAAGCTGCAGTTTGAATGGAACCCACCTGAACTTGAATGGGTGGGTATAAGCATGAAAAACTAAGCCTAGACCCCAGTTGGAATGACCTCAACCAATTGCAGAGATGGTGGCTGATGTCCAGGCAAGAAAATCCCATGTGAATAAACAAACAGCTACCCAACATATACATAGTAAGTAGAACAGCACACAATCTAAATCAACCCTTATAATACTGGTTTGAAGCTTGGTATCTACGTTTGGTGATTGTATGTGCGTATTAAGATTGCTAAACTTAAAAATATTAAGTAAGACCATGGCCATCATAATTAGTTCAGTCCTTACATCTTGAACCCACCGAATCCCTTGAGCAATCACGTCTTCTCTTCGAAGCCAACAAATCTGCCTCAAGAGCCAGTCATCAATAGCATCTTCCATTACTAGCTGCAGTATTTGCTTTGATATCCAAAAAACCTGTCTTCTGCATAAACCATAAGAAACCCATATTAAAGACCAATAGCTAATGGTTACAAGATGTACTCATGCTCGATAGTATTTCATTATGTTTGATACAGATATATTACTGCAAAAGACGAGAGAACCACATGCAGTGGAGAGGTATGGAGATAAGAAAAAACTGTGAACTTAGCTCATTACATGAAAGGAAATGACAAGTATAATTTGGAACCTTTTGGTACCACGAGTGTGAAATTCTTTAAATTATCAATCACGAATAGAAATGATTAAAAAAAACTTACCACTAAAATCTGCATATTGAGGAAATACAAAATAATAAATGAATTAAAATATTTAAAAATTAAAGTTTACTCCTGCTAAGGCTGTGCCTAGGTTAATATCTAGGTTCAGGGAGCATGCAGGTAACAAGAGATGCCATATGTTGAAAGAGAACAACATTAAGGCCGTAGCTAAAAAAGCATCCACACAAAAAACTGGACAGCTAAAGGACAACCTCTTAAAAAAATACATAAAAGCAGGAAAAGCTCAAGTATGAACACAAAAGGTAATGGTGGTGACAGTAGCATAGAAGAGACAAAAACAAGTAGCTACTAAAAGAGAAACAGAAAATAAAAAAGAACTAATCCATAATCTCCATTGTTAGTAATGATGCCCACAAAAAAGAAAGCGTTCTTAAGAACTGAACCCACTGACAATAGTCACAATCATGATCAAATAATATTTGCTATTTGATGACTCGATAAAACACATAAATTAATTTGTAACTTTTTATGTGAACAAATTAACCCAACATATCAACCTTACCAAGTGACCAGCTATTTCAAAACTGGGAGACAACATGTTATAATATAAAAGGGTTTCCAATTGCTCTAATCCAACAAAACTTAAAATAGAGCTGCAGGCATCATAAAAATGTTAATCAAATCAGAGTTTCTTGTAAAACAGAAGTGTACAGCACATCAGTGCTTTAGGAATATCTGCACAAATTGGGATAGCTAATTATCTATTGCCACAATATCAAGATTTTGAAGCATCCATGATTTCATACTAATAAAAGATATTACGCACCTTATCCAGCCTCTTCTCTTAAGCTGAAATATCTTATCCACTAGATTCAGTAGCGGTACGCTTACATTTGGTGGATTCCACTGCATGAAAATCAATTGTCAACATTTCCAGACAGTCGGACACTAAAAATAACATGTGGTCAGAAAACTTTATGAACAAATAAATGATTAATAACATAAAAAACTATGTGCATATCCTTGTCAAGTTGCATTTGCACACTACAAAGATTAAGGGGGGAATTAGCATAATCTTGGAGGACCCTTAGTGAAAGAATTCATATGGCAGTAACAGCAAACATACAAGCAGAAGGGTTTTGGTGGGATATAATATGTGTAACCAAACACAAAGGAGAAAAATGAAGAGAAAAGAAAATCAATGTCAGAATAATGACAGTATTTCTTTAAACATTTGTTACGAACACTATGCCTTAATCCAATGAGGAAGCAACAAACTAGCCAGCAACCAGTGGCAAAGTGCAAGAAGAAACGCCAACTAATTTACCAATTATTAGGCTAACATCAACTAAGACGGGTTTTTAGGATACACCAAGAAAAAAAGTTAGTGAACCGATGCAGAAGAACATGAAAATAATGCCTACTAATTGCATGATACCTCAGGTGGCATTCCCATTGGATCTTCCAAATGATAAGGGCTCAAAGAAAAATTTGCTACTGGCAATCCACCCTGGCCAATTAATTCAGGTTTCGCATCCAAGCTGTGTTGCTTCTCTGGACCAAAGTTGCTAGATTCTTCACCCCATTTTATTACCCGAGGGGAAACACCCTTCGAGTTTAATTCATTGTCTGAATGCCACCCATTAGCTTTTGCACCTGATCTGTCTTCCTTATGGCCATGGCTTCCATCTTTGTCACCTTCATTGTCGGAAAAGCTATTTAATGTTTCGGACATATCTTGCCTTGAGACATGTTTACTTATCTCATCTGCATTCCAGGACAAGTTTCTACTCGAGATTGAGGAAGAGGCTTCATTTGTGGGAGAACCTGGACCTGCAACTTTCCGTATAAAGCCAACTCCTTTAAACTGGCGTACAATATCATCCACAGCATCATCCACATTAACTGCTTGAAAAATAGCTTTGTCAGTATCTATTGACACTTGAGAACATCATTTCAATAATAAACTATTTTATTAAGAAGATAAGAGAAATATGTATTCACATAATTGTCGCTAAAAAAAGTTGGGGGGAAGGAATAAACCGATCCCTGCTACATTTTATGATGAGATACTCAGCACAGCTACATTATATAATGAGATGCTCAACACCATCCAGGAAACACGTATAAGACTCAGTAAGTACATGCAATAGGCAGCAAACTTCCCCCAATAATTTATGCAAACAGGTGCGACTGTGTGTGTGTGTAAAAAACTGAACCAAACAAAACCAATGACATATAAAGAATCAAGAGAATAAGCAACTTCTAAAATAAAAAAGAAAGTTTTGTCTTTCTTGAAGCTGATTCAATAAAATACACCAAAAAGTGAGGGGGGAGAACTGTCACATAACATAACCTTGACTAACACAAAATACAAATAACAGATGGGAAGAAGGGATACAAATGGTTAAGATACTGAAATCGCATGTCTGAGTGATCAATGCTCATTTTATAAACTTTTACACAAAATGATGTGATGGAAATTTTTTAATAACAAAACTATAGAGACAATAAATATTCAATATAATCATGAGGGGCACCATTTACATCAACAGTTACAACACAAAGGTATAAACAACTTGAACAATGTAACAACTAACAATAAAAGCAACATACCTGCCAGGGTTCTCATAACTGATGAAGATTTTCCAAAAGAGTAATTCTTCATAAACAAAAGGCAGTTATTAATGAATCGGATATAATTCAGCTTAACTGTAGAAAATTTAAAATATGTTTGCATGTGTAATGCTAAGTTTAACAAATTTGAAGCACTAAATGTCATGAAGATTCACACCTTTGAGGAAACACTTAAAAAATCCCACACTTCGTGCTGTTCAGCAACATTAGCTATAGACAAGAGATCCTGCATAAAGGAAGCAAAACTAAAACAACAGGAAAAGGAAAAAAGAAAAAGAAATAGAAAACATAAACATTTTATAGAACAAGGCAGAGAAGGAACTATAAGTACTTGCAGATATTTGTCAAGCTGGATGCAGCGCTGATGAACAAAAGCATCTTCCGTGCTTGATGAGAATATCCTTTTGGGAGGTAAGTGCAATGTATAATTAGGGATTTCTTTAAGTTGTCGATGCAACCGTTCAAAATTTCTATATCTGCAAGAAGACCAGAAAAGACACTAATTGAAAATCATGTGAAAAAAGTTTCAGATGCTAATTGAGGGATACTGTTCTGGAAACTTTAGGAAATCTCTTATTAGCTTATTTAAATCAAAATGTAGTTATGCAATCAGAAACAACTCCAAACAAACAAAAAGGTGTTCTATCACTTAGTAAACCACTAAAGATGATATAGGCAAGAATGAAACCTTCTTTTCACAAACCAAGTTCTGTTTTCTGAATCTGTCACTGCAATTGAATAAACTGCAAAAGATTTTGACCCAATTTTCTCGAAACAAGCTCCCATCACCTATACATACACAAGTAAAAACAGCAGACAAGAGTCAACTATAACCTGAAGAAAACATCAATGATGCTAAATCTACAGACAAAAGCTCAAGAAGCTGCTCTATGTAATATTGCAGTATACAAGGATTCTACCAAAAATTCATTTTCTAATTAGTGCATAAACAAATTTGGTAAAAGAATATATAAATATATACATATATATAATGCTCACCCGACACCTGAGCTTGGGAATATGTTGTCCTTCACTGTGGAGTATTATATCTGAAACATTCTTACCCCTATATACTTCACTATGCTTGCCAAAATCAGGACTGTAAAACTCTGCAATAAGTGGTGCCCCGCCATCTCCTGTATATGCCTTTTTCGCATCAGATAGGAGTTTCAAAGCAGAGGTACTATTGGATCTCTTAATCCTACTTTTATTTCCATCAGCACCAAGATTATCAGTATCCTTCAATACATCGACAGCATGCATTCCATCGAATGAAGATGATTTATCAAAATCTTGATGCAACTGTGTCCCAATTTCATTCCCATCACCTGATTGAACATCAAGGTTTAATCCTGGTGTTAGCTGCAAAACAGTTTGGTCATCTGTTCCTACAGATAATCCAGTTCTGTTGGAAAGCATTTCCTTCCTTATATTTGATGTAGGCTTGGCAATATTTGTTCCTAAACTCTTCACCATATGGTCCTGAAATCCTGCTTTTACACTTTTCTGATCCTTCTTTTTATAATTTCTTCCTTTCGTCCACATATTTTCAAGATTTTCAGGAGTAAGAACTTCAGTTCTTCTTTGGGTTACAGCCTCCAGCATTTGTGCCCAATCCGCAGAACGCATAAGCAGAGGATCTTCAGGATTTGTTTTGTTATCCAAAGATGTTTCTTTTTGATTGCTCACTTTAACTAAAGTCATATCACTCTCTTCAGTATTTAAAGAATACAGTTTTCTTAAGGTGGAATCTCCTTTATGTGTTCCCCCTGAAGACTGATCACCACCGACTCCTTTAGTGTTATCATCATTAATATAAAGTAAGATAATCTCAATCACTTCATTGATGCACCTGGTAACAGAGAGATATTATAAATAGGTTAGATTATTCCAGAGAAGTGGAAAGGCATAGTGTAAGCTATGCATCATCTTAATATGTTTAAACACAAAGCTTAAGTCACATAATGAGAAATGTGTAGTTTTAAAAGTATGGTAAGATGCCACATTGATCCATAATTTTTCTCCATCGCACCAAGTCATGTGCATTATAGCCATTACATTGTCCTCAAGGCAATACATTTAATGATCTCATAAAAAATGCTCAACTCGAAAAATAATCAGTTGAAGGAGTTAGAAAAATCTAGCCCAGATCCACAGATGGTTCAAAAATATTGGACTTTCATAAAGTCAGAGAATCTGCAAAAACCTTTAGGAATAACAAGCATTGCACGATCCCGGTAAAGAGGAAAAGGAAAAAAATAAACAATTTTGTCATTCAATTGCATGACTATGGTGTGTTTCATCAGCGCATCATCTAGTAAATACCACAATACACTGTACCAGTCAGTACTAAGGACTACAATTCTCCCATCTTGACCAGATTCTATGTGAAAAAAACTAAACACCAAAATTATAATTTTATAGTGCAAACCATGAGGACTTAAAATCTTACGGGACAGACCAAGCTTAAATACAAAATATTAACAAAGTAAAATATTGGATAGAAAAATAAGAATCATTCAGAACTTACTCTGGGCTTGCAAAACTCATGACAGGTTGCATCACTAAACAAGTTACAATCTCTCGAGCGATTGTTCGAACAATGGGGCATTGAGCTTCTCTTGGTCTCAATACTACAGCTAGCAGTCCACCTACTATCCTTTGAAGAACCTAAGAGAGAACACAAACTTTTGAACAGAATGCAAACAATAAAAGTAAAGATAAAATTAGAATTTCGTCAGAACTCTCCACTCAGACCTTGTACTCACTCTCAGGAGATATCAGCGCCGGATGAAGTTCTTTAGAAGCCATGAGATGGTGTTTCAACCTTTCATCCCTTTCCTCAGTAGACAGTGTTCCCATAACATCGACACCTATAGCTGCTTGGTTTCTTCTAAAAAGCTCTATGTGATCCCCTATTAAATCCACTATATCCCTGAAACATGATACATTTATTAAATCATGTTCCTCAAACCCAACTATTCTCAAACTTCTAAAACGTTTCTTAGATTGGCAATAATTTTTTTCAAAGGAAATATATATACATATATACCTTGTTAGCAAGTCAACAAGATTTATCTTTTTGACCCTTCCTGATATTTCGCCAATAGCATCCATGATGATACTCCGGATTAGCTCAGGGCCTTCCTTATCTGGTGTAATCTCCGAATACCATAAGTCAATCACAAAATCATTCAAAATTTTATCAATAAACTCAATGGCTGCAGCCTCCACAATAGGAGAATCAATTTTATGTTTCCATTTTGGCGGGGGTGGTGCACTAGAAAGGCGTGAATCATTCACAGATAACTGTTTCTTCTCCAATTGAGACAAATAACTTGGTGAACGCACTGCTTTAACCTTCCAGGAGAATTCCACTTGGTTAACTAGAATGCGTAGAGCGCAAACAATAAGAATCGATATGGGTAAATTCATCCACATTGATGAACTTGTATCTGCATTGAATAATCATAAAGGAAATAAGTAAATGGAAAAAACTAACAAACACACAACATTATGAAGGAAACAAAAAATTAAAAAGAATACCATATCTAGTCTCATACTTATATTCTCAAAATGATAATACAGAAAGAACAGCAATTAGTATCTACACCAGTATTCATGTCAACCAATTTGAATAAGCTTTAAAAAATATTTTTATATATTTTTTAAGTAATAAAATTGGTCTCACCAATGCTAAGCAGTGACAAAATAAATCACACCCAACCTAGCCTCCTCGTAAACATTAAGCTTTAATTCACCCGATACCCGAAATTTATTTCCCTTAATGATGCATTTAGTGGAACGTAATTCCACCACAGCATTGGAGTTCATCTTCTTCAGAAAAATTAATAAACTCAGCACCTCAAATCAAATTCAACAGAACACAGTTACAAACAAAATTTCTTGGAAATAACCTTAATTTAACAATTTGCACCAAGATGTGATGATTCAAACTACCAGTTCCAGATGAAAAACAAACATTTTCAATACATAACTAAATTTAACAGCTAAATTCAATGAGAAAAAGACATGGTACAGCATTGTAAAACACTGGAGACGACCATTCAAAGTTGCACGAACAACGAAAGCGAAGCTTAATTTATTATCTAATACAAAGTCAAAATATATCCAAATTCGAATTCACCGTACAACAATAAAAACGATAAGGAGATAAATAAAACTTACGCGTCATGAAATAACAGACGGCGAATATACACAAGGCCCACCAAACCGTGCGTAGTTTAGCTTCCTCGATCAGATCTTGTATCGTCTCCATCGCCTTCATTTTTTATTTTTCTCTCAAAAATCTAATTACAGCTCTCTGCTCAATAAAAAAACAAAACTTTCAATCCTCGAACATCGATGTCTCGATTAATCGACGAAAAATTTAAGGCTTTTGTTTGGATTATTCACGGGACGTCGAGTCGTGTAAATTTTTACTTTCGAAGCAGAAACCAGAGAGATAGAGAGATAGAGAGAGAAGGAGAGTACCTGAAATTTGATTTTTGATTTTGTTGAGCTTCTTTTCTTATATTTTCTTTTTTCCAAAAAAAGAAATTATTTATTTATTTATTTATTTTTGTTTACGTGGGAAAGAAAGGTGTAAACGTCGTTATGTTCATAACTTCCGTTACTTTACATGTGTAACATAGTTACAGAATCAGGATCTTCTACGGCCACTGTGTCGATGCTTGCTTGCTCCCTCTACCGGGTTTTTGTCAAATCAGCATGTCAATATGTTTTTTATTTATTTATTTATTTTTAAATATATATGCGGTTCTGTTTTGGTCAGTGTGCAATGATATAGTGTTATATCAATACCAATGCATGTGGGCCACTGATTATGGAAAAGTTTTGACAAATAGATATACTTTGAGTCAAAATATGTAAATCTAATGGTCTACATCCAACGCACTGATGAAGTTATTTTAGTTTGCATTGACTTAAACATTTATATATATATATATAGTTTTTCTATTATCAGTTCGAACTGATATAAAATATATCAATTCCTTGCACGTGGGTCATTGGATTTAAAAGATGCTTTAACAAGTGCATGCAGTCAAGTCAAAGCATTTAAATCCAATGGTCCACATGCAAAAAAGTGATATATTTTATATCAGTTCGAACTGACAATAGAAAAACTATATATTTAGTCTTTCTACTGGCAGTTCGTCCTGATATAAAATATATCAGGACGAAAAAACTATATATTTAGTTTTTCTATTGTCAGTTCGTCATGATATATTTTATATCAGGACGAAAAATGTGGACCATAGATTATAAAGAAGTTTTGATAAGTGTATACATTTTGAGTCAAAGTATGTAAATCTAATGGTCTACATTCTTCGTTCTAATATAAAGAACTGATAATAGAAAAACTATATATATATACCAAACATTGCACGAGCACTACATACACGATTTGGATATCTATCCTCACAAGTCACAATCAAGAGATATCTACTCTTACATTACCGATGAGAAATCTTCTCACATATGCTATTAAATGCCTATGGTGAATTTTAAACCTCGATTAGTTCAGAGACGAAGCAAGCTTTATCAAATTTTAAGGGTTTGGGGGTGTTGTGACATAAATTTTATAATATATATATATATTTGGATACAAATCAAATAAATTTAACTATATTTTTAAAATAATAATTAATTAGTGGCTTCGTTATTGTCCACCACAAACGTAAAATGAGATGTGCGAGCCATTTAATTAAGAGATGAAGCATGATATCGAGAAATTAATGTTTATAATATAGTACTATGTAAGTACCATTCTCAAATTATAAAATACGGACTACAATGAATGTAACATTCGATATGAGTACATGACTATATATTACATGTGCAAAACAACCAACACTATATACTACATGATCATGGACTCATGGTAACATCCACAACAATTAATGTTTGAATTTTAGAAGAGTAAATTGCACTGAACCTCCTTGAGGTTTGCTTTCTTACACCCAGAAACGACTTTATCTTATATTGACACTCACACCCCTCCTGTTAGTTAAACTTGATCAAACTTAATTGTCAGCCAAATTTGACCATAAAAAATAAGGGTATTTTTTACTTTTCAAACATTTTAAAAAAGAATTAAAAATTAAACAAAAACGTTAAATCTACAAATTAATTGAAAAAAAAAAAAAAAGTGGATCGTGGACCCATAAAAACACAACAACAAACGAAGTGATTGAATTTGACAACAAAATTCCCTCTTAGTGAGGGTGTTTGTCCCTCTTGTGAGGGTTGTTGTTCCACCTTCGTGTGGGTTCTCTCTCCCCATCTGTGGGAGATTCAGTCTGGACTGAGTTTGGAAGTCGATGGTTGAAGGGTCCCAATTGCTATTGTAAACTTGTATTCTTGTAATCCTGTCCTGGATCTGTATTCCAGATGTTGTTTTCCAGTTGTTTATTTCAATATCAAAAAAAAAAAAAAAAAAATTGACAACAAAACACTCAACTGAATCATTTTAATTTCGTTGAATAAAAACAAAACAAAGAGAAGTCAAAACAATAATGAATTTTCATAACATACAGTGAAAACAATCAAATCTTATATAAGATAAAAAGTCTTAGAACAAACAATTGTATAATCCCATCAAGAAGCCAACAAGAACAAAGCACCAATCTATCAAATTGGTGACAAAACTGATATGTACCTCATCGATGGCAATTAAACCTAAACCCGTGGGAGCAGCCTAAACCCAACACGAAGTGTACCCGTGGGTGGATTTGGGTTTGAAAATTGTACCCGTCACGGGTTCGGGTTCGGGTTCGGGTATGGAATTAGAAAAAAATCCATACCCGAACCCGCGTACCCGTAAAAAATAAAAATTATATAATATTTTATTATTTAAAATATTATAAATTTAAACTCCAATAAAAACTTTTTAATTATATAAAGAATAAAATGTAAGCATTTCAATCTATTAAGTGTTTTTATTCTTTAAAATTATAATATTTCATATATTTAAATAATATATAAATAATTTTCTAAAAAAAAAAAATTGGTGGGTTCGCGGGTTTTACCCATGGACCCACTTGTTTCACGGGTTCGTGGGTGGGTTTGGGTGTCCCCCAAACCCGTGGGGTAAAACCCGAACCCGAACCCATTTATTTTCGCGGGTTCACGGGCGGGTTTGGTAGACACAAAATTTCGTGGATTTGGGTTTGGATTTTGCCAAACCCGCCCGAACCCACCCCATTGCCATTCCTAACCTCATCGTTAAGAAAAGAGCACCATGTAGTTATGCACACTTAATTAGTTTATCATTGTTGCTCACTTGTAAGCCTTTATGGCCTCGTTTGTTTGGCTGTATTATATTATATTAGGCAATTAAAATGTACTAAAATAATATAATACGGTGTTTGGTGCAAACACTGTAATGTATTATTTTAGTACATTTTAATTGTCTAATACAACAAACACCGTACTAATTAATACATTATATTTGGTGGTATTAGGTTGTATTATATTAGAAAAAACACTTTTTTTTTTCAATGAATATGAAATATTGATAAAATATGTGTTATGTTGTTAATATTTTTTTTATAATTTCAAAATACATAGGAAAATTTTATTTAAATTTTTGTTTCAATTAAAATAAATATTTATTGATTTTTTATATAAAAATATTTATTGATTTATTCATGGTATGGATATTTAAAATTAATTATTAAGTATTTTTTTAATTATCATATTTTTATAATAAAATAAAATACAATAAAGTCATATATGAATAACTTAATACGATATAATACAATGTATCACCAAACACGGGTTTGTATTAATGATAATACAGTCCAATACAGTCCAATACAATATAATACAGTGTGCCAAACGAGCCCTATAAGGCTATTGAATTTATGAATGAAGAGAAAAAAAAAAAACTACCCAGCAAAAAATCTACTATGTCTCTTTCTCTTTCAAATACTCCTCTCCTCTATTCTTTTTCCCTTTTCTATTTGGTACATAGTAAAAACTAATACTAGAAGAAAACAAAGGCATATGGATCTCAGAGATCCAGATCTACCTTTTTTTTTTTTTTTTTTTTTTTTTTTGTTCATTTTCATTTTTCAATCCACACAACCTACTTAAACCAGCCTTCCTCAGCAATCATCAAGAAAAGCATCAAATACCTGGTCACATAAATGGTCGAGGTGGCTTTAATTGACAAACTTAGATGTAAAATAGGAAACTTTCCATCTCTAAATAGCTCAGCTGAAACAATCATCATATCAAAATATCAGTTGCCAACTTCTTCTTTTGTATTCCAAAAAAAAAAAAAAAACGATTAAATCTACAGCTAAGAGGATTTGGATCGAAAAAACGTAAACAGAACAGGGAAAACCTCCCCCGTCCGTTGAGGGAAGTGAGAACTCCTCCGCCGCACCTACCCCCTTCGCGGCGAGGAAGAATGGAGATCCAATTTCCAATCTCCATATTGGATCTCCAACTCTATCTTCTTCTTCTTTTTTTCTTGCATTTTTCCTTTAAAAAAATAAAATATCTAATCTCCACCGTCCATATTTGAGATGGATGGTGGAGATCGATTCAAAAAAAGAATTTTTTGTTTTGTTTTTGTTTTTGTTTTTGTTTTTTTTGTTGTTTCTAAATTTCTGTTTATTTATTTATTATTATTTTAGATTTTTTTTAAAAAAATTCAATTCAAAGATCCATTTTAAGTTTTTTTATTTAATTTTGGGATTAGGGGTAGTTTAGTCTTTTGATAGTCAAACTTAGTCGATCATTAAATTTGACTAACAGTAGGGGGTATGAGTGTCAATTTATGATAAAGTTGTTTCTATATGCAAAAGGGCAAATCTCGGGGAGGTTTAGTGCAATTTGCTCATTTTAAAAATGATGACAAGTAGTGATTAGGATTAGATAAGTACTAATTATATGCGAACAATTTTTATTTTATTTTTAAAGGTGATTTTGTTTTCTTGCTAATGATGTGAATTAATTAACTTTATTTAGATTAGAGTTTTAATTATAAAATTGGTTAACTAATAATTGTGAATTGGAATGCACATGGAGGGATGTGGGCCTATAATATATGATGATGAATTGGGGTCCAACTCAACTCTAGACAAGCATAGGAAGAAGTCATAAAACAAAAGAGTGGGGTTGGAGATAAAGAGAAATCACCTTAGAATTAATCAATTAAATTAAATTAAACAAAAGAGAATTTTAAGGAGATCCATTATTATTTATTAACTTATTATTATTATAGTATTATATACTGCCCGTTTCTTACCCAAATTGAGGTGGATGCATATGAATCTTATTTGTATTTGTATCATGGTCTCCATGATTCTATTTCTAGGTTGCATTGAATTATTATTATTTTAATTTTTTTTTTTTTAAGTATAAATTTGGGATTTAGGTATTTGTATCATAGTCTCCACAATTATATATATAGATTTCATGATCAGAAATCATAAATGGCAATCAATAGTATTTTTTTTTAAAAAAAATATAGGTTTCATTAATTTGTTTTTGTTTTTTTTATTTTTAAAATATATAAATTTGAGGTTCATATGAAAATGATACGATTTGAAATCACCACCTCAACATATCAGTCACATAAGCTTTTAGATAGTAACGTTAAATTGAGTAGATATAAACATTTAAAAAAAAACCATCTTTGCATTTACTGTTGATATTAGAGAAAAGGATATTATGTATGTGTAAACGTATCGTCATATAAATAGTGATAGACATGGATGGAGCCAGAAGATGTTTCCAATGGGGGCGTCATAAAATAATGAGTTATATTAGCATGTATCTTAGAGAGTATTTTAAAAGAAATAATAATAATAAATAATGTTAATGTGTATCCATTTATCAATTGATACATTAGTAGTTAGTAGTGTTCTAGTAAACGCTACGCGCTAGTTGAGTGTTGGACCAGCGCCTAGCGCTTAAACAGCCTAGTCGGCACCTAGGCGGATTTCTAGGCGGTCGGTTTTTTTTTTTGGCTTTTTTTCATCTTTCCCACCTATAAAACCAATATTAAAACCCATATTATGACCAAAGTCAATCAAAATAATCAATGTCTAGTCCAAATCCACACAAATCAATAATAATATATTAATATTAACTATTAAGTTATTAACAAATCATTCTTTCTTGTCTTGCAAGTTGCAAAGTTGCAATTAAATCAAGGTAGGGCCGTAGGGCATGGCAAATTGGCAAGGCTGTCAACCTGTCATGAAAAAACATTGTAATTTGTAAGATACTAAGATGTGTAACATTTATTCCAAATCCACACATTTCACATTTCACAATCCAAGATTCCAATCAAAGTATTGACATTTAAACAAAAATCAAAAGGCAAAAGCAAATCAAACTCCAAAGTTTCCAACAAATTCAAGCAAGAAATTAAAAGCAAATCCAACAAAGTGACATTCAAAAATCAAAAGACATATAAGTATCTAACTATCTAATTCTTCGTCTTCTACTACATATTCTTCCATTTCAAAGACACCATCATCATCGGATTTGAACTCGACATTTTCTTCAACCACTTCATTGCCGGATTCAAATTCATCTTCAAGATCTCTCATTTCATTTCTACCACTCCTTCGAGGTTCTATGAATTCATCTGCCCCGGCCATTTCTCCAACTAATGGCAAGGTAAAGCCTGAACCAAGCTCAACTTCATCATCACCATCTTCAACAATCCATCATTGTGCATTACTAGCATCATTTGCTAGTAGTATATCTATTTTTTTCTCAGTCCCCCTTTTTCTCTTGTCCATTAATCTAGAATTAAATTGGATATACATTAGATTGTTCAATCGAGTCGTATCTAATCAATTCCTTTTCTTCGTGTGTATCTACAATACATAAAGTAAAAATGTAAAATAAATAAATAATTAAATATTTAAAATTAAAAGTAACTTGCTAGTTAAGTAGTTATCACTTACCCTTTCAAACGTGCTTCAATTTCTTTCACATCCGGATGAACTAGTGGTTAAGGAGAGGATCATTTTTGCTATTCTTTGCAAGTTTGGTGTGTGAGATCCATAGTTAGTCCACCAAGTTACTACATCAAAAAAAAAAAAAAATACATATGCTTTAAAAAAAATACTAACTACTAAAAAACTAAAAAAGTAAAAACTAAA
This sequence comes from Acer yangbiense, assembly GCA_008009225.1. Classification (NCBI taxonomy): domain Eukaryota; kingdom Viridiplantae; phylum Streptophyta; class Magnoliopsida; order Sapindales; family Sapindaceae; genus Acer; species Acer yangbiense. Next base: position 46,117,727 of record CM017764.1, read on the forward strand.
AAATAAAAACTAAAGTATTCATTATTATTTATTACTTATTTACCTAGATTGTAAAACTCGTCATTCTTCTCACATCCTTTCATTGCCAATGGCCTTCTAAAAGAACCCTCTTTGTCCAAATACTTCCCAAACTCAATATTCACGAAGAGATTTTGCATTTCAAGGTTATCGGGATATAAAATCTCCACAAAATTACAAAACCCATCAGAAATTTCATTAGTATAAATGCTTGAAGTTGGGCCCTTGAAGAAATAGTAGGGATTCAATACGTAGGGCACTAAATGTAATGGAGAATCAAGCCGACCTTTCGATTTCGCATCGATAATTTCAAAGATTGGCCGGCAATTACTCTTAACATTTTTCAACGCCTTTCTAATCTCTTCCTTAGCTCTTTTTAGGTCCTCTTATAAAAAGCCCATTGATGGCTTTCGGTCCCCATCAACTAATCGAAGCACCCTCATCAAAGGAACGAAAACCCTTAAGCAATAGTTCACACCATTCCAAAACACGGTACTCAATACAGTTGAGTAGGCCGCTTTCCCCTTAACACTCTTTGACCATTTGCATTTATCCCAATCGGAGCTAGTAAACATTGCCCTCAACTTATCTGTTTTCTCCAATATAGATTGCAATGTTAAGAATGATAAGGCAAACCTAGTAACTCTCGGCCTTACTATATCCCTCTTCTTTGTAAATGTCCTCATTAATGCCAATGTTGTGTGGTGGGCATAAATGAAGATAGTTAAACTTTTAGCCGAATCAAGTGTTTTTTTGAACCTTGGTAGCTTTCCAATACCTTCAAGCATGAGGTTAATGGTGTGAGTAGCACACGAGGTCCAAAATATAGATGGCATCTTCTCCTTCAACATCTTCACCGCAGCCATATTATTGGATGCATTGTCGGTTACTACTTGCTCAACATTTTTAGGGCCAACTTCTTTAATCGCGGCCAACACATAGTTAAAAATGTGTTCACTGGTATGTGCCACATCAGAGCTTTCTTTGGAGGAAAGGAAAGTGGTTCCTTCCTTGCAATTCACACACAAATTTATAATGCTTCTCTTTTTCCTATCCGATCAAGCGTCTGTCATAATTGAGCACCCATCAATTTTCCATGATTCTTCTTGTTTTTTGAGGGTCTCTCTGGTTGACTCAAACTCTTCCTTAAAAAATGGTTCCCTTAATTGCCATTGACTTGGTGGTTTGAAGCTCGGTCCAAATCGACCAATCGTCTCAACCATTTGCAAGAAACTGTCATTATCAATGGTATTAAACGAAATCCCTGCTTGATACACCCATTTGGCCACATATTTTTACGTAGCATGTGTCCTTTCCTTAATGATTGTATCATTTAGGGTCCGTTGCTGCATATTCTTTCCATAGATGGAGGAACCGGGGTTGATAGGGCTAGCAAATCTATCCATAAGGCCAAGAATTTTAGGGTTTTTCCTTGGCCCTAACCCTTCTATCTCCTCTAATTCTTCTTCATCACCAATATTCACCTCAGCTCTTAACACTTCTTCTTCCTTTTTCTTATTTTTTTTCTTGTTTTTTTTTGCATCTGCGATCGCTTGTCTACACCTAAGGTGATTATCATTTGTTGCCATCCGACACGGCGCAACATTCCCTTATATGTTGGCAACATGTTCTTTCAAACGATAAACTCTCCCAGAAAATATATTTTTACACAATATGCATTGCACTTTATCTTGATTCTTCTCATCAATCAAAATCCCAAACTCCCACCCAATATCATTTGATTTTTGTTTCCTTCCGAACCCTGAATTGGTGTTAGAGGCAACTGAAGATGAATTACCGACGGCATTGGGGACGGTATTACTATTGGGCTCTGAAGTCATGTCTAAAGTCTAAACTAGTAAACTCTAAACTCTAAACAGAAATTCTGATTCTCTGAAATCAAATAAAAATATGACAGCAATAAGCAATTGAGCATTAAGCGTTAGTGCATTACAAATTTACAATTTATTAATTTAACAAAATTACAAAAGTAAAAAACAATACAACAGTAACAAATTAACAATAGTACAACACTAACAGAGCACTAGAGCAGTCCAGCACACAGACTCACAGAGTCACATACTCACACAGTCACACTCTCACAGAAACAACACTAAAAGTCTAAAACATGGCAAGTTGGCAACCAGCAGCAGTCCAGCACACAGCCCACAACAGATAGAACAACAGAGCAAGCTAACCCAACCACTCAACCAGCCAAAAGGGCAAAAGGCAACGAAGCTAATTACTGTAATTTATAGTTATACACAAAACTCAAAACTCAAAACTGAAAAGAAAAGAAGAAATTGTTCATTGTTGTAATCAGTAATTTACTGTAAAAAAATTAAAAAAAACACTAACAACTAACAACTAACAAAGTAACAACTAAAATTTAAAATTTATTATTTTAAAACTTCAAATATCAGATCATCAATTTGACAATTCATCATTCATTCCTAAATCCTAATTTCCTTTAGGCTTTAGTCAATATGACAATAACTAATTAAGTATTAAGTATTAAGTATTAAGTATTAGCTAATAAGCAAAGAATAGAAGTAACAAACCTTAGATGAGTAGATGGTGGTGACGAATGGCGCGGCAGCAACGAACGGGGAGGGAGGTTGCTTCTGGTGACAAGAGAGAAAGATGAAAGGAGATTTGGGGAAGAAAATTGAAAAGAATGAAAAACAGCAGCATTTTGATGGTTTTTAAAGGTAAAACTCAAAATGGCGCCGTTTTATACAATTCGGTTTTTATTTATTTAAAAAAAACGGTCTAGGCGGAGTTAACGGCTTTGACTCCGCCCGGACCGATTAAACGATCTGGACTGATTTAGGCGGCTGATTTTTTAAGGGTTGACCATTGACCGTGCGTTGACCGACTTTTTTCGCTGAATTGGGCCAGTTCGGGACGACCGAACGCCGCCGAGTGTCTAGGCGGCTGCCCAGACCATTTTTTCGAACACTGGTAGTTAGAGTACAAGTTGTGATATAGAGTTGAAATGTCTAAAATTACGCTAAAAGTAATATAGAAAAACCTTATAGCTCTTAATTCATGACTCAATAATAATGTTTAAGAGTTAGAAATTAAACTAATTAAAATTTAAATTGTACTCTTAGTATTTTTACAACATCTAAAAACTAGTTTAATTTTTAAAAATGATAAAAGTTCATTTGGTAAAATATGTTAATAGTTAAATATAAATATGTGTCTATATACGTTTGGTTGATATATTTTAATTATATAAATTAACATATATTGATTATATTAAAATAAATAACATATCAAAAGTATGACATGGTATTAGGGTGAGATAAGTAAGATTGGATGAGAGAACAAAATTATTTGAAGAGAAAATAATATTAATTAAGATATAAGACCATCTCAAATATATATATGCCAATGCCAATGCCAAATTTGACACAAAAAAGAGTAAAATACTATATTTGACACATCAATTTAACATTGTGCTTCAACGCATAATTCAATTTACAATGCTATTTTTATTATTTTATTAATTACAATTATAAAAGTAAACACTTACCATTAATGCATCCATTATTTCTTTTAATGCTCCAATGCAAAGTTCTATTAATGTATTCATTATTTCATTTAAATATATATAATGGTATTTTTGTAATTAAAAAAAGAACATTTATTGTCGTATAAAATTTGACATATGCTATATTTTGTGCCAAATTTGGCACCGCATTGGTGGATGGTTTTTGAACCCTGTGCTAAATTTTAGCATTGACACAATAATTTGACACAGCATTGAAAATGCTCTAACATATGAGTAATGCTAGGCATCCCAATTTTTTTTCTTTCCCAAATTCTATCCCAAATGATGTGGCACGTGAGGTGTCAACATCAATGGGACGCCTAGCATTACTCATAACATATATGTTATAATTCGATTTTCATTTATATTTAAGATACATAGAAAGAAATATTATGTATAAAATCAAAGACATTTATTTATGATTCGAGTGAAAAATATTAAGATTTCAAACAAGAAAGCCAAACTCCAAATGTCTCGTTTATATAAACATTAGAAAATTGTTTTAAAAAAAATATAACATTAGAAAAATAAAAATAAAATAAGGGGTACAAGCTTAAATATCTGAAAAATGAAGGATTTTACAAAATTGATATCAAGACAATTTTGTAAAATTTGAAAACTTCAAGGGGCAGTGGCCCCCTCTCGCTCTATGTTGCCTCGATCTGCCCATGGTGATAAAAATCGTAGTTTCTCGAATAGGTAATCGAAAAGATTATGAAACATCTTTAGGCTTATGTATTGTTCCTCCGATGATCCTAATATCAATAACTCTTTGGCAAGTTCTAATGTGATCAGATTTTTAAGTAAACATCTCTTGTAAAATTAGAGTTTAAACCTCCTCTAAGGAAATGTTGGGTTAAAATTAAAGAAAATGATAAATATAAATTGCAAATAATACTGATTGATTTACATGATAAAAGGTTAATATGATGAAATAACACTTGTTACGTAAGTAATTGCCCAAATGCAAAAAATGATAATAATAATAATAAAAAAAAAAAAAAAAAAAAATGTAGGGAAAAGTACTTTTTTTTTTTACTTAATTGCTGCAATTAAAAGCACTTTGTAGTAGTATACTTGCTAATTATTATTACACCAGAATTTGGTAGTCATATTAGTGACTTGGCAAATGATTTGTGCATGCCAATTGTCAACTCAAAAATCATATCAACTCTTACCAAAAATAAAATAAAATAAAATAAAATCAGATCAACTAATAATAATTCATTTGAAATGATAATTGAAAAGTGTAGCATTATTCATAAACTTATATTGATTTAATATCATATTAAATTTATTACCGTCTAATATGATTTGATAGTAAATAAACTTCATTTTAGGTTCGAGTCACATCCCATATATATGAAATCTTTCAAAACGTTTCACTATTACACATGACATTTTTTTTTTCTATGTATAATATCACGCCCCCTCTTTGTTAACACTATACCTATTAAGCCATAACGTGTGGGAGACCCCTTTCCTATAGCGGGAGTTACATTTCAAACCGTGTTTGTGTAGCCTAATCTCGCCAATCTTAGAAGCCCTTGACCAACAAAAATCTATATACAATGTTCGTGATATTTCGGCCTATATTTTCATAAAGGTTAAAGGTATCGATGCTAATATGGGGTGTACACCTCTTTTCTGTTTGAAAGTTTTTGTAACTATCGTAAATATTTACGAGGGATATTTCCATAAAATATTAATATCGGTGAATACTTGGTCGTTTGTTTTTTTCACTTAAAACTTAATGAGTCTGAATTAAAGTTATTAAGTTGTTTTGTTTGTTTTTTTAAGTGGTCAAACAACTTAAAAATACCAAAAAAACAACTTAAAGTAAAAAGTAATAAATTCTGACTTTTAACTTAATTTCACATCACTATATTCCATTTAGTATATTTTCTTCCAATATTATCCTCCTAAAGATAATACATTTCCAATTTTATCATACTTTTATATTATACAAATTTTTTTTTTTTAACATATTATTTATTATTTATTTAACATACTTTTATATTATTTATGATAAGCTTAAAAAAAAACATTAATTGCATTGTCATTTTCAACACCATTATTGAACCTCTAATTCTATTTTATTTTCTTAAAATCAAAACCATTTCTAAATAATTATTTATCATATTTCTTATATATATATATATAAAACGAATTATTTATCATATCTTAATCATAAATAATACCTTATCACTATTACATAAAAATGGTTTATGATTTGTTAGATTATTTTTATTTAGTTTTTTGTATCATCTAAGATGAAAATTGAAAAATACATGACAATTAATAATAAGAAGGGTATAAATGTTAAATTACTTATTTTTAAATCATTTAATCTTTAAAAAAATAAATAAATTGACATTATATTAAGAGGTGATAAAAATAAAAACAAATATATCATTTGGTTTCAGACCTTCAGGTTTCTTCAGTAAAATTTAAGACCGTTTAGGGGCTGTCCGGTACTGTTTTACAGCCCCCATTTTCATTTTCATTTTCATTTTCATTTTCCAAATTCAATTTTGAATACGCGTTCGTTATCGTTTTCCATTTTGTTTTCCATTTTATTTGCAAAACAAAAACAAAAACAAAAACAAAAACAACATCAGTGTTAAAAGTGAAAAATTTTCAAAACAACATTTTGATGTTTTTCATTTTGTTTTTCGTTTTGTTTTTCACTTTAAATAAAAAACTAATTTTTTATTCTTTTTTTCTTTTTTTCTTCTTCCTTCTTGCTCGACAGGCTTCGACATTCTTCTCCTTCATCTTCTTCTTCTCCTTCTCGCCGAAATCTTCTTCTTCTTCTTGCTCGAAAGGCTCGTCTTCTTCTTCTTCTTCTTCTTCTTCTTCTTTTCTTCTTGCTCGACAGCTCATCTTCTTCTTCACGCCGGAATCTTCTTCTTCTTCTTCTTCTTCTTCGGCCGAAAATACCATATTCGGAATCCTGACTGGCCGATCTACAAAACCCAGGTATCGCCGCTGCAAAATGACGCCGGAGGCCGCCGCACGCACCGCAAGCACCGCAAGCACCACATCTTCTTCTTCTTCCCCGACGACTGTTTCTTCTTCCTTCCACTGGTCCAGCCACCGCCGGCCTTTTCCGCCACCAGCCCTAGCTGTCGCACATCCCGGCGACCTCGCCGGCACCGGCGACTTGGGCGAGCTGTGGTGGCGCCGTCCTGGTGCTATCAGTTCAAATACTAACCTAAAATTAAAAATTAAAAAAAATCAATTTTTTATAATTTTTTATATTTTTTGGATATACTACCGGACGCGTTTTTTACGTTTTCATATTCGGAATACAACTTCCAGGATTTGCTACCAGACGTGTATTTGGATTTCGAAACTGAAACCAAAAACACTGTTTTCATTCTCATTTTTATTTCGTAATCCAAAAACAAAAACACCCTTTGAAAAACGTTACAGGACGGGCCCTTAGTTTCCAGACAAAAAAACAAACGATCGCTTACATTAACACTTAAAACCCCAATTTATGGTCTCAATTAGGGTTTCCAATAGGCAATAGCTATCACCCCATCAATAACCCAAGCATGAAGCAACCATGAAACAAATTATCAACACAAAATCGAAAAGAAAACAATATCAATCAATAGCAGAAGAAGAAGACACACCAACAGAGTTGTCATTCACTGTTTCACAGATCTGCCGATCAGTGGTGGGGTTCAAGGCATTCGAAACCCTAACCTTGATTACTACCAAATACTTGGAACAAGTAGCAAAATTGGCGTCATTGTGTTCGCATGAGTCCAACCGCACCCAATCAAACCTCTTTGACCTCATCAACGCCTTCCACGACCTGTCTTCTCCAATACAAGGCTTCGTCGGAGCCTCAACTCTTCACAGAGACGACGGCGACGACGATTCTTGCTTGTTGAATTGCGGAAGAGATTTTGGGTTTCGTTAAGTGCAGTGATGAAATCCCTTTTGCCTAACCCATTCCCAGAATCAACCTAGCAAGTTTGCGTATGTCTCAGATGAATTCGAAACCCGTTTTGAAGCTGGATTCGAGAGGCTTGAACATCCCCAGATGATTGCTTGCATTTCCTGATGCAGGCACTTACAAGGAATGCAAAGAAATGGTTTGCATTAGGACGATTGATCATTTGTGGGAGAATTCAGAGACTGTGAAAGAGAATTCAATGGTTTAAAGGTTAACTGAAATCGTTTTTCTTTTTCTACTCTTTGATGTATGGATATTGTTCTTTTTGATGATGGTGAATAATATTTGGTGTTATGGTTTTTGTGTAGATTGTTGTTTCAAAGCTTGAAGGAGATGATTCCTACAGCTGCTGGAGAGCATACTTTGAGCTTAAAGAACTTGAAGTAAGTTTTTGTTTTACTAGTTTATGTAGTTATGTTTTGGTTTTCATTTTCAATGTTTTTGATTTACTACATAATTCCTGTTTGGTGTCTAAGAAAATGAATAGACATGTGTAAAGAAACAAAATTCAATTCATATATACTTATATAGTAAAAACTTTCCTCATTTTCCCAAGAATAGGAGAAGTAATTTTTATGTCCAATTGCAATGTTATATCAGAGAGCCACACCGAAAGAAGACATTGAGAAGCTGATTCTCCAAGCTGGGGGTGTGAAATCTTTAATTGGATTCTTGCATGGAATTTCATCATTCCACGGAGGAAAAGTTCATTGATTTGGTTTGGAGAAACCGACTGAATTCTGACAAAGAAGGAAATCATCCACCATATCCTATCCCAGATGGATTGCTGAAATTGCTTGAAGAGCTAGAGGAAGATTGCCAGATTCTGCTTCCACTAAATTGCTTAGAAACAAAGGAAAGTTCCCTGCCTGGTACTCTCCTGCCCCTGACCATGAAACAGATTGACAATATATGATCAAATAAACTTGTGTTAATATTAAAAGGGGTTTCACGAGTTTTTGTGCTGAGTTTGTTCTTTGTAGATATGATTATATCAAATGTGCAATGTATCCGATTTTTATTGAAAAAAACTTCTTTCATGGTTGAGGTCTTGGGTACGCGATAAAAGTTCAATCTTTGTATAATATGTCGATTGGAAAATTATTGGCTAAATGTTGAAAACTCCTCTTCCATGATCAAACAAACTTGTGTTAAAGTAGAAGGGGTTTTGCAAGTTCTGCGTAGGAGTTTGTTCTTTCTAGATATATGTGCAGTGTTGGGATTTTTCTTCTGATTGTTATGGAAAAAACTCGTTTCATGGTTGAGGTCTTGGGTGCGCGTTAAAAGTTCGTTCTTTGTATTACATGATCAATCATAGTTTTTATTTAATTTTCTCTTTCAAGTAAGTATGAACTGAAAGTTATAAACTTAAAGTGTTGGCTGTTTTAATGTTTTTTCGGGTAGAAGCAGAATTGTATATAATTTCTTCCCGTGTTTGTGTTTGTGTTTGTTAGTCCATATTGGTGTGTATTTGTCACGGTTTATGTTTTAAACTAGATGTACCATTTCCAGGTTATGAAAGATAAAACTCAACAAGAGTGTATCAATGAACTGTGAACCTGACAGAGGAATTGAACTACTTTAGAGCAAAATTGATTAACTTTGTTAATGCAATTTCCTTGATTTCCAGTCTCAATTTAAATGATCTGGGAATTGCAGGCTTGTAGAGTTAGTTGTGGTAAGTGATCATCAGACTTTTGAACACAAATCATTTTATTTCCTTCTGATGTTTAATCTCTCCAGATCTTACAGTTCATTATAGAGTTGTCCTCAAATTTTATAGAGCCGTGAAGTTGCATGTCATGATAGAATTTGCTTAAGTGTTTTGGTAAAATGCACTTTTTTCTAGTTTTAAGTAAAAGTCCTTATGTAAAAGTTTTTCTTAATATATATATATATAGTCCGGTTTTGATCAATGTATTGCATGTGGGTCACTAATTATAGATAAACATTAATAAGTGCATACACACCGAGTCAAAGCATGTACATCTAATGGTCCATATCCAACGCACTGATGTAAGTTATTAATAAGTGCATACACACCGAGTCAAAGCATGTACATCTAATGGTCCATATCCAACGCACTGATGTAAGTTATATCAGTGGGTACTGACTTGAAAATTATATATATATATATATACCACTTGCAATAGCCAATGGTGGCAACTCGAAACCGAGATTTACCACCGTACCATATTGGGGGGGTGGTCTAACTACAATTGGGTCTAATATCATGCAATAGCCAATGGTGGCAACTCGAAACCGAGATTTACCACTGTACCATATTGGGGGGGGGGGGGGGGGGGGGGGGGGGGGTGGTCTAACTACAATTGGGTCTAATATCATGGACGTTTGTGCAATTTGCCCATAAGAAAATACAAGCCCAAAACCAAAACCATGCATCGCCCACCGAATTACGTGACGCCGCATTTTCTAAATGCCATCGAAAAACCCAACATGCCTATTCCAAAATACTAGATAGAAATATAGAATCATAGAATTAGAAACCAGAAAAAGGTTTGGCTACGTCACGTAAGAAAAAATGTTGGTACGATACCAACCACTTTTTTATAAAAGTAGTTTTCAAATATTAAAGTTGTTTTCAAAATTAACGCAAAACTAATATTGAGTTATTACAAAAAATTGTTGCTATCGTACCCATGTGAGTATAATAAAATGTTGGTACGATACCAGCCGCTTTTTATGAAAGTGGTTTTCAAATATTAAAGTTGTTTCCATAATTAACTCATAACTAATCTTGAGTTATTCCAAAAAATCGTTACTATCGTACCCATGTGGGTATAATAAAATATTGGTACGATACGAACCGCTTTTTATGAAAGTGGTTTCTAAATATTAAAGTCAATTCCAAAATTAACTCAATACTAATATTGAGTTAATCCAAAAAACCGTTGCTATCATACCCATGTGGATATAATAGTTTTAAGTCCTCAGAAAAGTGATCCCAATCAACAATCACCAAGAAAAAATAAAAAAAATCCCTTGTTTTAATTAGACCCGTCCAATAATTAAAAAACATAAATATCTCATCCTTCCTTATCCACTTAACCAGGCCCCACCCTTGCACTTTATAGTTTATTCTTTTATTACATAGAAATATAGAATTACATCTTCTTCTCCAAACCAAATCTTAACTTCACTTGACTTTCTGTGTTTGTTGTGTGATTGGATACGAAATACGATGATAAAGTCGGTCGTGATTAGTAGTTCTCTTCCGGTACTGGTGGAAGCTAATAAAGATAAAGGAATTCAGCAGCAGGGTGCAAGAACAAGAACTTGTCCTGAAACAACAAGATTCTCTTCCATTGTTTGCTCTTCTTCTTCTTCAAGTAACAACAACAGCAATCATATTCCAAAACTTGAACCTTTTAGCTGGACCAAGCTCGAACGTGCCGTCAAAGACAGTCCCTTGATCGAAAAGTCTGAGAATGATCTTTCAGGTGCTTAATTATCAACATTTTTTTTTTTTGAAGTGCTTTTGTTTTTACCAAAGATGGTGAATATATAATATTTGGTGTTATGGTTTTTTGTGTAGATTATTGTTCAACGCTTGAAGGAGATGATTCCTACAGCTGCTGGAAAGCATATTTTGAACTTAAAGACCTTGAAGTAAGTTTTTATTTTTTATTTTACTAGTTCAATTTATTTAATTTAATTTACTACAGAATTCCTGTTTGTTATCTGAGAAAATGAATAGAAAATTCAAATCTTTAACTAAATGATTAAAACTTTACTTAATTTCTCAAGAATATAATAGGAGAAGTCATTTTTAATGTCCAATTGCAATGTTATATGATCAGAGAGCCATGTCGAAACAAGACATTGAGAAGCTGATTCTCCAAGGTGGGGGTGTGAAATCATTGATTAGATTCTTGCATGGAATTTCATCAATCCTCAAAGGAAAAGTTCATGGCTTTGGTTTGGATAAGCCGACAACGAGTTCTGACAAAGAAGGAAATCATGATCATCCACCATGTCCTATCCCAGATGGACTGCCGAAATCTCTTGAAGAGCTAGAGGAAGAAGACACAGGAAGAATGCCAGATTCTGCTTACACGACATTGCTTAGAAAAAAAGGAAAGTTCCCTGCCTGGTACTCCCCTGCCCCTGACCACGAAACAGATTGACTAGATATGATCAAATAAACTTGTGTTTAGAGTAGAATGGGTTTCGCGAGTTTTGTGTTGCTTAGTTTGTTCTTTGTAGTCTGTAGATATGGTTTCATGTTGGTTTCTTGTGTAGGCGATAACAGTTCAATCTTTGTATAATATTTCGATTGATAAGTTATTGGCTAAATGTTGAGAATTCCTCTTCCATGATCAAATAAACTTGTGTTGAAAGTAGAAGGGGTTTTACTTTTTTTGTGTTGCTAAGTTTGTTCTTTGTAGATATGGTTTCATATATGTACAATGTTTGGAAATCTGATCTGACTGTTATAGAAAAAACTACTTTCATGGTTGAGGTCTTGGGTACGCGATAACAGTTCAATCTTTGTATAATATGGCAAGTTATTGGCTAAATGTTGAGAATTCCTCATCCATGATCAAATAAACTTGTGTTGAAAGTAGAAGGGGCTTTGCTAGTTTTGTGTTGCTGAGTTTGTTCTTTGTAGATATGGTTATATCATATATGTGCAATGTTCGGATTTTTGATCTGATTGTTGTCTTGGGTTCGCGATAAAAGTTCAATCTTTGTATAATATGTCGATTGGCAAGTTATTGTCTAAATGTTGTTTTCTCCTCCTCCAAGTTCTTTATGATCAATCATAAATTTTCTCTGTCAAGTATGAACTGAAAGTTAAAGCGTTGGCTGTTTTAATGTTTTCCGGGGAGAAGCAGGATCGTATATAGTTTCTTCCCAGGTTTGTGGCTTCAAGAAACCATAGTACTAAAGAGATTGAGACTTGGAGCTGATAGTCCATATTGGTGTGTATTTGTGACAGTTTATGATTGAAACTAGATGTACTACCATTTCCAGGCTATGAAAGATTAAACTCAACAAGAGTAAATCAGTGAACTGTGAAACCTGACAGAGTTTAGAGTAAAATTAATGAGGCCTTATCGGGCTATGGGATCCTGCACGTTTTTTTTTGTGCGAGAATTAATTTCACAATGTTATGTAATATGCTCAATAGCGTCATAGAACTGAATTCTGTATGAAAAAATCAGGGATTCGATTCCACAATGTTATGTAATAAACGTGTAGGGTTGTCTCACTTGATAAATTTCGAAAATTAATTAACTTGGCTAATGAAATTTCCTTGGTTTCCGGTCTTAATTTAAATTGAAATAATAGTTAATGAAAAAGTGACAAAGGTGGTGTGGTCTGTTTTCTCTCCACATCATCTGCCACATGTCAAAAAAAAAAAAAAAAAAAACCATCAAAATCTGAAACAAGACCTCTTTGCTTCTGTTCTTCTACCAAGTGTAAGTAAAACCAACTTCCATAATTGTCCTGTAATTATTCATGTCCAACCATTAACCTTTCATTTGGTAAAAATTAGTTAACAAAAAAAAAAAACAAGACTTGGTCAATTGTTAGTTTTTAGCTCTACTTGTTGTTTGATTTCAGCATTACATACGGAAATCAAAGCAATTTCATCCCAAAAAAACTTCTGTGTCACTAAATTTAGACATGAAACAAATCCGAAATGTGTGGTGTCTGTATGTACATATGTAATGTAACTTGTAAGAAACCAGACCAGAGCAGGATTTTCGGTTTCTAAAACAGGAGTTCTACTTCCACAACCATCAATGGTTGTCTCATTTTATCTCTGCATATAATACCCTCCTCTCTATTGCCTCCTATAAGCAGCCTTGGCCTATCCAAGGTAGACCATAATGGAAAAACCTTTGAAAATGCAGGTCTCTGGCTGCTTTTTCCTTCTCTTCTCCTCTTCTCTCTTGTTTTCATTCTCAACTCTCTCTTTCGCTCTCTCCGAGGCTGAGGCGTCACTCATCGCTAGACGCCAGCTCTTGGCCATCAAGGAAAACGGTTTCCATACTAATACTTTCAATTTTGAAGCTGATGACGACACAACTTTCAATAATGCGAGGCTGAAGAAGGCTCATGTTGCTCTTCAGGCTTGGAAAAAGGCTGTTTATTCTGACCCTTTTAACACGACCACTAATTGGGTTGGTACCGATGTGTGTAGTTACAATGGTGTTTTCTGTGCACCAGCGCTTGATGATAAGAATGTCAATGTTGTGGCCGGGATTGATCTTAACCACGCTGACATTGCCGGATATCTTCCCCCTGAACTGGGGTTATTGACGGATGTCGCGTTGTTCCACATTAACTCTAACAGGTTTTGTGGTATCATTCCAAGGAGCATGTCTAATCTTACAATTATGCATGAATTTGATGTCAGTAACAACAGATTCGTTGGTCCTTTCCCGGATGTTGTTCTATCTTGGCCATCGGTGAAGTTTATTGATATCAGGTTCAACAATTTCGAGGGTCTGTTGCCTCCTCAAATCTTTGAGAGGGATCTGGATGCATTGTTCTTGAACAACAACAGGTTCAGGTCCTCAATTCCTGACACAATTGGTAAATCAACTGTTTCTGTTGTGACATTTGCTAATAACAAGTTCAGTGGTTGTATTCCTCGGACTATTGGGAATATGTTGAACCTGAACGAGATCCTCTTCGTAAACAATGAACTTGGCGGTTGCTTCCCGGGAGAAATCGGGTCGCTTGTCAACGTAACGGTGTTTGACGCAAGCTACAACTCGTTCATAGGATTCACACCGCAAAGCTTTTCAGGATTGAAGAGTGTTGAGTGCCTGGATCTTTCACATAACAAGCTTACAGGATTTTTGCCTGAAAACATTTGCAAGTTGCCAGCATTGACCAATTTCACTTTCTCTCATAATTACTTCCAGGGGGAGGCAAGAGCTTGCTCACCTCCTGCCAGGAAGGATATTGTGTTAGATGATACAAGCAATTGCTTGTCGGACAGGCCATATCAGAAGAATTTCAAGACATGTTTCCCGGTTGTGAGCAAACCTGTGGATTGCAGCAAGGATAAATGTGCGGGAGGATCTGGACATAAGACACCGGCTAAGCCATTGACACCTCAGAAACCGAAGCCATCTCCTACACCGAAACAGAAACCTGTGTCACCAACACCTAAGCCATCTCCGGTGAGCCCAGTTCCTAGACCAGCACCAACACCAACACCAACACCAGTAGCACCAACCCCAGATCCAATTAAGCTATCTCCGGTGAGCCCAGCAAAACCAACACCAGCACCAATACCAACACCAGAACCAACACCAACACCAGCACCCACACCTGATCCAACTAAGCAATCTCCGGTGAGCCCACCACCACCACAAACAACAACACCAACACCAACCCCCGATCCAACTAAACAATCTCCGGCGAGCCCACCACCACCACAAACAACAACACCAGCACCAACCCCCGATCCAACTGAGCAATCTCCGGTGAGCCCACCACAACCACAAACACCAACACCAGCACCAACCCCCGATCCAACTGAGCAATCTCCGGTGAGCCCACCACCACCACAAACACCAACACCAGCACCAACCCCCGATCCAACTGAGCAATCTCCAGTGAGCCCACCAACACAAGCACCAACACCTGATCAAACTTGGCAATCTCCGGTGACCCCACCAACATCAGTACCATCACCTGATCCAACTGCACAATCTCCAGTGAGCCCACCAACACCAGCACCAGCACCAGCACCGGGACTTGATCCATTTAGGCAATCTCCGATGAGCCCTCCTCCCAGATCAACAACAATAGCACCAACCCCCGATGATCCATTTAAGCAATCTCCGGGGAGCCCTCCTCCCAAACCAATAGAAACACCAGCACCAACCCCCGATGATCCATTTAAGCAATCTCCGGGGAGCCCTCCTCCCAGACCAATAGAAACACCAGCACCAACCCCCGATGATCCATTTAAACAATCTCCGGGGAGCCCTCCTCCCAGACCAACAACACCAGCACCAACCCCCGATGATCCATTTAAGCAATCTCCAGGAAGCCCTCCTCCCAGACCAATAGTGAGCTCTCCACCACCACCATCGCCTGTTAGCTCTCCACCACCTCCACCTGCTCCAGTTCATTCACCACCCCCACCACCTGTAAGTTCACCACCTCCACCTGTTCCAGTTTATTCACCACCACCACCGCCACCGGTACATTCACCACCCCCACCTGCTCCGGTCTATTCACCACCCCCACCACCCGTAAGATCACCACCCCCACCTGCTCCAGTCTATTCTCCACCCCCACCACCTGTAAGATCACCACCCCCACCTGCTCCGGTCTATTCTCCACCCCCACCACCCATAAGATCACCACCCCCACCTGCCCCGGTCTATTCTCCACCCCCACCACCAGTAAGATCACCACCCCCACCTGCCCCGGTCTACTCTCCACCCCCACCACCAGTAAGATCACCACCCCCACCTGCCCCGGTCTACTCTCCACCCCCACCACCAGCCGTAAGATCACCACCCCCACCTGCTCCGGTCTACTCTCCACCCCCACCACCAATAAGATCACCACCTCCACCTGCTTCGGTCTATTCCCCACCCCCACCACCCGTAAGATCACCACCTCCACCTGCTCCGGTCTACTCCCCACCCCCACCACCCGTAAGATCACCACCTCCACCTGCTCCGGTCTACTCTCCACCCCCACCACCTATAAGATCGCCACCTCCACCTGCTCCGGTCCACTCTCCACCCCCACCACCTATAAGATCGCCACCTCCACCTGCTCCGGTCCATTCACCACCACCACCTGCTCCAGTCCATTCTCCACCCCCACCACCCGTAAGTTCACCACCTCCACCTACTCCGGTATATTCACCACCGCTAACTAATAACTTCGTTCTCCCGCCAAACGTTGGATTCTTTTACGGATCCCCGCCACCACCATCGGTTCCAGGCTATTAAATAGCATGACTTGAAACATCTTTTGTGGTGCCTTATATCATATAAACTCTCAATTTCTAGTTACAGAATGCAATGTAAACACTTACTTTATTAGCTGAATTTCTCATAAAAAAGATTTGTATTGTATCTTACTTTCTTTTTTTCTTTTCATTGCCTTTATTTATTGACTTTGTAAACGTGACAAGCAGAGAAGTTTTTGTTTGTAATATAAAGCCTTAATTTATATCCATTTTTTCTCTGTTTGGATTCTTAATTTCTCTTCTCTACTTGCAATGATAAATAATTACAGAAATCAATTCAATATTTTTGGCTTTACAATTACTTAGCTCAAACATACCATAATCAGAAGATAAAATCTTGGCTCTGCAAGTCTTGAATCATCTGCACAACTCTGTTCATAACAGGCCTATCTCCCGGATTTCGCGATAGGCAAATCCGGGAAATTCCAAGCATTTCAACCATGTCTTCCTTCACTTCTCCCATTCTCTTATCACATATCCCATTCAACCCTTCATTCTTCCTCTTCTCCAGAATATACTCCCTCAAATTCGTCACTGCCGGTCTCATCCCCGTGATCAGCTCTATTAGCAGAACTCCAAAGCTGTAAACATCTGACTCCTGCGTAAACACTCTAGTGTGTTTTTTAGCGTTTCTGATCATTACTTCAGGTGCAACCTTGCCAGGGTTTCTTCTGATCAGGGTTGATGGAGGAACCAGGTAGGGTGTTTCGTAGCTCGAAAGGCATGCAGAGAAGTCTGGCTGGATCAAGATGTTAGATGACTTTATCACACCATAAACAATCGATTGTCCATTTTTGGTCACTTGGGTATGTAGAAAGGCCACTGCTTTGGCCGTACAAAGTGCTATATGTTTTCTCGCTCCCCAACATAATGGAGTAAATTGAATTCCTTCACTTCCTACATTGCCACAATTGAGCAAATTGTTGGTAAATCATCTTGAATCTATGCAAATTCCTAGAAAATTTTCTTCAATTTGTCAAAGAATGTTATCAACAAAAATATGTAATTCATTGCAACTCGGAACTGGAACTTTGTCGGGCTGAATGATAGCCCTTCACAGTCCAAACACACAGGGCGGTAGATAATGAAAATTTACTAATCAGTAATGTGATCTGATCAATCAAATTGTTGGTATATTATCTTGATTATATGGAAATTCCCAGAAAAGTTTCTCAAATTTGTCAAAGAATGTTATCAACAAAATTATGTAATTGATTACAACTCGAAACTGGAACATTGTCAGGCTCAATGAGCCATTCACCGACCAGACACACTCGGTAAAATTTACTAACAAGTAATGTGATATGATCAAATAAAAAAAAAAAAAAAGACAAGAAAATCAAATCATACTCTATCAAATCTCACCATGTAAGAGGTCTTCTAGACTTCCCAAGCACAAGTAATCATACAAGATAAAAGCTTCTCCACCATACCTAAAACTGAAATGCATTGGCAAGAGCCAACAACTGTCCTTGATTCCTCCATAGAAATTGACCCAAAACTCCAAAGCTTCTGCACAAACAAGACCTTCTCTTACCATTCTCATGGTGATAGTGGAACCACAGTCAAGTACTACCTTGAAAAGTGTCCCTAAAGTCCCTTCACCAAGCCTGGTCTTTGGTAGCTGAGATAGCTCTGGTGGGTCATATTTCTTTGCCAGAATTCTGTCTCCAAAAATCACTTCTAAGGGTAGTGTCACCTTGACCTCCACTAGAGACACTGGTGTGATGTTGGTCACTCTTGATGATCCCTTGTTGTTGTTGGACTTGTCTTTCTTGTTTTCAGATTTAGTGCAGAGACAGTAGTAGGTTATGTAGCATGAAAACATCAGAGGCATGAGAGAGATAGCTGCTACAAGAGGGAACTCCATTTCAGCTCACCAAGAGGTGGTGTTTTTTCTGCTAATTTCTTGCAAGTGAAGCTGTTCTGGGCTTAGTTTTACTTTGTGAAGAAGATGTACATTTTTTGTCATGTTCTGTTTTTTTTATGGTTGAGTTATTCATTGGTTTTCTCACTGGAATCCTTGGAGTCATCATCCTTGTTGTAGATGCTGGAATTTGTAAATTTTCTGATGTTTTGGGGATTTTCTTACAGAAAAAACTAAAAAGTTATTAAATTTGGATGAGATTATATAGGTTTGTCATTTTTGTGAATGTTTGACACCACTAACGTCTAAACTAAACTATTTTAAAATTATAATATAAGATTTTTTGTACATAAAAATACAGTTTTCAATTGGATTGTATAAAAATTAAAAAGTATTCTAAATATTATTTATTAATAATGCTAAATATTTTCAAGAAAACACTTTTAAATTAAAAACGATTAATATCTATTTTTACTAAAGCCGGTTGTGCACTTCCCCTTTCACTTAAGTGTGGGGAAGATCCCTCTTCCGTAGTGGGAGTTGTATTCTAAATTATACTTATGGTTGATATCGTTGGATACCGACGGTTCCCTAACCCAATAGTGTCCGATTTAAATGAGTATTTTTTTAATAATTTTTTCAAAAGTAATTTTATATGATTTAAAAAAAAATGTAATTATAGGGAAATATAAATATTATTTATTTTAATTTCCGATTTTAAAACTTAGTTAAAAAAAATAAATAATAATAAAGTCGGCAGGGAATAATACCACAGAAAGCAAAGGACAAAAAGGGAAAAAGAACAAGAAAGAGTAAACGGTGTCGTTTTAACAGGCGATTGAAACGACAGTGATTGCCTTTAGAAGCACGTTGAATGAGCAGGTTCTTGGTCAATTTCTCGACTTTAAATTCTTATTGTTGTTGTAAGTTGTAACCAGAAATTGCTTCGGTTGTTGATTTTATTTTATTTATTTTCATCAAAAACTCCAGATCTCACTCAGTTATTTTATTCAATTTGAATCAGTTTTTTTCCCTCAACTTCTCAAAAAATGGAAGACCAAAACGTGAACGAAAAAAACCCACCACCAAAAGACGACAAAGCCTCTGAGAATCTGGAAACTAAGACTGAACCGGAGCCGGCGAAAACCGGTGGTTGGGGAGGTTGGGGTTTTTCTCCACTCTCGGTTCTCTCAGATCTCCAAAAGGCTGCCCAAGAGATCTCTCGCAATGTGAGCTTTCTTCTTCTTCTTCTTCTTCTTCTCTCTCACTCACTCTCTGTTTTTTTTTTTAATATACGAATTGGGTTTGTTGTAGTGTGCACCGGAAGTTGTTTGCATTATTTAATTTCACCGTTTTTGAACTGGGATTTTATTTATTTTGGATGGTGTTTGTGGTTTTGGTTGATTGGGTGACTCTGTTTTGATGAGTTGAGAGTTGGGTTTTGTGTAGATTTAGCAGAAATACTTTATTTTAATTTTGGTGTTTTGGAATGTATTGTTGTTATTTTTAGTGGAAATGTAAATTTCTGGTTTATCAAGTATGAATTCTGGAGCATTGATTTAAGCTATAAATCTATTAACTTTGGAGTGTTTAAATCTTCCGTGAGTTTAACTTTAGTTTTCATGTAAAATAATGCAGTAAGCATTGAAGATTTTTTATGCAAAATGTGATTTTTTTTTTCCGAAAAAAAATATCTTCTGTTATTAGTGTTTTTGATTCCCTACATGTCTGGTTCAGTGGATTCAAGCTTTTGAATTTACCCAATTAAGTGCATTCCATCGAGTTATTTTCATTTTACTGGAATTTCAAATAGGTTTTAAGTTTTAACTTCCAATTGGAGACCTTTATATCTGGATTCCGGTAGAGGAATGGAAATTGCTTTCTTTAAGTACACAAACACACCGGAAAAAAAATGTATGAGCTAGCAGAGGTTCTCTTTGCCTTCTTTTAGAATTTTTTTAATGCCAACACAACATTCAACCTAAAATTCCCTTTTAAACCTGAGGTTCTCTTCAGGAGTGCAATCTAAGGGATTAAGTTCAAACAAAGTACATGTTCTTAGAGAGGAACATGGATAGAAGAAATGGTTAGTCACTGAAGTGAAGAAAATGACAATTTTTGATCTCTTGTCTTTAAGAAACACTAGTGATCTCAAAAGGGATCAAATGCGAGAAGTGTGATTTTGGGTTTTCACTTTTCTGTATGTTACTTTTAACATCTTGATCTAGTAGTTCATGTGTTCACTAATTTGTGGAGTAATGCATTCTGAATGCAGGCTTCTGTGGTTGCAGAGAAAGCAGCAAAGAGCATTTCAGATATTCAAAACGTTTCTGAAGACTCTGATTCTCCTAAGAAAGAGGAAGAGGCAGATGAAACTGGAACTGATAAAGAAAGCAAAGATGAGGATGAACTACGACGAAAGGCTGCTTTGGATAAGCTGGAGAAAGCAAGTGAGGAGTCCCTCCTTGGCCAGGCAAGTTTTGGTATTAATAGTTTGATATATGAAGTTTTGGATATGCTGGCTTTTGATGCTTCTGCATTTCTGCCTCTACTCTTTACATACTGATCTATGAAACATCAGAGCTTGTTTAATATAAGCATGCATCTCACAGTTGTCCCAGAAATCTGTCAAATGATGTTGATAATGAAGAATTTTTATCTGTTTTTTGTCCAATTTAGTTGCAGTTGTGCTGGATATTCATTTTCTCAAACACATATTTTTATCCATAGCTTTTTTTTTTTTTTTTCATTGAATGCAACATTCTTTCTTGTCAATATTTGCAGGGTTTGAAGGTTCTTGATAATTCTGTGGAGAATTTTGCTACAGGAGCATGGCAGGCACTAGGAAGTGCTTGGAAAGGCAGTACCGATTTTGTTCAGAAGTATGTTTGCTTACAGTTGAATACTAATTGTACTCAAGAGAAACTGATAATAATTAGTATTGCAAACTGAAGAGAGTTTTCCGGTCATGTTCTCAGTTTAATTAAATAAATAAAGTAGTTGAGTCTTGAGTGATCGATTGATGTTCTGTTAACAAATAAAAGGAAAAGTAAATAGTTGTGATGGAAATAGTTCTTTGATATTTTGCAAGTCATATGGTTTAAGCTTGTAATGAACATGTACAAATTGTTTTAGGCATCTGTAGATTTGGATTTTGTGAATGGATGCTCTTTTGATTTTTAATTCAATTATCATTATTTAGTATTGGTGTTTTTTTTTGTTTGTCCACTGCATGTAATAAATCGAATTAAGATCTACAAAATTTTAAGTTAAAAAAATTCACGCTGCAGACTGCTTTTGTGAGCTAATGGAATGAATGTTCTGCTTTTTTTCTCTAGGCTTGAACATTCTGCTGTGAATCTTGCGGAATCCATTCAGCAAGGTGGTGGTATGCCCGTACCAGCTGGCTCTGTTGCACCATCGTTGTTAGAGGTTTGCTCGATTCTTATTATCTTGGGCAATGATATCGCATGATGTCTAACTTTTCATTTATTTCTTACAGACTGGAAAAGCTTTTACGGCGAAGGGAATGCAAGTACTTGAACTTGTAGGTAAGGAAACAATGGATCTACTGATCACCGAGACTGGTATTGAAGTTGAAAAGAATGCTAAAGATGCTGAACAAGAAGGTGATGAGGATCAGTTATATGAGGAAGTGACATTTGATCGATGCTTCTACATATATGGAGGTCCTGAACAATTGGAGGTCAGCTTCTCATCATTTATGTTGAAATTTGATTGATTAAATTTTAAACTGTTAATATCACTGAAGTGTAATGTTGTCAGGAACTGGAGTCACTGTCAAATCATTATGCGTTGTTATTTAATAGAAGAAAAGCGAAATTATCTTCTGAGCAGAAGTCTTCATATGATGGAAAGCTTAAACAGGTCCAGCAGATGTTTAGCTTGAGTACTGAAGTGGATGTGAGTGCTGTAGAGTCAGATAAAGGAAAAAAAGTAGAGACTGGAACCGAGGGAAGTGGTGACGAATTGAAGAATTTACATGATTTAAGTGTCAGCAAGGCTGCTGATATGGCTGCAGGGTAATATGCTTAGTACAGCACTTCATTTGTTTTTCTTGTTTTCTCTTATTTTCTTAATTCAGAAACTTTAATCTACAAAATTTTAGGTTTACATGAGCTTTGCATATATTTTCAGTTTACTGCTTCTAATTTGGCTTTCATTTGTATTGCATCAAGCTCCTATTATCAATTTTGAGAGTTTTGTTAATTGAGGTGATTACATTTGCTGTTTATGGTCCTTGCATAAATTCCAGTCAGTGTAAGCCTTCCATTTTTAATCTTAAATGTTGTAAACCAAAAGGCACAATGTTGTTCTGCCCAAGAGTGTCAATAATCTAATTGTGACGGCAATACAAGCTGGGCTGATTTTAACGATAAGTCACTGTGATCTTGGATAACAGATGACATACAACAGTGGAAATACATCTTTTCTACTTGAGCTCCTTTTATAATGTGGGTAGTTAATAATTTTCTGATGTTTTGCAGGTTCACAAATGCCTTAGCTGGACAGACTGTTAATGATATAATACAGAGGACTGCTGGCAGAATAGAATCTCTGCACTCTGAGGGTGTTCATGTATGAAGATAATTTGGATTTATTTGGAACATTTTAACCAAAACTGTTTCTCTTTTGTATTATTAACTGAATATAATTTTAATGTTGTCTGTGCAGAGAATCTCAGAAATGTGCTGTTTTGCTGTGTCTCAATTGCTTACGCTAGGGAAATCCATCATAGTAATTACTAACAAGGTTCAGGATGAGGATGAGGATGCTGATGGTGATATGTTGAACATTGATTGGCCTGAGGATTCTGTTGAAAAAGCTAAGATAATTAGAACAAAGGCACAATCCATGACTGGCTATGTAGAAGCAGTTTCCAACAGTTTTATCACAGGTTAGTCATTTGGCACTCACCTATATGGATGCAATCTTATTGGCATTGTTGATTAAGTGAATCGTATTTAGTAGAAATGAAAGATTTTGCACTCTGATTAAGTGTTATTACTTTGTCATATCGAAATTTGAAATGCCATAATTTATTTGTTAATTCCAATAACAATGAGCAGTGAATTCTACTAGTGCCTCACATTTTTCTTCCTATGTATGTGGTGGTGTTATTCTATTTGTCAATAAGCTGACTGTTAGGTTATATATAAGTTGCATTGACTGACCTAGGTAAGCCACCGGACATTGTCATGCTTATTAGAAGTGGTTGAGAAACACTGAAAAGGTGTTTGTTTACGGGCGTTCTTAATAGGATTAGTTTTTAGCAGTTATTTAATTGATGAGTAAAGGATGTGTTTACGAAACCATTTGGGTTTCCTATATGTGTGATTAACTTGTATTTGATGTCATATGGTTCTCCAGGTTAAAGACGCAAGAATATAAATGTCAAAATCCCATCTCAATATTATTGTGAAGAATATCAATCATCTATTTCTTTTGGCATTCTTACGATTGTTTGTGCTGCTATTTGTTGTTCAGGCATATCTGATGTAGCTGAAGCTTACCAAGCAGCCATGAAGAGCGCTTCCGTTGATTCCCCTGAAGGTCTTCCACATGCATCAGCTCATGAAAAAGCTGATGCCTTCTCAGAACATCTCCATACTGATCGCACAACAGCGGTGGGCAAGATCCAGGATGGACTCCAATACTTGTCTTATTTAATCATTTCCACTTCTATGCCTGCTGCTTGATGACCAAAGGCTCTCTCAACTCTGTCATACATGTTACACTTCAATCTCTTAACTAATTTTATTCGATTTTGTATATAGTAGCAAGCTTGTAGTAGGTTTGGCCCCTTTCTTTCCCCGAAACGTTACAGTATGCAACCCTAAATTTAGATTAGAAGAAAGATTCTCTTCTCTTGGTCCTTGAATATTTTTTTACTGTGAATGGATATCCCAACCGTTGAACATTTTATCCTCCATCAACTGTTAGGAAAATAAGAGAAGATTGAAACGTGTATTTTGCTTTTGTTTTTTTGTTCTATGATTCGTATGGTTTAAACAAAATATGTTGTGACCTGTGAAAGGCAGGTGGTGTATTGAATGAATCCCCATGGCTGTGATGTCTTTCTTTTTTTTTTTTTAATCTTTTTCAGACAAATCTCCATCTTCTTAATTCCTACCAAAGGAGATTTCTTGTGTTGGAAAAGAAGAAGACAAAAACAAAAGTAGGACCAGAAAATGACAGCATACCTGCTCTGCCACGTAGTATTTTCAGACTTCCAAACCAGACAAACCTAACTTGTTTTTTAATTTCCTCCACTTCAATTGTGTCCAAATTCAATGTACATTTATTGATACTAAGATTATAAACTCATCAACATAGTCTTGACTTCAAGCTTCTTTTCACCAAACATATTACTCTGTTTCTATGGAGTTTTCAACAATGGCAGAAATTGATCCAGCCTTCATCCAAGCTCCTGAATACAGACCCAAACCCAAAGTAATCGAAACCGACGAAATCCCAGTTATTGATCTCTCTAAAGACACAAAAGAAGTTGTCTTGGAGATTGGGGAGGCATGCAAGACATGGGGATTTTTTCAAGTCATTAATCATGGGGTGCCATTGGAATTGCTTAGCAGAATCAAGAAGACCTCAAAAGAGTTCTTTGATCTACCAATGGAGGAGAAGAAGTTGGCGAAAAGAGATGAAGTGAATCCGTTGGGATATCATGACAGTGAGCACACCAAAAATGTTAGAGATTGGAAGGAAGTGTTTGATTTCTTGGCCAAAGATCCAACCTTTGTCCCAGCTTCACATGAGCCTGATGATACTCAACTAAGGACTATAAGAAACCAGTGGCCTGCTCACCCTCCTGAATTCAGGTAATATAACTTAAATCTTTTCTAATCAAGAATCTAAGTGGGTGTTTGATTCATGATTCTGATTTTTTTTATTTTTTTTTTATTTTTAAGTTTTTGAGAATGATTTGGATATGTAACAACTAGGAAAACCAACTTTGTTGACTTGCCATAATCTACTTATAGCCAGGGATGACAGTGGAAAGGATTGGGGATGGATACCCTAATCTCCATCCTTGTATCCCGTTTGAAATTTATGTCCCTATCTCCGTTTCTAAGTAAGTGGGGTGAATATGGAGATCCGCGAATTGTGGTAGGGATTATCCATCCCCGCTTTATCCTAATAGGATAAATACTATTAGGATCATATCCAATCCGATGTAATAGTATTTATCCTCATCCTAAACGGAGTGGATTCTCACGGATATTTGTACCATGGATAAATTTGACATATATCCGTACTTATAGCTTCCTAGTTGATTCATTACATCAACTTAATTTGGCCTAAAAATATTAGTAAGTTTGGTTCTTGGTTTCTTTGCAATACAATTGATTGTTTTGGGCAGGGATGTGTGTGAGGAATATGCTGGAGAGGTTGAAAAACTAGCTTATAAGATGTTGGAACTAATCTCCCTGAGCTTAGGCTTGTCGGGTGATCGGCTGCATAGCTGTTTTAAAGACCAAATCAGCTTTCTGAGAGTTAATCGCTATCCTGCTTGCCCTTTCCCTGAGCTAGCTCTAGGCGTCGGTCGACACAAGGATGGGGGTGCCTTAACTGTCCTTGCTCAGGATGAAGTTGGTGGACTTGAAGTGAGGAGGAAATCTGATGGAGCCTGGATTCCTGTTAAACCAGTCCCAGATGCCTTCATTATCAATCTTGGTGATGCTACTCAGGTACTTAGTTTATTGAATTTTTTGCTGGTTTTCTGTGAACTTCAATAAAGATTTCTCAAGAACTTCAGAGAGACTCGAATGAATTTTTGAAATGTACTAGAGGTTACCGGTGAATTTTGATAAGCAACATCAGTATGCCAATATGCAAAATAGAAACCGTAAGTAACCATTAGACCCAAAATCTTAAGGTTTCAGGTAAACACTCTTAACACACCCCTTTAGGGGTTAGACCAACAGTATTGGTACGTGGGATGAGCCCAAATATAGATGCATATTACAGAATAAATACAAAAAACAGATGCATGCGGGTGAATTCGAACCCATGACTTAGGCCAAATCAAACTTTGATACCATATTATTAACCACTAGACCTATAAACCTACATTGTGGCAATGATGTAAAGCACTCTAACAGATACAATACTTGGGATGTGACAATGGAAATAATGTAGAATCAGTGTTTCTACATACAGTATGTAACATCAGGCTACTTTGTGATTGAATTGAAATGTTGCATTTTTGTTAACTTTGCAGGTTTGGAGCAATGATAGATATGAGAGTCCAGAGCACAGGGTGGTTGTGAACTCTGAGAAGGAAAGGTTTTCAATTCCATTTTTCTTCTTCCCTGCACACTATGTTATGTTGAAGCCATTAGAGGAGCTTGTAAATGAGCAAAACCCTGCAAGATACAGAGAATTCAACTGGGGAAAGTTTTTTGTTTCCAGAAATCGCAGTGATTACAAGAAGCGTGAGGTGGAGAATGTTCAAATTTATCACTTCAGGATATTTTGAATTATCAAAATTCATAGCACAGTTTGTTTGTCTGTCTGTAAATCAGCAAAAATATATAACATGCTTTAGATGCATTTGAACCATGCTTTGCATATTTTCTATGAAGTCATACTTCTCAATCAAATGACGAAGATTATTCATTTTCTTTCTCCAATAATCTCTCTTTCCTTCACTATGTATTTTCTCTGTATTATTTACTCATTCTTGCTCAACCTTAGCTATAACATTGATAAAATCACCATTAAACTCCTCTGATTTGAGTCTAAGTCCGATCTAGTCAAAACTCAATCAGATCAAAGCTCATTATTAGATTTTCATGTTTGTTTCTCTATTTGGCCCGGCTCAATTCGGCTCGAATAGTCCTTACTTTGGTCTAATCTGAACAGTAAAAAAAGTTGATTAATTCAGGTTGGATCAACTTTGGTGCTAGAACATGCCTAACCTTGTACTCAATTGCTTGTCTTGGTTTGGCACTTTCTAGGCCCAACTTCTTGAAGCTTTCTCTTGTAAATTTCTGGATACATTAAACGAAGATTCTAGATAGTGATAATTAGGATAGATATGAACATTTTTGGAGGTAATCGGGGTAGATTGTAGCATTTATGAAGGCAAATCTCCACCCTTAGATCCATTGAGCGATGCTTCTCTATAAATACTCATTTGTTGTAAAGGCATTCAAGCTTGTATTTTTTTGCCCCCTCAAACACTTTGCTTCTTTATTTCTATAGTCGAGAGGTTGTCTAAGTGCCGCACAGATTAGCCTGTGACCTCTAGCTTCTTTCACCAAACATACTAGTCATCACTCTTGTTCCATGGATTTTTCAACAATGGCAGAAATTGATCTAGCCTTCATCCAAGCTCCTGAATACAGATCCAAACCCAAAGTAATCGAAACCGACGAAATCCCAGTTATTGATCTCTCTAATGACACAAAAGAAGTTGTCATGGAGATTGGGGAGGCATGCAAGACATGGGGATTTTTTCAAGTCATTAACCATGGGGTACCATTGGAATTGCTTAGTAGAATCAAAAAGACATCAAAAGAGTTCTTTGATCTACCAATGGAGGAGAAAAAGTTGGCAAAAATAGATGAAGTGATCCCAATGGGATATTATGACAGTGAGCACACCAAAAATGTTAGAGATTAGAAGGAAGTGTTTGATTTCCTGGCCAAAGATCCAACCTTTATCCCAGCTTCACATGAGCCTGATGATACTCAACTAAGGACTATAAGAAACCAGTGGCCTGCTCACCACCCTCTTGAATTCAGGTAATATAACTCAATCTTATATTTAAGAATCTAAATGAATTCATTACATCAACTTATTTTGGAATGAAGGTTGGTTCTTGGTTTCTTTTCAGTACAATTAATTGTTTTGGGCAGGGATGTGTGCGAGGAATATGCTTGAGAGGTTGAAAAACTAGCTTACAAGATGTTGGAACTAATCTCCCTGAGCTTAGGCTTGCTGGGTGATCGGCTGCATGGCTATTTTAAAGACCAGATTAGCTTTCTGAGAGTTAATCACTATCCTGCTTGCCCTTTCCCTGAGCTAGCTCTAGGAGTCGGTCGACACAAGGATGCAGGTGCCTTAACTGTCCTTGCTCAGGATGAAGTTGGTGGATTTGAAGTGAGGAGGAAATCTGATGGAGCATGGATTTCTGTTAAACCAGTACCAGATGCTTTTATTATCAATCTTGGTAATGCTACCCAGGTACTTGATTTTCAACTAGTTTATTGAAATTCTTTTTGGTTTTCTTTGAACTTCAAAAATGATTTCTAAAGAACATCAGAGGAGACTTGTAATGAATTTTAACCTGTCAGGTAAGAATCTAAACAATGATATAAAACACGCAGACACACCCCCATCATATGCCAAACCGACAGACAATAGGCTTGGGACTTGGATAAGTCCAAATACCAATGCATATTGCACAATAAATACATAAACAAATGCACGTTGTGGGATTTGAATGCAGAATTTTAGACTAAATCAAGCTCCGGTAACATATCAGTAATCACTAGACCAAAAAGTCTAAGCTATTAGTTAAGAGCTCTGTCGGTTAAGAGCCTAAACAATAATATAAAACACTCTGACATGTACAATACTCGGGATGTGACAGTGGAAATAATGTAGAATCATTGTTTCTACATACAATATGCATAATGAGGCTTTTTTTGTGATTGAATTGAAATGTTGTGTTTTTATTAACTTTGCAGGTTTGGAGGAATGATAGATATGAGAGTGAGAGTGCAGAGCACATAGTGGTGGTGAACTCTGAGAAGGAAAGGCTTTCAATTCCATTCTTCTTCTTCCCTGCACACTATGTTATGTTGAAACCATTAGAGGAGCTTGTAAATGAGCAACATCCTACCAGGTACAGGAATTCAACCGGGGAAAGTTTTTTGTTTCCAGAAATCGTAGTGATTTCAAGAAGCGCGAGGTGGAGAACATTCAGATTTATCACTTCAGGATACTTTGAATGATCATAATTCATAGCACGGTTTGTTTGTTTGTAAATCAGCAAAATATATAACATGTTTTAGATGCATTTGAACCAATGCTTTGCATATTTGCAATGAAGTAGATACTTCTCTCCATCAAATGACAAGATTTTCATTTTCTTCCTCCAATAGTTTCTCTCTATTATTTATATTGCTCAACCTTAGCTATAACATTGATAAAGATCACCATTAAGCTCCTCTGAAATTACAAGATTAACAACTTTCTCATCAAAAAGTGTTAATAATTTTTGTAATATAATTATAAATTTTATGGGTTTTGATTACTTATTGAATTGTTTTGTGCATTTTGAACATGCATAGTCTATTTCAGAAATGGAGTCAGATTTTTGTTTAGAGAGATCATTATAACAAGGGGTCAAAGAGGAAAATGTAAAAAAAAAAAAAAAAATGGAAATTTTAATAAAAAGATATATAATTAATTCAAGTTTACATCCGATCAATACTCAATTCGAGTCCGAGTCCAATCCAGTCAAAGCTTGATCTGATCAAAGCTTGTTATCAAAATTTTCAAGTTTGTTATACTATTAGGTTTGGCCCTTTTATAATTTTCTAAGATAGTGACCAATAAAAAGCTAGTATATTTGGTGAATTCCAATAAATAAATTGACCATGTGACCAATCTATGTGTGATGTAAAAGCTAGTTAGTGGGGTAGAGACGTAGAGTCCTAAATTAATTACAAGGCCAATTATTGCTAAAAAAATGAAACAAACAAACAAAAAAAAAAATCATAAACAAACTCTAATAATTACAGCCACAGACTCACACAACTATATTGTTCATTTTTGTGGATCAAATTAATAATATATTTATATATTATCCGGTCCTAAAGTATCAGACACACGATAATCCATTTGTAGCGATTAGTATTCCGTAAAAAAAAATGTGTGGAATTCTGCGTCTGTAATCTTTTTAACATATTTATATAAACATTTTTTAAATAATCAAGTGCGTCATTTTGTATGCTACTTTGTAAGAGCATCCACAATGGTGCTAAAATAAGACTCACTTTTATAGACCCACTTTGGAACCCATAAATTTCTTCCACAATGGTGCAAAAAAGGATCCAAATAAAAGGACCCAAATGTGGGGCCCACCCAAATAGACCCAAATTGGGTTCCACATTTGGAACTCAATTTGGGTCTCGCCCAATGATTGGGTTGGGTTCCCAACACTTCCCAATCATTGGGTTGGGCTTATATATATATATTTATTTATATAATTTAAATTAAAATATATAATTATTAATTTTAATAATTATATATAATGAAAAAATATAAATAAATTTAATATATATATATTTCAATTATTTAAATTTAAATATATTATTATTAACTTCAATAATTATATATATAATGAAAAAAATATAAATAAATTTAATTTCAATTATAAAATTTTAGTTCAATGAAATTAAAATAATTTAAATGAAAACATTAATTTTTTGAAGGTTTGGAATTGGAACCAAACCTTCAAAACCGGAATCGAAACCGAACCTTCAAAATCGAAACCGAAACCGAAACCGAAACCGAAACCGAAACCGAAACCGAACCTTCGAAGCCGAAGCCGAAACCGAAGCCGAAACCGAAACCGAAACCGAAACCGAAACCAAAACCGAAACCGAAACCGAAACCGAAACCAAAACCGAAACCGAAACCGAAACCGAAACCAAAACCGAAACCAAAACCGAAACCAAAGCCGAAGCTGAAGCTGAAGCTGAAGCTGAAGCCGAAGCCGAAGCCGAAACCGGAATCAAAATCTAAATCGAAACAGGAACCGAACCATCAAAAATGAAACCGAAACCGAAACCGAAACCGAAACCGAAACCGAAACCGAAACCGAAACCGAAATAGAACCATCGGAACCGAAACCGGAACCGGACCAGAACCCAACCGAACTGAAACCGGCGCCATGTCTAATCTTATACAATATTTTGTTTTAAATATTTATTTTTATTGTTGATGTAATTCGGTTGTGAAAAAATTATTTTAAATTAATCATAATTTGTTAAATAATTATTGAATATATATATATATATATATATATATATATATATATATATAATATTTTAAAGAAGAGTAATGATTGTTTGGAAAAAAGTTAAAAAAGTGGATCCACTTTTACTTTTTCAATTGAACACCATTATGGAAAAATGAGACCCAAATAAATAGGACCCAAATAGGAAGACCCATTTTTTACTATTCAAGACCCATTTTTGATGATGTGGCAATAAATGGGTCTTGAATAGTTGTGCTCCCCATTGTGGATGCTCTAACATATGAGGACACTGTAATTCAATATTCTTCTTGGAGGCTAAAGTACACTAAGTTTGAAACAAATAAACAATAGACATGCAAGCACAAACGTCACCACAGGATTCCAATACAAATAATTAATATGGAAGATTTGACACTTGACCACTCTCCCCTGCCCAAAAAACCTGTCCAGGTTCAATCTCCTCCTCACACTATAAAACAAACAATAACCACACACTTCTTAGTTCTTACATCAATTTCTCACAAAACCAGAAAAGAGTCACTGTTAATCCACCATGGGAGCAGTTGATCAAGCTTTCATTCAAGCACAAGAACACAGGCCTACTAAATCCTCCTCCACTTATGCTGAAGGCATACCCTTGATTGATCTCTCATCTCCTGATGGACTTGTTTCTGAGATAGGCAATGCCTGCAAGAACTGGGGTTTTTTCCAGGTGGTCAACCATGGAGTCCCCTTGGAGAAGCGCCAGAAACTGGAGGATTCTTCCAGGAAGTTTTTCGGGTTGTCGTTGGAGGAGAAGAGGAAGATCAGGAGAACTGAGAAGCAGGTGTTGGGTTACTATGACACTGAGCATACCAAGAATGTTAGAGATTGGAAAGAAGTGTTTGATTTTGTTGCAAAGGATCATAATTTAGTCCCAGCTTCACCTGACCCTCATGACAAGGAACTGCTTGAGTTGCATAATGTTTGGCCTCAATATCCTCCTGAATTGAAGTAAATTTCTAGCTCTCTCTGTTCTTTTACTTTATTATCAAGAACAGAAATCAAAGGGAATCAATATTCATTAGAAATCGAACCAGAAAAGGGAACTTAATTTCTGATTTGTGTGAGATAGCATTTTTTAGTAATCACAGCAATTACAAATCATGAATTAAGTTCCATTTTATGATTAGTTGATGAATTTGATTGGGGAGAATTAGGAAAGGAAACTTAATTCCTGATTTGTTTAGAGGGTTCATGTAACTTGATTTCCAACAGTTTTTTTTTTAGTAAACACAATTATTACATATCAGGAATTAAGTTCAATTTTCTGATTAGTAAACATTCCCTTGATGATTTTGATTGAAGAGAATACGAAAGGTAACTTATTTCTTGATTTGTGTAGAGGGTTCAAGTAACTTGATTCCGAACAGTTTTTTTTTAAGTTAACACAGTAATTACAAATCTGGAATCAAGTTCCATGTTCTGATTAGTAAACGTTCTCTTGATGAATTTGATTGTACAACTTGGTTGATGTGATCTAATGAGGTGTGTTTGAATGATGATATTGCAGGGAGGCAAGTGAAGAATATGTCAAAGAGTTGGAAAAGCTTGCATTCAAGTTGATGGAGCTGATTGCACTGAGCCTAGGATTGCCAGCCAACAGGTTCCACAGCTTCTTCAGAGACCAAACCACCTTTGTTAGACTCAACCATTACCCACCGTGCCCGGCTCCGGACTTGGCTCTTGGTGTTGGTAGACACAAGGATGGTGGTGCCTTGACCATCCTTTTCCAAGATGATGTTGGTGGTCTTCAAGTGAAGAGAAAATCAGATGGAGAGTGGGTTACTGTCAAACCCACCCCAGATGCTTATATTGTAAATGTTGGTGACATTATTCAGGTAACATTTTCAACTTCATGTTCACATAGAAAATGGCCCAAAACGCATCTACTTAGTTAAGAGAGAGACTAATGCTTATATACAAGTCCTGGATCTCACTCTGGTTCCGATTCTGGAAATTAACTTTTGCAAACTAAAAATGCTTTGATATGAATCTATTTAGTTGAACTCATTGTGATTAATGATCCAAAAAGGAATGGTCTGAGTTGAATTAGTCCCTAAACAAATTAATGTGATTAATGTGCAGGTTTGGAGCAATGAAGCATATGAGAGTGTGGAGCATAGAGTGATGGTGAACTCAGAGAAGGAAAGGTACTCAATTCCATACTTCTTCAACCCAGCACACTACACCATGGTTGAGCCCTTAGAAGAGCTGACAAATGAGCAGAGTCCACCAAAATACAAAACATATAACTGGGGAAAGTTTATGAGTAATAGAAAGCTCAGTAATTTCAAGAAGCTCAAAGTTGAAAACATTCAAATCGCGCATTTGAGGATATCAACAACTAATATGTAATAAATATAATATAAGTTGTAGATAGGAGAAATAAGTGAGAAAAAAATGGTGTGATTAATCTCTAGTTTGTGAAATAAATGTTATGTAATAGTAATAATGGAATTCTGTGTGGAATTTTTATCAGAAATAACACATGTTATTTGCTGTTTTTTTTTTTATAATTAATTATTATTATTAATATTATTTTTATGGATTCAAACTTCTCAGCATAT
Source organism: Acer yangbiense (assembly GCA_008009225.1). NCBI lineage: Eukaryota > Viridiplantae > Streptophyta > Magnoliopsida > Sapindales > Sapindaceae > Acer > Acer yangbiense. The sequence continues at coordinate 46,151,772 of CM017764.1, forward strand.
TCTATTTCATCATCGGAAAGGGAATCAGAAAAATAAATTTAATTCCCTAGAGCGTGTTTACTAATCAAAAATGAAAATTAATGGGATCCGGTGAAGTGAACTTATTTCCATAGGTGGAATGGGAGAATTAAGTCCGTCTTGATTTATGTGTGAGATTTACATAATTTGATTACAAACAGTTTTTAGTAAATACTATAATCATAAATCATAAATAAATAAAAAATTAAGTTTTCATTCTTTTATTAGAATTCCCGATCAGTAATCATGCCCTATAATATCTTCCCAAAGTTAAATAACTTTTCTTTATTGAAATGATTTTATTTTATTTTGCTCAAGGATTTAACAATTATATACCAAATAGCATGATTTACAGTCCATAAGGATGTGTCCTGCTGGCCTCTGCATAATCATATACCGCCAAACTATTAAACTCCAAAGTTCCAAAATGCCATCAATTTAATATTGTTAACCGGAAATTTAGGCAATTAATTCAAGGAAGAGCTTTTCCCACTGGAGGACCGAACCGCTTCGTTGCCTACCGCGGTGGCCCTCCTAGTCAGTCCAACCCGCTTGTTTGGAACAAGGGCTTGGCCCCCTTTTGACCGCGCCTACTCATAGACACGCTAGGATCAAGCATCGCTCGACCCAAAACCGGCCTTCCTCCCACAAGAAGGCTTGTGGGGGAAGAGTACCTGACCCTAGGGGTGGGCACGGTTCATTGAACCGAACCGAATTGACCCGAACCGAGTCGAAATTAGGTGTTTGGTTCGGTTTTGAGGTTGAGTTTGGTTCAATTCGGTTTGAACCGGTTTGAACCGAATTGAACCGAATAGAATATGGGTCAATTTCGGTTTTGGAGTTTCCAAAACCGAACCGACCCAACGAACCGAATATAAATATAAAAAGAAGCTCTAAGCACATGCAATGCAATGGTCGACCTTTCATTGGAGGTCTCAAAAGTTGTGTCTAACACTTTCACATCACACATATTTATTATTATTTTATAGTTTGATTTTTGAAGCATCACGTGTCTTTCTTCTCCTCAAAAAGAGTGCCAAATCAACTTGCTACTATCAGTTTTCTCATCTCTCCATCTCACCATCTCCATGACTCCATCTCTCTGCTTTGAGTGTTTTCTCATTCACATATCAGACCCTTCAATCTCCGACACTCAGTCACTCCGTCTCCATCTATCGGTTTTGCATCTCTCACTTCCCCGACTCCGCTGCACTTCCCCAACTCCGTTACCCAGCAATATCTGGAGGAGTCGCACCAGATCTCCATTGATCATTTTGGTGCGATCTTGGATCTTCACATGTAGATCTCACCAAATCTTGGATCTCTAATTCTTTTATAATTTTTTTTTTCAAAATGGAGATCTGGGCTCTCCACAGCCCAAAATCCAGTTCTTCATGACTCCATCTCTCAGTCACTCTATCTCTCTTTCCCGATGAACCGAACCGAACCGAACCGAACCGGGGTAAAGGTGTTCGGTTCAACTCCATTTTATAATCCAATTCGGTTCAAACCGATTCAAGATTTCAAAAACCGAATATATAACGGTTCAATTCGATTTTGGCCAAAACCGAACCGAACCGAACCGAACCGTGCCCACCCCTACCTGACCCAGTGGGGAGCCCGCCTGCAAAGCAACGATCTATCCGGGATCCGGCTCCCACTCAGTTATCCAATAAGAAGAACCGCTTCCTCTAGCAGCGGATCCGCTCCAGTAGCCAGCCTCGCCACAGAGATCACTACCTTACCCCCCACAGCACCCTCCTGCGATTCGAGCGCTCCTCTCTAGAAGAACCCCCATGAGCTCACTAGCGCCTCCTACTCCATAAGGGTTGATGCCAGCCCTTGCCTCCAGCTCACATGGGATGAAGAAGGTGCTGGGAACACCTGCAAAACACCAGTGTCGCCTCATTAAAGAGAAGCAGTAAGCACGATTGAGGAAAGACAGCAGCCGACGGTTGTGATCGCCTGCTAGCCACACTACGTCAACGGTTGGATTACGCTCCATCTCAGCCCTAATTGAAGGTCAACTATCCCTTACATGCAAGAGGATGCTGGTTTCCTCAGCAAAATACTTGCAGAAACGCAGCAAGCATGAAGAAGGAAATGGTGGAAGAAAGCGCCTGATAGGGTGCAGCGGGACAAGCGCTGACACTGTCCCTTGCCAGGCCAGAACCTTGACAATGACTTCCCACCACCACAAAGACCCCTTGCGACTAATCAAAACTCGTGGAAACGCCACCTTTTCACCACCTCAGCCCTACAGAAGCGCTGACATGGACCTGAGGCCTAGGTGGAGCGATCGGAACCCTCCAAGGCGTGTGGTAACCCCGACCCTGCCCTAAATCGGTGGCTGGGATCAGTCTCGCCAATTGCGCCTTGGGAACTAGGGCCCCCACCTACCAAAACTGATGCTCCCGCCAAAGCAAAACGAGGAGGGCGCAATCCTGATCCTTGATTCCTTGTGACCGCCATTGTGGATAGGAGGGGACGGTGGAGATTTAATGGGGGATTCCCGCCTAAACGAAGGACTTGTACCTACCCCATACCAGAGACACTATAAATGCCCCTACATCCCACAGAGGAAAGGGTTGGCCCTTAAAAAACAAAAACATCTTACTTGGCCTAGTCAAAGCTCCTATGTGTGTATGTTCTACTTGGCTACTACCCCGCCTAGTCAAAGCTCCTATGTGTGTACGTTCTACTTGGCTACTACCCTGCCTAGTCAAAGCTTCTATGTGTTTACGCTCTACTTGGCTACTACCCCACCTAGTCAAAGCTCATATGTGTGTATGCTCTACTTGGCTACTACCTCACCTAGACAAAGCTTCCATGTGCAATCTATCGAGCCACTTCATTGCCTAGATTGAACTCTTACATGCTATATTCCCACCCCACTAGTAAGCCCTTTGTAATAGCCGGATGCTGTATATGAGTTGACGTATGATGTACTCCATTGTTAAGTAATAAAATGCCCACCTTTTTACCCCTCCAAAGATGTACTAGTTGCACCACACATACTAACACGCTACCTCAACCTCTGTTCCATCGTTTAGGATCGGTCCTACTGCATAGTATCGGTCCCTGGTAACCGGATCCAAGGCTTCCCTCGACCCCCCTGCATTGGGGAGAGGGGGATCCACCCTACCCGGTCCGGACCAACTGCGGTGCACCCCGTACACCGCGGTCCAGGTTATCCCGGGAAAACCCCCGACGGATTTTTAGGATAACAGTTATATTTATTAAAATTTTAAAATTAATAATGGAGGTGGGTTGAGTGGATATCCACCGACCATATCCATCTCCATCCCCGCAAATAAAATGGATATTAGGATCATATCCATCCCGATAAAATAGTATTTATCCTTATCCTAAATGGAGTCGACAATAAGAAACCAATGGCCTGCACACCCTCTTGAATTCAGGTAATATAACTCAATCTTCTATTTAAGAATCTAAATGGATGTTTGCTTCGTGATTCTAATTTTATTTTTATTTTTTTAGTTTTTGAGAATGATTTGGATACATAACATAAGGAAAACCAACTTTGTGGTTCTTCATTTTTATTTATTTATTATTATTTTTTTTTTAAGAAAGTGCTTATAGTTTCCTAGTTGATTCATCACATCAACTTATTTTGGCCTAAAAATATTAGTAAGTTTGGTTCTTGGTTTCTTTGCAATACAATTGATTGTTTTGGGCAGGGATGTGTGTGAGGAATATGCTGGAGAGGTTGAAAAACTAGCTTATAAGATGTTGGAACTAATCTCCCTGAGCTTAGGCTTGTCGGGTGATCGGCTGCATAGCTGTTTTAAAGACCAAATCAGCTTTCTGAGAGTTAATCGCTATCCTGCTTGCCCTTTCCCTGAGCTAGCTCTAGGCGTCGGTCGACACAAGGATGGGGGTGCCTTAACCGTCCTTGCTCAAGATGAAGTTGGTGGACTTGAAGTGAGGAGGAAATCTGATTGAGCATGGATTTATGTTAAACTAGTCCCATATGCTTTTATTATCAATCTTGGTGATGCTACTCAGGTACTTGATTTTTAACTAGTTTATTGAAATTCTTTCTGGTTTTCTGTGAACTTCAAAAAAGATTTCTCAAGAACATCAGAGGAGACTTGTAATGAATTTCAGGCATGATTTCCTACTCGGCTTTACTCAATCTTGTTAGTCTTGCCTTGGTACTTCATTAATGCCGTGCTAGTGCCGAGTGGCCTATCAACGTGGAATGCCAACATGCCCTTTGACTGATCCCATGACTTTCACTTACGTGGCAAGATTGTCCCATGCTGTCTGGTAACGTGCCATCTTGGCAAATATTATGTACAACAATACCTCCTTAAATATCTTAGCTGAGTGGACTTGCCTTGTTTGTTTTGAACGGGTTTGTTCATCTTGAATAAGTTTGTTCATCTTGATCTATCCTTGCTCGGTGAAAGGTATTTAATGAACTTACTCGGTTTTTACATGATCATGCAGCACCTGAATTGTCTCTGTTCCGTACTCGTTAAAAGATGTTTAAAAGATCACTCGGTTTTTGCCTGATCATGCAGCATTTGATTTGATTCAATATGGTGCTCAGAAATAGGCTTCATTTGAGTTGTCGTTTTCCTTGTAAATGTTCCATAAATGCAGCAATTATGGCTCCTTATTAATTCAAAACATTAATGACGTGTTTTAATGGTGTCCGTGTGCATTCGAATAACCCTGATTGAAATCTTTTGATGGTGACGTTTGAAGACTTTTCTTGACGGCTTGAAGTCTTCTCGTGTTGCCACCTGTCTCCTCGTGGGTTGGCATGTTAGGAGGTATTTATGGGACACGGCCTTTACACTGGTTTGTGCGTCACCACCCTCGCCTATTTGTTTTCCCGCTTTTTTACGTTTTATCCTAGGGTTTTTGATTTTTGAAACCGATGCTTCACGCTGATTTAAGTTCGTGTGCTAAAGTGATTTCTCTCACTTTTCTTTCTAGCTTTCACACTTCAAACCTAGATTTCTCAGACATTAAACCCATATTTTTCTCTGCTTCGAGTCTTTTCTACTTCATCTGGCAACCCGTTTTTCCTGCACTTCACCTTCTCTGCACTTCTTCATCTGCGTTTAATCAAACCCCTTGAATTTTCCACTCATCCTAAAACCATCAATCCCTTGCTTCGCTATTTCTTCTTTTGGTAACCAAAACCTTTGATCCCAGGTCTTCCTTGCCCTGGGGTTCCTGGCCTGCAGTTCACTCGACTCAACCGGTATTGATTTCTTTGAGGTTAGTACCCATGAATCTTGTAGCTAGGCATCATCATTTTGTTAGTGGGATGGCCACGATTGAGCGTAATGATACTTTTGCGACCGAGCATGTTTATAAATTGCTAGAAGCCCGACCCTCAGACCAGCCCCACTTCTTAGATGCTGATGTTTCGTGGCTTGGCCACGATATTCCTTCTTTTTCTGATTCTTCTGAGGTTTATCAATCTGACTCTTCTGTTTCTGTTCGCAGCGATATCCGTCCTCCAATGACGAGGGGCAAACATTCCAGCAAGCCGCCAAGTATATAAAAATGCATATTCTCGTGAAAGTAGGGTTGGGGCTCAAACGATAAACGAGGCTGACATGGAAGAAGAGTACAGGGTGGCCCGTATTATTTTTTCTGCTGAGCAAGTATTTGCCTATGACGTTGAGCCGAATGTAGTCGATGACAAAGAGATCAGTACTTGGATAGTGACCTTGTTTGGCTAGCCCCGGCTGGGGATAGAGCCGCGTGGAACCCCCCATCCGTGATGGTGGCAATTTATGGGGCAATGCTGAGTTGTGGCGTAACTCTCCCCCTTCAATCTTTTATTACTCTGTTCTTGGCGGAGGCTTAGATCTTTCCGGCCCAGTTGGCTCCAAACAGTTATCATATTTTGATGTGCATATGGTACATGTGGCACATGATGAATCTGCCTCCTCCCACCCCTCATGAGATCAAACACTTTTATACTCTGGGGCAGTTGGGTCAGACTAGGACCTATTTCCTACTCTCTAGCAAACCCGATCATTGGATCTCAAATGGAGTGGAGATTGTTGGGGAAGTCCAAGTGGCCACTGAAGACAAAATGAAGGGCTTCGTCTAGGGCTTCCTCTCGTCTAACAGGTATTAGAAGAACAGCTGGTTCTTCGTGGGAGGAAGTTGGGGTCGGTCTATTTCTTTTGACCTCGATGGTATTCGAGTGACTCGTAAGGTTCCTCGATACTTTAGCTCCCTCGAAGTTTGGAACCGAAAGGCCCCTGCCTTAATTGATGGCGAGTTGGCCAATTTGGCTAGAGCTGTTGTGTGCTCCTTAGAAAAGAGAAGGAGACCTTACCTCTTCGATGAAGAAGAGATGATCAGGGCCCGCTTCTTCCCTCGGTTGTCAGCGGCTCGCAAACGATGTAAGGCTTCTGTCATTATTTTTTTTTTCAGTTTATTTTATTTACTTCCGAGCTAATCACTCGGCTAACTTTTGTTGTTTTTCTTTAGTGTGTGATGTAGATGTCATTTGCGACGCTCAAGCTCACTGAGTAAAGGTAGTCGGTGAAGCAAGCCGTAGGGAAGCTTCCCGTCAACAAGATGCCGAAGTTGCCTCATCGGATGATGATTTGGAAGATAAGAGCACTTCTGATGAAGTCCACGATGAGGAAGTTACTTGGGGTGTCCCTGAGTATACACTTGAAGATGTTCCTGAAAGGATCCCCCTAGACTTTGAGTGTGGGACGAGTATCTCTTCTGTTGAGAAAGGGGGTAGGTGAGTAGATGAGTTTTACTGCTGGCAAGGGAAAAAGGAAGGTTAGGAAGCCTTCCAGCCCTGCTTCGCCTGTCTCCCCAGATAACCCCCCGACCATTGATGAGGATGAGGTTGAGGTTGATGATCCTGCTGCTGACCTTAACACCCGTGGGAGACACTCTGGGAGGAGGAAGGCTCCTTTCTCGCCTGGCTAACCTGCTCCAAAAATCCCACAAGTGGTGGAGTACATTGGGTCTTCTTCAGGCGGTAAGGATACCGGTGTTGGGGTTGTAGAGACGGGAATACATGCTTCCCCGGAAATCTAAACGGAGGGGGTTGTTAAGGATCTTGTTGGCTCATCCCCTAGGGTGAACTCGACAGCCAACTTAAATGTCATGGATCCACCATCTATGCTTAGCGCTGATGTAAGTCGTTCAGGCCTTTCAAGACAATCTAGGGAACCCGCTCATCAGGCCATGCTAAGGGCCATGCCCTTGGGTTACACTTACATTAGCGATGACCACTGGGGCTGCTTCAGGATTGGTACTACCATGGATCAGCTTCAAAACTTCTACAACAGTGTTGCTTATGTGAGCTATTTTTCTTTGCTATTTCTTTTTGTTACGATTTTTCTTTTCTTAGTTTATTTTCGCTGCTTTGTTGTGCAGATGGTCGCTGAGATATTAGATGCTTACCAGACTAACTGCACTTAGGCAGATAGAATAAAGCGTCTAGAAGCACAACTGAAGGAAAGCGAAGACAATCGTGCCCAGGTTGAGAGGGCCTGCCAGGAGAAATTTAGGGTGAACCAGGAATTCATGGATCGGTGCCTAGCAAGCCAGATGGAGGCCAAGCAAAGGGCTGCTTTAGCCACAGAAGAGGCCAAATCCCTTAGGGATCTGCTGTCTGCCACTCAAGAAACAATGCTCCAGGCTGAGCAGAAAGCTGAGGAGGCCAAGTCATCATATGAGTGCAAAATTGAAGACCTGAACCGCCAAGCTTTAACTATTGAATCATTATCCAAAAAGTCTAGGTTGGAGCTGGAAATTCAAGGGGTTGACCGCTTCAAAAGATCTCTAGCTTACGATGACCTACTTCTTAGGGAGTTCCAGCACGAGAAGGTCTCGACTGGGGAGTTCTTCAAGGTAAATAATATGGCGACTGATAGGGCCAAGGCTTGGGCCAATTGGAGCTTATCAATCAGAAGGCATGTGGACAGATCTCTAAAGGCCTTTCGGATCCAGATGAAGAAGTGGCAGGCATACTGTCACAGCAAGGGCAAAGTGCCTCATCCTATGCATTTAGAAGTTCCCACTTAGAGTGTTTTCTCCACCTTTCACGCATGTCAAAAAGCAGGAATAAATAGTAAGGAGCCCGACGTCGGACTAGTGGCTGGGAAAAATTACAGCCCATGGACGGATAACGAGGTGGATGAGATCGTATGGCCTTCTGACGAAAGCCTGTTGAGCGAATATGAGATGGTGCTTGATCCAAGTATTAGCGGCAATAGCTCTTAACCCCCGGCATCAACTTAGCTTAGTTTTTTATTCTTTTTGATGTAGCCTGACTAAGCCTTCTCAGGCACATGCATATATTGCTCGACTTCAATATATTTACTTGACTTCAATAAATTTACTTCTCAATATATGTCCTTAATTATATTTCTTCATGACTGTTCGTTTTACTCGGTTATGTTGTTTCCTGAATGACTGCCTATGCCTGCATACTTAAAAACATGAAAACATGAAAACAAGGGTGAACTAAAATTAAGGCTGAGTCTCATTTAAACCAAGCATGTAGTCGGGGCAATTTCACTCGTAATTGATTTCGATTTCGATTTCGATTTCTTTATTCGAATCAAGTGTCGTGACTAAGCCAAGTATCTTATTAAATGGCAATTTAGTTATTTGAACTGTGCGTGCACTAACTAAGCCGAGTATCTCATTAACTGGCAATTAGTTAGGTTCTTGTTTGAACTGAGCGTGTCATAACTAAGCCGAGTATCTTATTAATTGGCAGTTTGGCTTTCGTACTTGTTCTTATCTAGGTGTTACGTTGAGGCACAACCCAACCATACACTTAAGTCCCTGCACAAGTTATATAGGACATCTCCTGGTTTTGTCTATTACAGGGGTTTGTCAAATCGTTGAGGTAGTATATATCGGCCAACACAGTTGCACATCTCACTAGACCTATTTCGGCGGCACCCTGAGCGTTTTTCCAGGTACCATGGTGCCTTGGGTTTTACCTTCTCGTTGAGCGATACGTTTTCATCAACCCAACTTAGCGGGCATGCTAATTTAGCTTTTCCGCCCCTCGGACACTTTCCACTCGCTCTTCGCAGTTTCACGGTGCCCAAGTTCTTATTTTCATGAGACCTTCCCTACGTATGCTTCATCTTAAGATATCAATCGATCTTTTCTAGGGAAAAGTTCTGCAATGGATTCTATTGATTCTACGAAAATTGAACTGAACATGCAAATCTAAGCAAATCGTTAAATTTATTAAAAGCTGAATATCTAAAAAAAGCTAAAAAAAAAAAACATTCAAAGTTGAACTGAACACAAAAAGAGGAGGACCCCTCAGGGGTAGAATGTCTTCAAGTATTGCGTATTGCACGGTCGAGGTAAAACACCCCCTCCAAGTCGGGCGATCAGGTATGCTCCATGTCCTTCTATACCGTCTATAATGTAGGATCATTCCCATTTGTCGGCGAGGGACCCGGCTGCCCTATCTTTAGTGTTTTGGGACACCCTCTTTAGTACTAGGTCTCCGAGTTGAAATTTTTACACGCGGACGTGAGAGTTGTAATACCTCACCGCTCTCTGCTGGTACGCTATGTTTCTTATTTGGGACCTGTCTCTCATCTCTTCTAGTTCATCCAAACTCTGCATCAGCATGCCGACGTTGTGGTCTAGGTCGTACAACCGTACTCTTGGAGAAATGTAAGATGTTTCTGTCAGGATGTGATAACTCTTATTTCTACACGTTGTGTAGCCTCTTACTTTTATCTTTTATGTTTGTTTTTTGGGTAAAACCGGGTATTTAACGTTTTAAATAAGTGTTTCAGGTAATTTTTCATCACAGGGGCTAAAGTGCAAAAATGGAGAAATATTGGGGTAAAAGTGCAATTTTGAAACTTAGATTCGGCGCCCCATTTCTGCTATTAGGGGTAGCAGAAAAGGCCATAGAAAGGGACTAGAAGACCCCAATTTTGTGATTCGGTGGCCTAGGGCGCATAATAGGGCGCAAAATCAAGGCAGATATTTTGATGAAAGTTTCCTGCAGAACACTCAACTTGCGGGGGCCATATCTCTCTCCTCCAATCGAACTGGATTTCATGCTACCTATGGTTGAAAATCCCCAGAAGTCTTCTTTCCAACGGTTCTTCAAGAATGTGATTCCGATGTTTTTGGAGAAAGTTATGCTTGATTCCGTAACGGTGTGCGCTGCTGGAAAGTCACCCGTGAAGCCCTCCAAATTAGCCACTTATGCAAGGGCATTCTCGTCCTTTCACCATTATTTCTACCCTAGCCTTCTCCCCAATATATATATATATCCCCTTTTCTCATCAGTTTTTCAGAATCCCTTCACTCCTTCTCTCTCTCTCCTCCGCCCAACTCTCTTTCTCTCTCTTCCATTTTCTTCATCTTCTTCACCTTCTTCACCAAATAAGGAGAGGATTCAAGCTCCTATGGAGGTTTTTCCTCCATGGGAGCTCCCCATACGTCTCCACAACCCCATTTTACACTTCCTCCATCCATTTTAGGGCAGATTGCAAGGAATAGGAGTGGTCTTTGGACCAATTTTGAGATAGGAAAGCTAGGAGCTTATTTGGAGGGTTTGTCTTCAAAGGTTGTCTCTTTTTTACTTATTTCTTTGTATTTCTTGCTTCTTTGATGTGTAACCCCGATTTGGGGAATATTGTAAACCCTACACTTGTGTTATATATGTTGTTTGTTCTTAAATTCATGTGGGTTTTGTTTTACTCTTTGTTAATTACATGTTTTAAGCTCTAATTGTAATATCCATGTGTGTAGAGGTCTAAAATTGATATGTGTCCATGATTGGGATTAGGAGTAGAGTAATTTAATGTAGGAGTAGTGTAATTTAACTTCCCATGATTGTTGATTGATTGATGGATGACCAAAATGCCATGTTTAGAGTAATTGGAGTATTAGAGATTTAGCTCCAAAGAGTGGGAAATGTTTCAGTTCAGGTATTTAATTGCTAAATTGGCATTGGTTCAAATCCTTGTGCTTAATGGGTCTTTTTAAGACACAATTATCCATCCTTGGCCGGATTGGGTAAATAATTGATTTAGGGAAAATTCCCAAGTCAAGAGGATGAACCCTTAACTTATATTGAATGTTCTTAATGTATAACAACCAACTTATTGCACATTGTTGTCTGGTAAACTTGTTTCCCATGTCTAGCCATCCTAGGGAGATTGATAAAACTGAATCCGTATTTAGAGTAAAGACAAACTGAATTCCTCTTGTGTTTCATTGCTTAATGCTTTCACTCGGTTAGCCACCTTGTGGATGATATTTAGGCTATGTGTTATATATTGCGTGGTTCACATTAACATGCTCATCGTGATATCCTCTACATTTGACCAGTAATTTGAGAGATCACTAGGCTGGCGTGTAGAGCTCGTGTGTGTGTCCCACAGTCCTTAATGAATCCACGCATTTATGCATAGATGTAATCTCTAAGACATTGAGAGAGATTAGAGATTAATTAAGGGGACACAAGCATATAACATACGTGTTGTATGGGTATCTCGTATTCTTAATGCTTTCACTTGGTTGCCATCCCGTATTTGGTTAGCCATTGTGAATGAATTATTGGCTGTAGTATGGCCCACGCAGTTGTGCATTACATGCCCAACGAAATAACCACTGTATATGACCAGACAGTGAGAGATACACTAGGCTGGCATACATGGCTCTTGTGTGTGTGCCACGGCACTTAATGAATTCATGTGTACTTTGTATGTGTGGATGTGATTTCTAAGACTCGAGAGAGATTAGAGATCAATTAAGGGGACATGAGCTTATGATATACTTGCACATTGAAGGACTAAGTGAGTCTAGCACTTAACTAGAAGGATTGTTATGGTTGAATCATTTCCTTAGAGTAATCACATTTCATGCCATCTCTCTATTATATTCTATCCATGTATATATTATGTTAGTTAATTTATTTATTTATATTATTATTTACTTTTCCGCAAACGCAACACACGAGTTCTCTTGGAGTGTTGTAATAATAGCTAGAACCAGTGACGGTCGGCGGATCCCACCTCCCTGTGGAACGATACCCTCACTTGCCGCTGTGCTAGTCCTTGTGACTCGCGCGCTAGCGGGGTTGAACTTAATTGTTCATCTTTTGACCGACACCGCAACGACGTGTCGTCAGGATGACAACTTTAGTTCCATATGCCAAGGAAAAAGGCATTTCTCTTGTAGAGGTTCTTACGGTTGTTCGGTACGCCCATAACACTTTGTAGAGCCTGTCTGTCTAGTTTCCTTTCTTTGAGTCCAGTTTCGCCTTCAGGGTATGCTTGATCACTTTGTTCATTGCCTTTGTCTGCCCGTTTGTTTGAGGATGAGCGGGCGAGGCATAGTAATTTGAGATTTTATGGTCTCTGCACAACTGCTTAAACTTCTTATTGTCAAACTGAGTGCCATTGTCAGTGATGATGGTACTCGGGATCCTGAACCTGTAGAGTATATTCTTCTTGACGAAATTAGTTATGTTTGCCTTAATGATGTGCATGAGTGCTTTTGCTTCCACCCATTTGGTGAAATAGTCCACTGCTACAATTGCATGCTTTGCTCATTCTTTTACCCCAATAGGCATCGATCCTATGAGATCGAGACCCCACATGGCGAATGGCCAAGGGGATGTAAAGCTTCTAAGCCACTCGGGGGGTTACCAAATATCATTGGTGATCTTCTGGCAGGTCTCACAACTTTCCACGAACCGTTAAGCTTCTGCGAACAGAGTTGGCCAATAGAATCCATGCCTGATTACTTTGTGCGCCAAACTCTTACCCCCTGTGTGATTTTCGCAAACGCCGTTGTGGACATCCTTTAGGATTTTCTCGGCTTCTTCATCCGCCATGCATCTCTGTAACACCTTCGAAAATCCCTTCCTATATAGTTCTCCGCCGATAATGGTGTACTGGGTTGATCTGTACCTGATGCATTTTGCCTCTATGGCATCCTCAGGTAAAATATTTTGTTCTCAGTACCTCCTGAGTTGGGTCTTCCAATTGCTTGATTGTGCTTGGATTTCTGCTACTATGAGCTCTTTTGGTTCGGATATACTCGGCCTGGTTAGGTGTGCGACTGGAACCATTTTGGATATGATGCAAGTTGTTGCTGATGTTAGTTGAGACAAGGCATTCGCCTTTTCGTTTTCCTCTCGTGGGATCTGAGTGATCTTGTATTCCTTGAAACGCCTGAGCAACCTTTTTGCTGCGTCAAAGTAAGCTATCATGCACTCGTCCCTTGCTTGGTATTCACCCAAGACTTGATTGACCATAACTTACGAGTCACTGAAGATTTCTATCTCATATGCTCATAGTGCAATGCATACCCTCAAATCGACTAACAAAGCTTCATACTTGACTTGATTATTGGTTGCCTTGAAGTCGAACCTAATGGCATATTCTACAGCATCCCTTTCGGGGGTAGATATCATTATCCCCGCCCCACTGCCATGGGTGTTTGACGAACCATCAACATGTAGTCTCCATTGGAAGTCCTTTTCTTACTTTTCTTCCATCATTCTTCTCACTTCAATGTTTGGCTCGGTGAATTCGACCACAAAGTCTACCACTGCCTGTCCTTTGAACGATGCTTTTGGTGTGTACTTGATGTCAAACTCGCTCAGCTCTATTGCCCACTTAGTTATTCACCCCGACAACTCTGATTTCTGTAGGATTTGTTTGAATAGGCAGTCAATGTATACCTCTACCGTGTCTGCTTGAAAGTATGGTCTTAGCTTCCTTGTTGCCATAACTAGTTAGGGCCATTTTATCTGCTGGTGAATATCTTGTTTCGACTGGCAATAGAGCTTTGCTAGTGTAGTACACCGATTTTTGTACTCCTTCCTCTAACCGAATCAGCATGGAACTGGTAGCTACTTCCGTGTGGGACAAGTATAAATATAAGGATTCCCCGACAATAGGTTTTGAGAGGATCGGTGCTCGCCCAAGGCATCCTTTTAGTCTTTGAAAGGCCTCTTCACATTCCCGACTCTATTCGATCCCCTTCCCTTTCTTTATTGCTCTAAAGAATGGTGTGCATTTTTCCGTCGACTTGGATATGAATCGATTGAGTGAAGCAAGACATTCGGTTAACCTTTGAACTTCCTTTAATGTCTTCGGTGAGACCATGTCCGTGAGAGCTTTTATCTTTTCCAGATTCACCTCGATTCCTCTTTGGTATGCCGCAAAGAGGAAACCCAAGAATCTTCCTGAGGTATGCCAAACACACACTTGTATGGGTTAAGCTTCATTTTATATCTTCTCAGCACGTTGAAGGTTTCCCTTAGGTCCGATACATGTTTTTCTGCCGTGACACTTTTGGTCAACATGTCGTCTACGTAGACCTCCATGTTCTTTCCGATTTGCTGAGCAAATAATATGTTTACTAACCTCGGATATGTCGCTCTGGCATTTTTTATGTCGAATGACATCACCATGTAGCAATACAGCCACTGGTCCGTTGTAAACCCTGTTTTTTCTTCATCTGCTTTGTTCATTCGGATTTGATTGTACCCGGAGTACGCATCCATAAAACTGAGCAACTCATGACCTGCAGTAGAGTCCACCAATTGGTCTATCCTCAGGAGAGGAAAGTTATTCTTTAGACAAGTTTTATTCAAATCTGTGAAGTCCATGCACATCCTCCATTGATTATTCTTTTTCTTCACCAGTACCACATTAGCCACCCACTATGGGTACCTGACTTCCCTTATTGACCCCGCAGCAAGCAACTTCTCAACCTTTTTCTTAATTGCCGCTCTTCTTTTCGGGTTGAACAGTCGCCTCTTCTGGACTACTGGTCAGAACTCTGGGTCGACGGCCAAGTAGTGAGATATCACTTTTGACAGGACTCACCCCGACTCCTATCTCGAGTACGAGGGAATCCTGTGAATTTCTTATCTTTCCATCTGAAAATCTTTAACTATAAAAAATAAAGTTTACATAAAAACATATAAATATCAAAGTGGCTTTTCAAAACTTTTCAACATCATATCTTTTTCTTTCTATGGTGGGCTTGAGTTTGAGATTTACAACTCAAATGCCTACGTACCCTATACTCAATAGGGATCAAAGCCCTCGTAGTTCACTGAACTTTATTCTAGCCAACCAAAAAGAAAATCTAAAAATTACTAACAAATGAGCTCTAAAGCTAATTAGATACATTCTTTGTGGATGAGTCATATTCTCCTGTAAATACTACATAAAATACTACAATATTTTTGTTTTTATAAAATATAAATCCTCTAACAAAAAAAACAAAAAAAAAACAAGAAAAAAAAAACTGATATTTGATAATCTCAAATATTCTCTGTACTTTTCATAATCTGTAAACATATAAATAATTTGAAACTCTTTACCACACTTGTACCCAGGGAAATATCTCACGTACGTGGCAAAGATTCTCAATGCACACGTAGAGTAGGGGGAAATACATATCTCACATACACGGTGATATCCGATCATCCGTGTAGAGCTATAAATCTCACATACACGCTGATATCTAATCAAACATGCATAGTAATATATACATATAATCTCACATACACGTCGATATCTGATCAAACGTGCAGAGTAATCTCACATACACGTGTAGAGAAGCTCCAAAAGCCACATACACGTGCAGAGTAGCCCCAAAGGGCAATAATTTAAATATGATAATACTGGGGAGGGTACAAATATGGTATATTAACATCTCAACAATCCTTCTTGCAATCTATCTGAACATACTATACTTATATGATTCTTAATAAATCTCATCTCAAAGCTGAATATTGATTCTCTTTCTTTGTTTGAAAATACATTGAATGAATTTTAAAGGTAACTTTAGTTTTCAAAATCTAAAGTACTGTATTACAAATTCTATAGATTCTTATCTCAAAAACAATTATGATTTTCTTGAATACTTCTTAAAGAAATTCTCAAATATAACAAATGGTGAAAATATTCTTAAAAGAATAACTCAGTTATATTGACTCATTAAATTCTATAAGCTTTGTTTAAAAGTACATAAAACTCATCTAGAAATCTGAATTTCTTTGGTCTTTGCTAGAGACTTAATTCTATAATCTAAATACTTGGTGACAATCTCTTAAAAGAATAACTTGATTCTCAATTAAATAACTATTGGATAATTAGACATAAATAAATTTCTAAAAACAACATTAATATACTTACAGAGCTCCTAGCTTAGGTCTGTCTCAATTGTCTGATTTCCCTCTGACTTCCTTTCCTTCTCTACCATTCTTTATATTCCAGAGCTCCCAATATGCTGCTCTATTCTTCTGAATCCTTTTCCTTTTCTATTTTCTCTCAAGCTCTAGTTTCCCTTTATTTTTCTCTGTCTGTCATTTCTGTTTCTCTCAAAATCTCACAATCAGCTTCCCTTTTTCTTCTTATCTCACTCTATCTCTTTCTTATGTCTCCTTCTGATTTCTGATTGTAACCAACTCTGTTATATCTTCTCTTTACCCAGAACCCACGCCCTCAATTCCTTTCTCTCCCCTTTCTTTTCTTCCTGGTTGCTGCTCTCCCTTTTATCTTGATTTTCTTTCTTTTTCTGTTTGTGTTTTTGATCGAACATCACCCACCAACTCTCTTCTTCTTGTTTCTTCTACCCCCTCTCTTCTCTTTCTTTCTTTGATCCCTATTTTATTTTCTTGTCTTCCCATTCTCCACCGCCTCCCTTTTTTCTCCCATCCACATCTTTTTCTTTTATTTTTTTTATTATTTTATATTAGTAAACCACCAAACACTTGACACCTCACATGAGCTACACCCCACTTGCCACTTGATTTGAAAATTTACATTTTTAACCCTTATAATATTTCTTATTCCTTTTCAATTCATTAAATGCATAAAAAATTACAATCTCACCCATTGAATCTTACTAAATTAAGTTTGGGCTTAGATTCCAGGCTTGAAAGAATTTCTGAAACTGGACCTTACAACTTTCGTGTCTATCCCGAGCATATCTTCATGGCTCCAAGCGAACACAGCTTTGTACTCTTTTAGCAAGCTAGTCAAGTCAATTTTAATGCCCTCGTGTAGGTTTGCACCTATTTTGATCACCTTGGCCGGCTCGTTATTATCGAGGGTTATATCCTCTGTCGGCTCATTCTTTTGAGTTTCGGGTTCTTCTCTCGGGTCAAGCTCAAATCCCTCGAGTATCTCTGCTTGGTCTTTTGACCTATCTATGTTCTGGTCGGCTGATATGATCATACACACCTGGTGGCCTTTCCTATCTTCCCTGTCTTTGTAGACCGAAAGGTTCGCTCTTCGTGCCATCTCTTGTGACCCTTTGACTACGCCCACCCCATACTCAGTCGAGAATTTTATCATCAAGGCGTAGGTGGCCGTGACCGCTTTGTTCTTGTTTAGGAATGGTTGGCCAAGTAAGGTGTTGAAAGGCCAGTTTTCCATATTTACGACCACGAAGTCGAGTAATACTGTCTTCTGGTAAGGGGCTTTTCTAACCTTTACTGGCAGTTTCACCGTGCCCAAAGATCTTACTTCTACTCCATCAAACCCTCGAAGTGGGGTATGAAAAGGATGTAGGTCTTTCCTGTCTAGTCTCAATTGATTATACACTCATGCACTTAGAATGTCCGACGAGCTTCCATTGTCGATCAGTATCCGGTGAACCTCTTTATGACCAATCCGAGCACTTATGACAAGAGCGTCTTTTGGTCTGACGTCTATGCCATGCAAGTCGGCTTTAGTGAATATTATCAAGTTCCAGCCTTCCTTAATTCTTTTTGGATCAGACTTAATGGAATTCACGTCGAGGTCCCTTCTAACCTCCATTGCTTCTTGAATTTTCTATGTCATTTCCCTACCCTCAGCCTCCTTATCCTCAGCCTTCTTTGGTCTCAACTTCCTTCCCCGGTTATCTCAGTGACCGTTCGCCTTTTCGATTTTCTTCAGGGTGATGTCTTTCAAGTGCCCCTCTCGGATAAGGGTCTCAATGTGGTCTTTGAGTTGGAAACATTTGGAGGTTTCATGCCCATTTTTCTTGTGGAACCGACAATACTTCGTAGTATCCCTACAAGCGAAGTGCGATTACCTAGAAGGTTCCTTTGATAAGTTCTTTTGTTCTAGGATTGCAAGAACTTCCTCCCCGATTTTTCTTCAACAGAGTATAGTTCACATACTTACCCTGGAAACTCTCCCTCGTCTGATCTGCCTTTGGGTAATAATTTCGATGACTGACCCGACCATCCTGAGCCTTGTTCTTCTGCTTATCTTCTTTCTGATCCTGAGTCCTAGGTACATTATTCTTGGCTTTATGCTCCTCGGGCCGTCCACCGTGTATGAAGTATCCACCTGTTGTGATCTCTTCTTCCTCGGCCAGTGCGTACCCCCCGCCATGTCTGCATAACTAATCAGGCAGGCTCTCCTTAAATCGAATGACATCTGGCCATTCTATAAGTTGTTGATAAATGCTACGACGATGGCTTCGTCATTCGCACTCCCACTTTCTGACACTTTTTGACCGAACCCTTTCAGGTACTTCTTCAGTGACTTGTCTTTCCCTTGTTTGAGCTGGAAGAGGTGAGCAACTGACTTCTATCTGTGCATGTTCCCAAGGAATTGCCTTAAGAACGCCCTACTTAGCTCGTTGAAACTTCCTATGCTCGCTATGGGCAATCTCCTGAACCACCGAGAGCCCAAGTCCCCGAGTTTCTGAGGAAAGTTAAGGCACATCAGGGCATAATTTTGAACTTATTGGGCCATTGCGCTCTTATATCTTCTAACATGCTCTTTTGGGTCCGTGTCATTTTTGAAATGTTCCACGTGTGGCATCCTAAACCTTTTTGGGAAGGGTGTCCGGAGGATGCTACTGGTGAAAGGGATGTCTGACTCATCGTCTGATAGTTCATAGCGCTCGTAACGCCTAACCAAGGCATCCATCTGTCGCCTGTTATTTTGAACTTCTCGGGTCAAACTCTGTATGAGTATGTCCCTATCGTCGTTTGGCCCTCCACTAGGGTTGAAGCTTTGACTGATGGTTAGGCATGGCCTTTGCTCTTCAGTATCCTGTTTTCGCTGTCCAGGCCATATAAACGGACTGTTCCACTCTGGCGTTTTCGACGATAGTACCGGTCACTCTCTCCGAATGATGACGATCGATCCCTCCGACAGGTACGCCTGTTGGGTTGATTTTGATCTTGTTCCGCTTGATCGAAACTATGCTTCCCACGGGGGTGTTCATCTTCCTTATGATCTTTACTGGCATGTGCCTATCTTTTTGATAAGGTTTCAGGCCGGTCAATCGGGTTCCGATTCATCTTCAACGGTGCGTCTGGTGTTGGTCTGATTACTACAGAACGTAACTTGCCTTGCAGCCGATCTGGGGTGTGAGTGTGTAGGTTATAAGGTAAAGTTAAACCTTCTGTGTTGGAAAGGGTAACCCCATGCCTAGCTACATCGGATATAAGTTGCTGTAGAGACTCCTGGAACCGCTGAGCGATCTCCTCACTGGTTGGAGGAAACTGTTGGATGCTAGCCATGACCGCTGATTGATTTTCAATCGTTAGATCGGCGTTCGTGGGTCTTACGGCGTTGAGGGCGGTGTCCACCCCTAGCATGTCATCTGGTAATTTCTGGCTGTTTCTGGAACTGCTACCATCTCATTCGCCAACCATTGTTTCATAGGGGATTTCAGAGTTAAGTGCTTCAAGCTCCCTCCATCTAACTCCAATTGTTGATGGTGATTTCTCGATGGTAGGTCAATTAAACCTACAAGTATAAATGTAATAACAGCGTAATGAAAGCAAGAGTAATAAAGAGAACATTGTTAGGATTATGCTCAATAGCAAGAGTGTAATGTTGTAATTAACAATCTTTTTTCATATTAATAAAGTGATTTCTGGTTTAACAAATCGTATAGCATTTATAGTTTAATATTATAATTGTCAAAGTAAATAATCATAAGGTCTAAAGACTATGAGAAAAGAAGAATTGTTCGTACATCTGGATATGTATGTGGTAGACACAATTTTTTAGTTAGTCTTGAATAATGTTCACAACTTAAGTTAAAGGTTGGGCACCTTTATCTTGCAAAAGTTGTAGAATTCTTTTGCTAGCATTTGAGTGGGATCAAATGAGATATGATGAGTCTAAAATCATCGGAGTGTCTTCGAGCAAAAGGATCTAGTGCACTGGGTGTATTGAACTGGATCACAATGAAAAGCTTTATCTAGAACCGTCAATAGATAATAGTCTTTTCATTATCAAGACAATTGGAGAGTCTATCTTAATCCTGAGATAAATGATGGACTTATGGTTGCAAGTGATATCATTTGAGTTATCAATGAGTACGATTATATCGCATAGTCTATCCTCGATAGTTTGGTGATATTCATTTGTTAATCGATAGAGGACTTCATTTATAGATATGGACATCGTGGCTCCATTTATTAAATGAGAGTATAATATCATCATATGGATGTTTTGAGGTAATTGGATATTAAATCTCAACGTTGAGTTTTTGATAGTGTCTATTGAAAACATGGCTTCTGGACAAGTCAAAATATCCAAGTTCAAAACGTGGTCATATGAGTAAATATGGTAACTTGGAGAGTTATAGGCGGTCTATGAACTCTTGGCGATTACTGATATTAATCACGAGGATACACTATCTCCAATATGATTGTCTAGGGTATGAATGAGGAACATCTTCCTTTTCTATCTTTATTTAAGAGTTCAGTTTTAGCTCTTTAGTGGAATGAGTTAAAATTAATGGATCGGACCTAAGTGAATCATTTGTTGATTGTGATTAGGTTATGTCTATTGAAGCTTAAATTTAGATGGCCCGCCAAGATCCCAATCCACACGGACTTGCATGGATCACTTGATATATTATACCGGACCAATTTAAGGGTCCAACTAGAATTGCATTTAATATATTAAGAATATAATTTGCACATTATTTAAGTAATGGGCTGCTCAATTATATTTATATATTAATGAATGACATGTGGGCTTGTTTCTTTTAGTAAGAATGGGTCTGGTTCACATGTGGGCTTTTTATTTAAAGTCCAATGGATTAAATGAAATAAGAAAATAATATATAGCCCATTTATTTTAAGTGGGGCGGCAAAGGTGAATAAATTAACCTAATATATTGTTTTGTTTCATTGTTTAATTAAATAAGAATTAATTAAATTATTAATTAATTGTTTAATTAAGAAACAAATCTTTTCTGATTAGGAAATATGATTCCTAGAAATATACTATTGGTAGTAGTATACTAAAATTAAAAGACTTGTTTGATAAGAAAATAAATAAATAATTTTATTTATTTAATCAAATAAGGAAGTCTTTGAGATAGTCACAAATACACTAAAGAGTTGGATTAGGGTTTGGAATTCTAAGGAAATCTACCTAGGGTTAGGATTTAAGTCAAAAGACAAATCCTACATGGTAAATGATTTTGGCCACAATATATAAATATATATTATATATATAAGGCCGAAAATATATATGTATATAATGCGTGCAGTATTAGTGCCGCAAGAAATATTATGCTTGCAAAAATATACGTGGGTGCCACAATATATATTTGTGAAGGCGTGCAGCATTAGAAAACTTTAAAGAGGTGTGCAGAATTTATGCACTATATATATTTTAATATATATAGATATTATATATAGGTTGAATTTGGCTAACCCTACTTGCAAGGCTTGAGAGTTTTTCTTTTGCTTAAAAAATAGAATCCAACTCTAGTGATTAGTGTGTGTTGATTTCGACTAAAAACATAAAAGAGTGAATAGATTATTCTTTGATGGTACACTAATTGCTTGTTCATCAATAAGCTTGTGTGTACAACATCGATTTAGGTTCACGCGAGTTTCGATCATTAGATTGAGAACTCAAAAGTGACCGGAATAATCTTAGTCTTCTTTTGATTGTTTTGTGACTAACAAAAGAAAAAGAAAAGTTTGTTTGTCCATTCTCAGGTTTGCAATTCAAAGAAAAGGGAGACCACGCTCCTAGGTGATTCACGTTCGTGCTAGGATTGAAGATCTTGCGGATTACCATCGACGTAAGTCAATCGGATCACGCGACAAAATGTATTCTTCTTTTGTTGATTATATGTATGTTTAATTAATTAAAGGGTTAAGGTTCATAAAAAGGAAAAATTTTAAAACTATACTAAAACTATTTTCAGTCTCGCTTCCGCTGCGTGTACTACGGTATTTTTCCCTACAAACATGACACGTGGTAAAACTCCGGTGATCGGAAAAATGTCCACGGGTCGTTGCCTTGGCAACTGAGAATCAAATCCATTATTTCTGTCAAATAATACACACTCTGGTCTTTCTTTCTCACTCAAATTTTCACTACTTCTTATAGTGTGTTTTGCATGTGTATTTATACTTGGTACTGCTAGGGTTTGGAAGTGTGGCGTACAAGTAGAGGATTACATGGAGGATTATAGAGTTATATTTAGGATTCTTTTCCTATTTGGTGGCGTCGTGTGTTTTAATGTTGTTGATTCCGAATCTGCTTAGGACTTTGATATCTTTGAGGGAAGATCTGTTTGTTTCCTTGTTGAACTCCTCCCGGTATTTGTACACTAGTTGATGTGTGATTGCGTGTTACAATTGTACAACCTTGTATATAGTGGAGAAAACCCTAATATGGAGATTTTCCCATTCGAGCTGAATAGAGCCGACCAGGCATGGTTTCCTACTCGGCTTTACTCGGCCTTGTTAGTCTTGCCTTGGTACTTCATTAATGCCGTGCTAGTGCCGGGTGGCCTGTCAACGTGGAATGCCAGCATGCCCTTTGACTGATCCCATGACTTTCGCTTACATGGCAAGATTGTCCCACGCTATCTGGTAACGTGTCATCTCGGCAAATATTATGTACAACAACATGTTTTAGATGCATTTGAACAAATGCTTTGAATATTTGCAATGAAGTAGATACTTCTCTCAATCAAACGACAAGATTATTCATTTTCTTCCTCCATAATTTATCTCTTTTCTTCGCTAGGTATTTTCTCTCTATTATTTATATTGCTCAACATTAGCTATAACATTGATAAAATCACCATTAAGCTCCTCTGAAATTACAAGATTAACAACTTTCTCATGAAAAAGTGTTAATAATTTTTGTAATATAATACATTTGATGGGTTTTGATTATGTATTGAATTGTTTTGTGCTTTTTAAACATGTATAGTCTATTTCAGAAATGGAGTCAGATTTTTGTTTAGAGAGATCATTATAACAAGGGGTCAAAGAGGAAAACGTAAAAAAAAAAAAAAAAAAAAAAATAGAAATTTTAATAAAAAGATATATAATTAATTCAGGCTTACATCCGATCAATACTCAATTCGAGTCCGAGTTCAATCCAGTCAAAGCTCGTTCTGATCAAAGCTTGTTATCAAATTTTTCACGTTTGTTGTACTATTAGGTTCGGCCCTTTTATAATTTTCTAAGATAGTGGCCGATAAAATGCTAGTTTATGTGGTGAATTCCTATAAATAAAATGACCATGTAACCAATCTATGTGTTGATGTAAAAGCTAGTTAGTGGGGTAGTGGGGTAGAGTCCTAAATTAATTACAAGGCCAATTATTGCTAGAAAATGAAACAAACAAACAAAAATTCATAAATAAATAAAAAATAAACTCTAATAATTACAGCCACACACTCACACAACTATATTGTTCATTTTTGTGTATCAAATTAATAAAAAATTTATATATTGTTCGATCCTAAATTATCAGACACACGATAACCCATTTGTAGCGATTAGGATTCCGTATAAAAAAACGTGTAGAATTCCACGCCTGAAATCTTTTGACATATTTATATAAACATATTTCAAGTAATCACGTGTGGAGAAGTGCTAAATTCACTTTCTCAACCCACTCTCTGTTCTTGTGTTGATATGTGTATAGCAATAAATGTTTTACATTAAAAATCTAACCTTTATAAAGAGCTTACTTTTTTCCATTTTATTTACAATATAAACCAACAACTAATTTCATAGATTGCTCTTCTTCATTTAATATCAATTTTTAAAAAATATATATCAGGTCTGTGGTTTGTGTTGTTACTCTACGACTCTACAACTTCTTTTTTTTCAACAGTTCTATCATGTTTGAGTTAACTCTAACTCTCAACATTTACAAACAAAAATTGATGTCTCACCATATATTGTTAACAGTTCTATCCAGGTAAATTTTTTATATCAATTTTTATTAAATAATTTTATTGCATTGGATTAAATTTTTATATTTAACTTATATCAAAATAAAGAAGTTCAGTTAAATTTTTTAATACAATACAATAAAATTATTTAATAAAAAAGCTATTAAAAAATTACCTAAACATAGCTATAACAATGGTGAGAAGACAATTTGTGTTTGAAAATGGTGAGAATTGAAATTCAAATAAAAGAAGTTAAATATAAAAATTTAATCCAATACAATTAAATTATTTAATAAAAAACAATAAAAAAATTATAGAGCTGTCAGAAAAAAAAAGTTGTAGAATCGTAGAGTAACGACACAAACCACAGACCTGATATTATTATTAATTTTTATTTAAAAAATTGATATTAAATAAAGAAGGACAACCTAGGAAATTAATTGTTGGTTTGCATTGTAAATAAAATGAAAATGTAGCATATTTATAAAGATTAGATTTTTAATGTAAAACATTTATTGATATCCACATATCAACAAAGAGTGTGTTGAGAGAGTGGGTTAACAAAGTGAATTTAGCACTCCTCCACACTTGATTACTTGAAATATGTTTATATAAATATATTAGAAGATTTCAAGTGTGACATTTCGTAAGTTATTTCGTATCTTATAAGGACGCTGTAATTCAAGATTCTTAGAGGCTGAAGTACACAAGTTTGAAACAAATAAACAATAGACATGCATGCACAAACGTCACCACAGGATTCCGATACAAATAATTACTATGGATGATTAGACACTTGGCCACTCTCCCCTGCCCAAAAAACCTGTCCAGTTTCAAGCTCCTCCTCACACTATAAAACAGTAATCACACACTTCTTAGTTCTTACATCAATTTCTCACAAAACCAGAAAAGAGTCACACTATTAATCCACCATTATGGGAGCAGTTGATCAAGCTTTCATTCAATAAGAACAAGAACACAGGCCTGCTAAATCCTCCTCCACTTATGCTGAAGGCATACGCTTGATTGATCTCTCATCTCCTGATGGACTTGTTTCTGAGATAGGCAATGCCTGCAAGAACTGGTTTTTTCCAGGTGGTCAACCATGGAGTCCCCTTGGAAAAGCGCCAGAAACTGGAGGATTCTTCCAGGAAGTTTTTCGGGTTGTTGTCGGAGGAGAAGAGGAAGATCAGGAGAACTGAGAAGCTGGTGTTGGGTTACTATGACACTGAGCATACCAAGAATGTTAGAGATTGGAAAGAAGTGCTTGATTTTGTTGCAAAGGATCCTAATTTAGTCCCAGCTTCACCTGACCCTCACGACAAGGAACTGCTTGAGTGGCATAATGTTTGGCCTCAATATCCTCTTGAATTGAAGTAAATTTCTAACTCCCTTTGTTCTTTTACTTAATTATCAAGAACGAAAATCGAAGGGAATCAGGAAAGGAAACTCTTTTCTGATTTGTGTAGAGGGTTCACATAATTAGTTTTTTTTTATAGTAAACACAGTAATTACAAATCTGGAATCAAGTTCCATTTTCTGATTAGTAAACGTTCTCTTGATTAATTTGATTGTACAACTTGGTTGATGTGATCTAATGAGGTGTGTTTGAATGATGAGATTGCAGGGAGGCAGGTGAAGAATATGTCAAAGAGTTTGAAAAGCTTGCATTCAAGTTGATGGAGCTGATTGCACTGAGCTAAAGATTGCCAGCCAACAGGTTCCACATCTTCTTCAGAGACCAGACCACCTATGTTAGACTCAACCACTACCCACCATGCTCGGCTCCGGACTTGGCTCTTGGTGTTGGTAGACACAAGGATGGTGGTGCCTTGACCATCCTTTTCCAAGATGATGTTGGTGGTCTTCAAGTGAAGAGAAAATCAGATGGAGAGTGGGTTGCTGTCAAACCCACCCCAGATGCTTATATTGTAAATGTTGGTGACATTATTCAGGTAACATTTTGGTGTAGCGGAAGCTCTACGAGAAAAACCTGCACAAAACAATAGAAACAATCTACTGGCAACGATCAACTTCGCGCACGAAGGATTGTTGTCAGGCTTCAAATACGACAGACTTCGCGCACGAAGGATGTGTAATTGGATATTGAGAATCAATTCTCTGAAATTTTATTAAACCAAAAACTGAGAAATAAAACGGTTTACAGGTCTATTTAAAGCAAACAAACCCTAACCCTAATCCGGAACCTTGTCGAGCAAGGAAACGGCTTAAAACCCTAAATAACGAAAAATTACCAAAAATGGCAAATTTGAGTTAAATGCGGAAACAAATAAAACAAAAGATCCTAAGCAAGCCAGAATTGATGGAAGTCGATTCGGACTTGGAAAACAAAAGTTATTACAAAAATAAAACTTTCCTAAAACGGAAAAAACGGCCTTTTCGGGGCCTAAATGAAGGAATTCGGCTTTTGAAAGCTCTCACCGAAACGCATCAACTATGTAAATTTCAAATCATTCTGACTCTATCGCCCGGACTAGTAGGAATGATTTGCCCTTTTTCCTTGGTCTTTTTCCGATCCAACCCCTCCATGTAATCCAATGCCAAGGCTGCTGCATCACATTTTCAACAACTTCATGTTCACATAGAAAATGGCCCAAAACGCATATACTTAGTTAGGGGAGAAACTGATGCTATATACAAGTCCTAGATCTCACATTGTTTCCGATTCTGGAAATAAACTTTTGTACACTAAAAATGCTTTGATATGAATCTATATAGTTGAACTCATTGTGATTAATGATCCGAAAAGGAATGGTCCAAGTTGAATTAGTCCCTAAACAAATTAATGTGATTAATGTGCAGGTTTGGAGCAATGAAGCATATGAGAGTGTGGAGCATAGAGTGATGGTGAACTCAGAGAAGGAAAGGTACTCAATTCCATACTTCTTCAACCCAGCACACTACACCATGGTTGAGCCCTTAGAAGAGCTGACAAATGAGCAGAGTCCACCAAAATACAAAACATACAGCTGGGGAAAGTTTCTGATTAATAGAAGGCTCAGTAATTTCAAGAAGCTCAATGTTGAAAACCTTCAAATCTCTCATTTCAGGATATCAGAGCTGGCTGATAAGCTAGAGGGAGCACTTTCAATCAACAACAACTAATTTGTTATAAACATAATATAAGTTGTAGACAGGAGAAATAAGTGTGTGAAAAAAATGGTGTGATTAATCTCTAGTTTGTGAAATAAATGTTATGTAATAGTAATAATGGAATCCTGTGTAGAATTTCTATTAGAAATAACACATGTTCTCATTCTTTCATTAGAATTCCCGATTAGTAAACATACCTGTAATATCTTTCCAAAGTTAAATAACTTTTCGTTATTGAAATGATTTTATTTTATTTTGCTCAAGAATTCAACAATTATATACCAAATAGCATGATTTACAGTCCATGAGGATGTTTCCTGTTGGCCTCTGCACAATCATATACAGTACTGCCAAACTATTAAACTCCAAAATGCCATCAATTTAATAATCTCCATTGCTCCCACAGAAACAAGAACAATTAAAATGTGTAAGGAATAGAGCCAATAAGCATTGAACATGAACAAGTTTCAGACTATCTGCATGCAAATTATTTTTACATTGTTTGTACACCGACTATGTATGAATTTATTTCTACTAGTTGGTATAAATTTTCAATTGGGTTAGAAACCCATTTATCACCTAAGTGGCCTATTAGAAACCCATTTACCACCCAAGTGGCCCAACTACAAGCCCAAATACGAGCCCAACACTTATATGTGTGGCACAAACCTAGGCCCACTCTTTGTTTTTATCGGATGTTAACTGCATGAGTAGTTATCCGATAATAAAGGGTGTTGGGAAACTCATCACCTATAGTACTATTTTGGGAGTTGCATTCGTGGCAAAAACCCTTTAGCCTTATTGGTGTTGGATTTCGAAAAATTAACAATCATAATTCATAAATAAATAGTTAATGTGTTATAACTTATAAATAGTTTTCATAATTAGCAGATTTTTTTCATCAATTATGCTACCATACAAATCCAATAATATAACCGAATAATTAATATTTAACATAGCAAAGTATAGATAATTTTCATGATTTTACTAGTAATAATAAAGTAAATATTGATACTTTAACCAAAATATCCTCGGTATTTTTCTCTATCAGCTTTCCAATATTGAAATTAACTTTTTTATAAATAAAAATGCTTTTATGTGAATTCAATTTTGAAAATAAATTCATGACATGATTTTAGAACTAATTACTCTCAGTTAGTCAGTTTTTTAGTGAAGGGAAGCTGTAATTTAATTCATGCTTGTTTGGGTGAATTCTTGAAGAAGTGGCAACCACTTTAATGATTCTTGATGACTATTTGATCCTAATGATTATTACAAAAAATTGTCACTCTCTATACATATTTGTCAAAAATCAAAATCCCATTCACACCATCTTGTTCTTGAAATAAACACCCAACCAATCCTTGGCAAATAAAATTGATGCGTGTGAAAAGCTATAATGTGTTGAAAACAGAGTACTCTGTTTAAAGTAGAATGAGCACAAAGAAATTAATTGAGTCATGCTACTCATGCACACATTGTAATTTTTTAAATAACTTCTTATATGGGCACTTTTATTTTGTTTAAATATTACAATAATATTCAGAGTTTTAGGGGAGGGGGACACAACTAAAATTCACGATCTTATGGTATAGGTGTGAGGGGTATATCACGGATTCAACTTCATCTTGCCTTTATGTGAGCACTTTTAAACTCTTGTATTGTTATAAAATATTTCTACATAAAACACTAATAATAAAAAGTATTTCTCTTTAAAGGCCTTCTGACTATAGACTTCGTGATCTCCATTAACCTATCGAGGTTCAATCCTAAACACCTTGTATATATTGTTTTACCATTGTTCATAAAACCGTAATAAATATGGGGAAACCTCCTCCTTCCGGTGTTGATAACCGAATGCAAACTATAACACAATTACTTTGTACCTATTAAACAACTCTATCTTCTTTTTTTTTTTTAATCAACATCAATTTTAAATAAATAATAAATAGCCCAATAAAAAGTGTATGTCATCAGTTTTTTAAATCTGCTAATAAGTAATATGTGCATTTGTATGATTGTGAAGACCGATGAGAGTGGTCCCCTACTCCCCTATATTACTCTGTCTTGACACGTGTACTTATTTATTTATTTATTTATTTTATTTTTTGAAAGTATGTGTCCTAAATATTTGTCCTCTCCTACAATGAATGGAATAAAACGGATCTCCTTGTTGAGAATTGTTGGGTCACTCACTGATGACTCTTGCTGGTTTGACTCGGTGGTCTAACTCTTCTTTAACTATGTTGGATATGGTTCATATTTCCAATGATTACCGAATAGGATTCAACTAATATGAAAACTTTTTGGAGACGTGGGAATCATTTAGAAGCAGGAGATCGTGTTTGAGGGAGGCTTGAAGACTGAAGAATTGGATTCCAGAAGGAATTATGGCGTGGATCGTGGTACGGACAGAAGTGCACAGATAGTGGTACATACCGCGGCACATTCTAGTGAGATCATGTGGTGTAGACCGCGGTATAGGCAAAATGCACCAACCGCGGTATTCTGAGCGGTGGACTTCAGAGAGATTCCGTGATCTAGGACGCAGGTTGCAAACCGCGGCCCAAACCGCGGTAATAGCGGATTTTGCCTAGATCGAGAATGTTGTGCGAAAATAGGAAATGTGTTTCTTCTAGAAGTTTTTGTGCTTATCGAAAAAGGAAAAAGAGTTTGTCTTTATGCAAAACAGGAAAGTCTTGTGCTTGAAAGAAAAGGATTTCTCCTAACAAGAAGACTTGTCATAAATAGGAAATAGTATTTATGTGAAACAAGTAATTCTTGTACGTATATGAGTAGGATTTCCTTTTATCTGAAACTCCCTGTAATTCATATAAATAAACCTTAATAGCTAGGTTATTATGTGTGGAGCAAAATAAAAATTCTAAAGAGATCTCAAAGTAAGCATTAGGTGTAAATGGGTTTGGGGTATTTTAGAAAGAGAATCCTGAGTGTGTGGTTGTAACAATTTATTACATATTGAAAATTTATCTTGTCGTCCTGACGGCCGTGGTTTTTTTTCCTGATTTGGGTTTTCACGTAAAATTCTTGTGTTGTGTTGTGTGTGATTGGATTTGATTACTTCTCTTCATCTTATCTTTCTTTATTATTTGTGTTTGTTTATGTTCTATCCGGCAACGCTTCCGCATAGTGACTAGTTCGCTAACAATTGGTATCAAAGCCCCAACTGCTTGATAGTGATCTTAACAAACTATTATGTCAAAGATGATGAGATTCGAGGTTGAGAGATTCAACGGAAAGATTAACTTTCGCTTGTGGCAAGTTCAAGTCAAATATCTATTAATGCAATGTAAGTTGTGCAGCGGAAAAGAAAGAGTTTTTATTTGAAAATAATCAATAAAATAAGAACGATAGGTTTCAAAAAATTTCTATTGTCTTCTTGGGACCTTTTGTATATACACGAATATGAGGAAGAGATTTATTTTCATACCTTTGAAGAACACTCATTCGTTTTCTTTTCGATCCTTTACCACTAAACCTTCTTAGCTATGTCCCGCGATCTAGCAATTGTGTGTGTGTGCACGTCATGGATTCCGGGAACAGTTGAATGGAGGCTTGAGAGAACCGAAAGACAACACCTTGCTTCCTCCTTGAATTCGGCCAACCCTAGTGAGAGAAAAAAAATTATTTTTCTTTTTCCTCTCTTGTGGCCGCACCTCTTTTATTCTCTGTAGGGTTCCGAATAGCTTCTTTTTCCTGACAAGTATATCTTATATATTAGGAACCTAAGGTTTAGTAATCCAAGTTAAAATAGGATTCCAAATCCTTTTTAATTATTACTTTACTAGGGTTTGAACCTTTGACCTATTTAGAGCAAATAAAAATAATCACTTATTATTTTATTGCTTACTCTTGTCAAGGTTAGAAACTGAAACCTCCATATGACAATTAAGCGGGAAAATCTTTGGAATGTCAAAAAAAGTTTTGAAATGCTTTTTGTATCGAATGTCAGTAGGGAGAATCCGGAGAGAGTTACATTGGCAAAATCCAAGTTCAGATCCTTGGTGCACCCATGCAAGCTAATTCCTACATGGCTACTGTTCATCACCAGCTTGCTTACAGACTCCAAGACCATGCTCTTGATCTCCCACTTCCTGGTCACAATGGTGATACGATCTTCATCAAAGCAGAAAGAGAAGATGAAGTTCCTACCATCCTTCAAATTCCAAAACAACTACCCAGAGAAAAGCTTACCGAGATCATGCCTCTTGAATGGCTCACAAATTATGAAAAGGTTTTCCAGGACGAAGCTCCTGTCGTTGCTGCTGATACGTCATATGTTCCCCGGCCAGATGGCTCCATCAAAACAATCTATGCACCCCTCACTGGTACTAAGGCTCCTTCTAGTTTGGAGACTCCTATGATTTTCTAAGCCCTTATGATCCAACCGGTCACCACTGAAGCTGATATTCCTATTCACAGTTTTAAAGCTGACGGATCTCCGATCTACACTGATAAGATCTGTGGTCATTTCATCTGGGATGTTGATCCCAATATGTGTGATGCATACTGTATCTGTCGATGTTGTCTCAAAGACACTTCTCCTGCCTTCTGTAAACCCTGGAACAAACCTCACAAACCATATCACCCTGATAGCCCTTGGATAGGCCTCAATCCTATCAAAAATAAACCTTTACCCATTTATGACAGAGCTTTACAGATCCTCCGATCTGAAGGTCTCCTACCTCCACAATCTGCCCTTGCAGTCCCTAATCAACCCACACCAGTCCCTTGTTATATGACTTCAGATTATGATTGTGATTTCCCTCCACTTGAACCTTCCTCAAATCAAGAAAAAACTAGTTTCTCAAAACCTTTTGTCCAATCCACCGAAGTCCAACCTTATGGTTCTTACAAACAGCCCTCCCAGGCTGAACAAGTCCTCAACTGGCAATCTCACAATGCCAGAGCTCAGAACAGAGTTCTTAACTCTATTGATCAGAAGATTGATCGTGTTACACGACATGTTTCTCAACATGATCATCACCTCCAGAGTCTTGATGCCTCCTTCAGAGACTTGGCCTCTGACCTGCAATCAAGAATTGCTAAGCTTCATTCTGATTTTCACCGATATATTTCTCATGGATATTCTGGCCCAGATTTTG
The DNA here is from genome assembly GCA_008009225.1 of Acer yangbiense. Lineage (NCBI taxonomy): Eukaryota > Viridiplantae > Streptophyta > Magnoliopsida > Sapindales > Sapindaceae > Acer > Acer yangbiense. Next base: position 46,184,216 of record CM017764.1, read on the forward strand.
ACACAAAAGAAAGAGAAATCAAGCAACTTAAAGAACAGCTTGAACAGCTTGAACAGCTGACTAGAGATCATTCTTACAAACCAAAACCTTATTCTCATCACTCATAATCACTGTTTTTCCCTGTATCTCCTACACATTCACCCCCTTCCAAACCCGATGATTTTTCCAGCCACTTTAAATCCACTAGTGAATTGTTCCGCAGATATCATATACTCTCTTCTCCACCAGCAAAACCTAAGAAAAGGTCTCCTTCGAAGCAGAAAGACAAGCAGGCTGCTTCCAGTTCATACGACCCAGTTCTATTTGCTTCTAAGACTTGTTCCTCCTCCTCCTCCAAGTCTGATATAGCATCCTTCTCTGAAGACGCTTTCTCCCAGTAGTCACAGACTTCCTGTCATTCATCCTGGCTGGATACTGCCGCCTCTTCCCCTCATGCTCATGCAGACCTTACTCAAGTTTTCATGGCATGTTGCACAGATCCTCAACTAGAGGCAAGCACAGAGCATACTGAGATAATTACAGACTGTTACTTATATGAGAGATAGGCATTCGAAGGAAGAAGAGAGAATATTTAGCAAGACATGAGAGTTTAAACACACAATAGGAAATTTTTATTTAGATTATTCAGATCTTGATTTTTACAAGAGATGGACTCTCCTTATATAGAGGGAGAGATCGGATACTGCCAAACATATTACACAGTAAGGCCAACAAACGTGGCAGCTAACTAGTAAAAGCAAACCAGGGCCATCGGCCAAATGCTAACAAACAAACAAATAAAGCCTAATAAAGCCAAAAGTGCCTAATACATCCAAGTAGGGCCTAATAAAATAAAGTAGAATAGGGAAAGCAAATTATTTCACAGGATAAGAGCATAGTCTTGGAACTCGGGCTGAGTGGAGATTACGGACTGGATAGATTACAGTTGGCATGATCTTCATCATCTGAGTTTTGGGCTCCACGGATGAAGCAGGGCCAGGCAAAATCAAAGGGGTCCTGAGAGTCAATCATGTAGGAATCTTGAAAAGGGTTCCAGCTTTGAGTGGGGTCTCTAGGGATGTCATGGAGGATGAAAACTTCATCGGTGGGGACGTAATTAACATCACAGAGGAAATTGAGCAGACCGACTTGGAGAATTTATGGATACATCTTTTGATAATCATACGTGGTATGCCATTCATAACTGGAGTTGGCAGTCCAAAGGAGTCGTTTGTGGGGATTGTACCTGTAGGGCCTATTGAAGATCCATATGCAGTATACAGAGGCAGCTGAGTCTTTATCAAGCTTCCAAATGTTATATTGTCCCATGAGCTCAGTGAGCTCGTTTTTCCAGTTTGTCAAGGACATGAACCATTGGAGGAAAACCCATAACAGAGAGTTCCATTGAGAAGGATCATGGAGATGACCATATAGAGCCTGAAGTGGGAAGACGATGGCATGATGATGGAGAACTGATAAACACCAGAGGAACCAAAGGAGTTGAGGAGAAAAGTAGTAGAAAGGTGGCATTATGAACGGGTCAAGAAATGGTCTGGATAGGTTGTTGATGGTGTGACGACAGTCTTGGCTAATGATTTGGGCTAAGTAGACCGGAAGTTGAGCCTTGGCGTAGGACTGGATCTGCCTTAGAGAAGGTTGATGATCGGGTGGCAACGTGGCCAAGAGTTCTGGTGGGAATGAGTAATCAAGTATGGCCGGTGAGGATGATGAGGGACCAGCATGAGATGATGAGGGACCAGCAGGAGAAGTCATGAAGATAAGAGAATAATGACATGTGGGTGTAATGAGATGGGTGAGTGGAGGTCTAGAGAGCATATCAGCAATTATATTATGATGGCCTTTCACGTGGCGTACAGTGAAATCATATCGGGCAAACTAGTCTTTGAGTCTCAAAAGGAGAGGATTGGGAGGAATCTTATTGCGAAAATCGAGTATCTTTGGGAAAGATGAGTTGTCCATTTCAACAATAAAGTTTCTTGTCCTGAGGTGAAAATCCAACTTTTGGATTTCATATTTGACAGCAAGAATCTCTTTATAGATAGTGTGATAATGCAGTTGGGCATCTTTGAATTTTCCACTAGCATGGCCACAGTATTTCCTTTTACCGTCTCGGTCTTCAATGAGAACGGCTCCCCAGAAAATATCAATGGCATCAGTCTGGAGGATGAGTTGGCCCGAATAAGGGATGATGAGGGCAGGAGGAGATTGAGTGATTTCCTTTAATTTGATGACGGCCTCAGTGTGGGAGGAATCCCAGGGAGGAGGACGCTTCTTTAGTAATGCGGAGAGGACGAAGGTGTAATGACTGACATGAGGAATAAAGTCTCTGACATAGTTGACGATTCCGAGGAACTGTTGAACTTGTTTCACACTGAGATCAGAATCAGGAAAGTCTAATAATCGGACAGCCAAATGAGGACCAGGACGGTATTGGCCGTTGGAAATGTGCATTCCAAGAAATTCAATTTCAGACCTTCCAACTATGCTTTTCTTTTCGGAAAGCATGATACCATAGCGATGAACAATGTCATGGAACTGTCGGAGAAGAAGGTTGTGAGAGGTATCATCTGGAGAGAACATGAGGATGTCATCAATGTAGATGAGTGCTGAGTGTAAGAGTGGATGAAAAATTCTTGTAACAGCCTTTTGGAAAAGGGATGGAGCAGTTTTTAAACCAAAAGGGAGAACAGTCCATTGGTATTGTGCATTAGGAAGACAGAATGCTATCTTATATCTTTCATCTGGATGAATACCAATTTGCCAGAAAGCACCTTTGAGATCAAATTTGGAGTATATCGTAGCTCATGGAAGTTGAGAGAATAAGACATTTGTCCTGGGAATAGGAAACTTGTCATCTCTGAGAAAAAGGTTGAGAGGCTTGTAATCCACGACTAATCTCTTTTTTCCTCTGAGCAATTCTGTGCGTTTTTCAACGTAAAAGGCTTGACACTCCCAGGGGGAAGAGGTATGTTCTATCAGACCTTGACGAAGGAGTTCATTGCATTCTTCATTAGCGAGCTTGAGATCTGAGGGAGACATGCCTGAGTGGGTAGCCTTGGTAGGATTGGTATCTTCATTAAGCTTAAAGGGAAGCTTGATAAAGAAATCTGGATTCTTCCACAGAGGAGAAGGGTGAGAGAAATTGGCATGATTGTCAGCACAAAGCAGGAGCAATTTTTGTTGAATATGTTCAAAAGGGGCTTGGATTTCCGAGAGTGGGAAAATCTTTGGAATGTCAGAAAAAGCGTTGAAATGCTTTTTGTATCGAATGCCAATAGGGAGAATCCGGAGAGAGTTACATTGGCAGAAAACATCCCAGCCGATGAGGATATCTTTATCCGGAAGAGGAGTGCCGACGACTTGAACCCAAAGAGTAAAGGATGGGAAAAACTGGATACCAATCTTTTTTCTGGAAATCAAATTAGTGGAAAAAATATTTCCATCAGCGGCTCAAAAATGCCAAACTTAGGATTTCCAAAATTCTAGAGGAAGGACCCTTGGGTTCATCATTGTAGTGTGAGAACCTGTGTCAAAATAAGCGATGACATCAACAGGTTTGGAGCACTTGTCAGGTAGAATCCGAACCAGAGCTTGGGGACCGGAATGAGAATCGAGCTGAGTAGCCTGATAGGATTCTGGGATAGAACTGTAGTCAGAGGAGCCAGAATATTCTGAGTCAGAAAGATCTTCTTGAAGAACGAAGGTTGTGGAGGGATCTGCATGATCCTGTTCAGAGAAGATTGATTCAATGCTTGCATTGGACGGAACTTCATCAGCAATGTCTTTTAGTTGCTGAACTAGTCTGGCGGACTTTGCCTTTTTGTTGGGACATTTCTTTGCATAATGACCGGGTTTGCCACAGATGTAGCATTGTTGGGATTTATTCCAACCTCGCTATGCTTTCTTGCGGAAGAACTTGAATCTTTTAGACCTACCTTTCTTGTTTTTGAAGCGTTTGAAATGATTCTTCTTCTTCGTGTTGCATATGCAAGAGCCTAAGGATTTGCACTTGATCTGAAGAGAAGGTTGACGGCATTGGGACTGCAGGTGTTTGCCTTCTATGAGCATCTTGGAGAAGAATCTTTGAGTGGCACAGAGTTTGTCCAGAGAGCTGAGAGCATACATGTGGAGTTCACCTAAGGATGTATCATTGAGAGATCGTCCCGAGGTGTCTATTTTTCGTTGTATCTCATCTTAGAGGTCATCTGGAAGGGAGTTGACATAGACTTGTTTAAGACTATGATCATTAATTCCACCAAGGGTATGATATCGTTAAGACATCCGCTTGTAATGGAACATGATGTCATTTCTTTTGAGAGAGCAGCAACGCATGTCAAAGAATTCTTGTCTGGCTTGTTTATAGGTATGATCAGGATCACCAAGGAATTCTCGGAAAATGTATCCCATGGCTTGTGAGGCTAAGGGAACTCCAACAAATTGGAGTTATCTATATTCACCAAGAGCCTGGTACCAGTCTCTGAGAGAACCAGTAAAGCGAGAGACGAACTCACATAAAATTGTTTTAAAGTTCTATTCAGACTTTGCCAGTTGTAGGTCAAGCCATGCGCTCATCTCTGAAACCCTTTTTCTCCAGGAACCAGGAGAAGTGTCATCGAGAGTAAACCAAGGGCCATTGGTTGGTTTAGCAGGAGAACGGCCAGGAACATGTTCTGGAGGTTCTTCGACAGATGGAGCTGGAGTAGTGGAGGCAGTCTCATCGGGAGACTCATAGGTTCTTGTTGAGGGTTGAGAATCTGTGCGAGATACCATGAAAACTTGAGTAAGGTCTGCATGGGCATGAGGAGAAGAGGCGGCAGTATCTAGCCAGGATGAATGACAGGAAGTCTGTGACGACTGGGAGGAAGCGTCTTCAGAGAAGGACGTTATATCAGACTTGGAGGAGGAGGAGGAACAAGTCTTAGAAGCAAATAGAACTGGAAGCAGCCTGCTTGTCTTTCTGCTTCGAAGGAGACCTCTTCTTAGGTTTTGCTGGTGGAGAAGAGAGTATAGGATATTTGCGAAACAATTCACCAGTGGATTTAAAGCGGCTGGAAAAATCATCGGGTTTGGAAGGGGGTGAATGTGTAGGAGATACAGGGAAAAACAGTGATTGTGAGTGATGAGAATAAGGTTTTGGTTTGTAAGAATTATCTCTGGTCAACTGTTCAAGCTGTTCTTTAAGTTGCTTGATTTCTCCTTCTTTTGTGTCAAAATCTGGGCCAGAATATCCATGAGAAATATATCGGTGAAGATCAGAATGAAGCAATTCTTGATTGCAGGTCAGAGGCCAAGTCTCTGAAGGAGGCATCAAGACTCTGGAGGTGATGATCATGTTGAGAAACATGTTGTGTAACACGATCAATCTTCTGATCAATAGAGTTAAGAACTCTGTTCTGAGCTCTGGCATTGTGAGATTGCCAGTTGAGGACTTGTTCAGCCTGGGAGGGCTGTTTGTAAGAACCATAAGGTTGGACTTCGGTGGATTGGACAAAAGGTTTTGAGAAACGAATTTTTTCTTGATTTGAGGAAGGTTCAAGTGGAGGGAAATCACAATCATAATCTGAAGTCATATAACAAGGGGCTGGTGTGGGTTGATTAGGGACTGCAAGGGCAGAGTGTGGAGGTAGGAGACCTTCAGATCAGAGGATCTGTAAAGCTCTGATACCATTCGGGTGGCAGGTACCCCTGGGTGCCTCTCTTTCAGGTTTTAGAGTTTTCCCCACAATGGCAGCCTAATCACGGCCTAAACAGGGTACTAACATTTCAACCATCTAGAGACAGACAGGGACCTTAAGCCGATAACATAAGCCAAGAACATCTCCTCTTCTGATATGCAGGATCCTCAACTAGAGGCAAGCACAGAGCATACTGAGATAATTACATAGGAATTCTCGGAAAATGTATCCCATGGCTTGTGAGGTTAAGGGAGCTCGAACAAATTGGAGTTGTCTATATTCACCAAGAGCCTGGTACCAGTCTCTGAGAGAACCAGTAAAGCGAGAGACGAACTCACGTAAAATTGTTTCAAGGTTCTGTTCAGACTTGGAGGTGATCCTGATCATATCTATAAACAAGCCAGACAAGAATTCTTTGACATGCGTTGCTGCTCTCTCAAAAGAAATGTCCCAACAAAAAGGCAAAGTCCGCCAGACTAGTTCAACAACTAAAATACATTGCTGATGAAGTTCCGTCTGATGCAGACATTGAATCAATCTTCTCTGAACAGGATCATGCAGATCCCTCCACAACCTTCGTCAAGATCTGAAGAATCTAAATAAAAATTTCCTCTTGTGTGTTTAAACTCTCATGTCTTGCTAAATATTCTCTCTTCTTCCTTCGAATGCCTATCTCTCATATAAGTAACAGTCTGTAATTATCTCAGTATGCTCTGTGCTTGCCTCTAGTTGAGGATCCTGCACATCAGAAGAGGAGATGTTTTTGGCTTATGTTATCGGCTTAAGGTCCCTGTCTGTCTTTAGATGGTTGAAATGTTAGTACCCTGTTTTGGCCGTGGTTAGGCCACCATTGTGGGGAAAACTCTAAAACTTGAAAGAGAGGCACCTAGGGGTATCAATGTTTAGGCCGTGATACCATTCGGGTGGCAGGTACCCCTGGGTGCCTCTCTTTCAGGTTTTAGAGTTTTCCCCACAATGGCGGCCTAACCACGGCCTAAACAGGGTACTAACATTTCAACCATCTAGAGACAGACAGGGACCTTAAGCCGATAACATAAGCCAAAAACATCTCCTCTTCTAATGTGCAGGATCCTCAACTAGAGGCAAGCACAGAGCATACTAAGATAATTACAGACTGTTACTTATATGAGAGATATGCATTCGAATGAAGAAGAGAGAATATTTAGCAAGACATGAGAGTTTAAACACACAAGAGGAAATTTTTATTTAGATTCTTCAGATCTTGATTTTTACAAGAGACGGACTCTCCTTATATAGAGGCAGAGATCGGATACTGCCAAACATATTACACAGTAAGGCCAACAAACGTGGCAGCTAACTAGTAAAAGCAAATCAGGGCCATCGGCCAAATGCTAACTAAAACAAACAAACAAATAAAGCCTAATAAAGCCAAAAGTGCCTAATACATCCAAGTAGGGCCTAATAAAACAAAGTAGAATAGGGAAAGCAAATTATTTCACAGGATAAGAGCACAGTCTTGGAACTCAGGCTGAGTGGAGATTACGGACTAGATAGATTACAGTTGGCATGATCTTCATCATCTGAGTTTTGGGCTCCACAGATGAAGCAGGACCAGACAAAATCAAAGGGGTCCTGAGAGTCAATCATGTAGGAATCTTGAAAAGGGTTCCAGCTTTGAGTGGGGTCTCTATGGAGCATATCAGCAATTATATTATGATGGCCTTTCACATGGAGTACAGTGAAGTCATATCGGGCAAACCAGTCTTTGAGTCTCAAAAGGAGAGGATTTGGAGGAATCTTATTGGGAAAATCGAGTATCTTTGGGAAAGATAAGTTGTCCATTTCAACAATAAAGTTTCTTGTCCTGAGGTGAAAATCCAACTTTTAGATTCCATATTTCACAGCAAGAATCTCTTTATAGATAGTGTGATAATGCAGTTGGGCATCTTTGAATTTTCCACTAGCATGGCCACAGTATTTCCTTTTACCGTCTCGGTTTTCAATGAGAATGGCTCCCCATAAAATATCACTGGCATCAGTCTGAAGGATGAGTTAGCCCGAAGAAGGGATGATGAGGGTAGGAGGAGATTGAGTGATTTCCTTTAATTTGATGACGGCCTCAGTGTGGGAGGAATCCCAGGGAGGAGGACGCTTCTTTAGTAATACGGAGATGACTGAGGTATAATGACTGACATGAGGAATAAAGTCTCTGACATAGTTGACGATTCCGAGGAACTGTTGAACTTGTTTCACACTGAGATCAGAATCAGGGAAGTCTAATAATCGGACAGCCAAATGAGGACCATGACGGTATTGGCCGTTGGAAATATGCATTCCAAGAAATTCAATTTCAGACCTTCCAACTATGCTTTTCTTTTCGGAAAGCATGATACCATAGCGATGAACAATGTCATGGAACTGTCGGAGAAGAAGGTTGTGAGAGGTATCATCTGGAGAGAACAGGAGGATGTCATCAATGTAGATGAGTGCTGAGTGGAAGAGAGGATGAAAAATTCTTGTAACAGCCTTTTGGAAAAGGGATGGAGCAGTTTTTAAACCAAAAGGGAGAACAGTCCATTGGTATTGTGCATTAGGAAGACAGAATGCTATCTTATATCTTTCATCTGGATGAATACCAATTTGCCAGAAAGCACCTTTGAGATCAAATTTAGAGAAGATCGTAGCTCCTGGAAGTTGAGAGAATAAGACATTTGTCCTGGGAACAGGAAACTTGTCATCTCTGAGAAAAAGGTTGAGAGGCTTGTAATCCATGACTAATCTCTTTTTTCCTCTGAGCAATTTTGTGCGTTTTTCAACGTAAAAGGCTTGACACGCCCAGGGGGAAAAGGTATGTTCTATCAGACCTTGATGAATGAGTTCATTGCATTCTTCATTAGCGAGCTTGAGATCTGACGGAGACATGCCGAAGTGGGTAGCCTTGGTAGGATTAGTATCTTCATTAAGCTTAAAGGGAAGCTTGACAAAGAAATCTGGATTCTTCCACAGAGGAGAAGGGTGAGAGAAAGTGGCATGATTGTCAGCACAAAGCAGGTGCAATTTTTGTTGAATATGTTCAAAAGGGGCTTGGATGTCCGAGAGTGGGAAAATCTTTGGAACGTCAGAAAAAGCTTTGAAATGTTTTTTGTATCGAATGCCAGTAGGGAGAATCCGGAGAGAGTTACATTGGCAGAAAACATCCTAGCCGATGAGGATATCTTCATCCGGAAGAGGAGTGCCGACGACTTGGACCCAAAGAGTAAAGGATGGGAAAAACTGGATACCAATCTTTTTTCTGGAAATCAGATTAGTGAAAAAAACCTTTCCATCAGCGGCTCAAAAATACCGAACTTAGGATTTCCAAAATTCTGGAGGAAGGACCCTTGGGTTCGTCATTGTAGTGTGAGAACCTGTGTCAAAATAAGCGATGACATCAACAGGTTTGGAGCACTTGTCAGGTAGAATCCGAACCGGAGCTTGGGGACCGGAATGAGAATCGAGCTGAGTAGCCTGATAGGATTCTGGGATAGAACTGTAGTCAGAGGAGCCAGAATATTCTGAGTCAGAAAGATCTTCTTGAAGAACGAAGGTTGTGGAGGGATCTGCATGATCCTGTTCAGATAAGATTGATTCAATGTCTGCATCGGACGGAACTTCATCAGCAATGTCTTTTAGTTGCTGAACTAGTCTGGCGGACTTTGCCTTTTTGTTGGGACATTTCTTTGCATAATGACCGGGTTTGCCACAGATGTAGCATCGTTGGGATTTATTCCAACCTCGCTGTGCTTTTTTGCGGAAGAACTTGAATCTTTTAGACCTACCTTTCTTGTTTTTGAAGCGTTTGAAATGATTCTTCTTCTTCGTGTTGCATATGCAAGAGCCTAAGGATTTGCACTTGATCTGAAGAGAAGGTTGACGGCATTGGGACTGCAGGTGTTTGCCTTCTGTGAGCATCTTGGAGAAGAATCTTTGAGTGGCACAGAGTTTGTCCAGAGAGCTGAGAGCATACATGTGGAGTTTACCTAAGGATGTATCATTGAGAGATCATCCCGAGGTGTCTATTTTTCGTTGTATCTCATCTTGGAGGTCATCTAGAAGAGAGTTGACATAGACTTGTTTAAGACTATGATCATTAATTCCACCAAGGGTATGATATCGTTGAGACATCCGCTTGTAATGGAACATGATGTCATTTCTTTTGAGAGAGCAGTAACGCATGTCAAAGAATTCTTGTCTGGCTTGTTTATAGATATGATCAGGATCACTAAGGAATTCTCGGAAAATGTATCCCATGGCTTGTGAGGCTAAGGGAACTCGAACAAATTGGAGTTGTCTATAATCACCAAGAGCCTGGTACCAGTCTCTGAGTCTCAAAAGGGGAGGATTGGGAGGAATCTTATTATGAAAATCGAGTATCTTTGGGAAAGATGAGTTGTCCATTTCAACAATAAAGTTTCTTGTCCTAAGATGAAAATCCAACTTTTGGATTCCATATTTGACAGCAAGAATCTCTTTATAGATAGTGTGATAATGCGGTTGGGCATCTTTGAATTTTCCACTAGCATGGCCACAGTATTTCCTTTGACCGTCTTATTGGTGGTAGGTACCCCTAGGTGCCTCTCTTTCAGGTTTTAGAGTTTTCCCCACAATGCCGGCCTAACCACGGCCTAAACAGGGTACTAACATTTCAACCATCTAGAGACAGACAGGGACCTTAAGCCGATAACATAATCCAAAAACATCTCCTCTTCTGATGTGCATGATCCTCAACTAGAGGCAAGCACAGAGCATACTGAGATAATTACAGACTGTTACTTATATGAGAGATAGGCATTCAAAGGAAGAAGAGAGAATATTTAGCAAGACATGAGAGTTTAAACAAACAAGAGGAAATTTTTATTTAGATTCTTCAGATCATGATTTTTACAAGAGACGGACTCTCCTTATATAGAGGGAGAGATCGGATACTGCCAAACATATTACACAGTAAGGCCAACAAACGTGGCAGCTAACTAGTAAAAGCAAACCAGGGCCATCGGCCAAATGCTAACAAACAAACAAATAAAGCCTAATAAAGCCAAAAGTGCCTAATACATCCAAGTAGGGCCTAATAAAACAAAGTAGAATAGGGAAAGCAAATTATTTCACAGGATAAGAGCACAGTCTTGGAACTCGGGCTGAGTGGAGATTACGGACTGGATAGATTACAGTTGGCATGATCTTCATCATCTGAGTTTTGGGCTCCACAGATGAAGCAGGGCCAAGCAAAATCAAAGGGGTATTGAGAGTCAATCATGTAGGAATCTTGAAAAGGGTTCCAACTTTGAGTGGGGTCTCTAGGGATGTCAGGGAGGATGAAAACTTCGTCGGTGGGGACGTAATTAACATCACAGAGGAAATTGAGCAGACCGACTTGGAGAATTTGTGGATACATCTTTTGATAATCATACGTGGTATGCCATTCATAACTGGAGTTGGCAGTCCAAAGGAGTCGTTTGTGGGGATTGTACCTGTAGGGCCTATTGAAGATCCATATGCAGCATACAGAGGCAGCTGAGTCTTCATCAAGCTTCCAAATGTTATATTGTCCCATGAGCTTAGTGAGCTCGTTTTTCCAGTTTGTCAAGGACGTGAACCATTGGAGGAAAACCCATAACAGAGAGTTCCGTTGAGAAGGATCATGGAGATGACCATATAGAGCCTGAAGTGGGAAGACGATGGCATGATGATGGAGAACTGATAAACACCAGAGGAACCAAAGGAGTTGAGGAGAAAAGTAGTAGAAAGGTGGCATTATGAACGGGTCAAGAAATGGTCTGGATAGGTTATTGACGGTGTGACGACAGTCTTGGCTAATGATTTGGGCTAAGTAGACCGGAAGTTGAGCCTTAGCGAAGGACTGGATCTGCCTTAGAGAAGGTTGATGATCGGGTGGCAAAGTGGCCAAGAGTTCTGGTGGGAATGAGTAATCAAGTATGGCCGGTGAGGATGATGAGGGACCAGCATGAGATGATAAAGGACCAGTAGGAGAAGTCATGAAGATAAGAGGATAATGACATGTGGGTGTAATGAGATGGGTGAGTGGAGGTCTAGAGAGCATATCAGCAATTATATTATGATGGCCTTTCACGTGGCGTACAGTGAAGTCATATCGGGCAAACTAGTCTTTGAGTCTCAAAAGGAGAGGATTGAGGTGTAATGACTGACATGAGGAATAAAGTCTCTGACATAGTTGACGATTCTGAGGAACTGTTGAACTTGTTTCACACTGAGATCAGAATTAAGGAAGTCTAATAATCGGACAGCCAAATGAGGACCAGAACGGTATTGGCCGTTGGAAATGTGCATTCCAAGAAATTCAATTTCAGGCCTTCCAATTATGCTTTTCTTTTCGGAAAGCATGATACCATAGCGATGAACAGTGTCATGGAACTGTCGGAGAAGAAGGTTGTGAGAGGTATCATCTAGAGTGAACAGGAGGATGTCATCAATGTAGGTGAGAGGTATCATCTGGTACCAGGCTCTTAGTGAATATAGACAACTCCAATTTGTTCGAGTTCCCTTAGCCTCACAAGCCATGGGATACATTTTCTGAGAATTCCTTAGTGATCCTGATCATATCTATAAACAAGCCAGACAAGAATTCTTTGACATGCGTTGCTGCTCTCTCAAAAGAAATGACATCATGTTCCATTACAAGCGGATGTCTCAACGATATCATACCCTTGGTGGAATTAATGATCATAGTCTTAAACAAGTCTATGTCAACTCCCTTCCAGATGACCTCCAAGATGAGATACAACGAAAAATAGACACCTCGGGACGATCTCTCAATGATACATCCTTAGGTGAACTCTACATGTATGCTCTCAGCTCTCTGGACAAACTCTGTGCCACTCAAAGATTCTTCTCCAAGATGCTTACAAAAGGCAAACACCTGCAGTCCCAATGCCGTCAACCTTCTCTTCGGATCAAGTGCAAATCCTTAGGCTCTTGCACTTGCAACACAAAGAAGAAGAATCATTTCAAACGCTTCAAAAACAAGAAAGGTAGGTCTAAAAGATTCAAGTTCTTCCGCAAGAAAGCACAGCGAGGTTGGAATAAATCCCAACGATGCTACATCTGTGGCAAACCTGGTCATTATGCAAAGAAATGTCCCAACAAAAAGGCAAAGTCCGCCAGACTAGTTCAGCAACTAAAAGACATTACTGATGAAGTTCCGTCCGATGCAGACATTGAATCAATCTTATCTGAACAGGATCATGCAGATCCCTCCACAACCTTCATTCTTCAAGAAGATCTTTCTGACTCAGAATATTCTGGCTCCTCTGACTACAGTTCTATCCCAGAATCCTATCAGGCTACTCAGCTCGATTCTCATTTCGGTCCCCAAGCTCCGGTTCAGATTCTACCTGACAAGTGCTCCAAACCTGTTGATGTCATCGCTTATTTTGACACAGGTTCTCACACTACAATGATGAACCCAATGGTCCTTCCTCCAGAATTTTGGAAATCCCAAGTTTGGCATTTTCGAGCCACTGATGGAAAGATTTTTTCCACTAATCTGATTTCCAGAAAAAATATTGGTATCCAGTTTTTTCCATCCTTTACTCTTTGGGTCCAAGTCGTCGGCACTCCTCTTCCGGATAAAGATATCCTCATCGGCTGGGATATTTTCTGCCAATGTAACTCTCTCCGGATTCTCCATACTGGCATTCGATACAAAAAGCATTTCAAAGCTTTTTCTGACATTCCAAAGATTTTCCCACTCTCGGAAATCCAAGCCTCTTTTGAACATATTTAACAAAAATTGCTCCTGCTTTATGCTGACAATCATGCCACTTTCTCTCACCCTTCTCCTCTGTGAAAGATTCCAGATTTCTTTATCAAGCTTCCCTTTAAGCTTAATGAAGATACTAATCCTACCAAGGCTACCCACTCAGGCATGTCTCCCTCAGATCTCAAGCTCGCTAATGAAGAATGCAATGAACTCCTTCGTCAAGGTCTGATAGAACATACCTCTTCCCTCTGGGCGTGTCAAGCCTTTTACGTTGAAAAACGCACATAATTGCTCAGAGGAAAAAAGAGATTAGTCGTCGATTACAAGCCTCTTAACATTTTTCTCAGAGATGACAAGTTTCCTGTTCCTAGGCCAAATGTCTTATTATCTCAACTTCCAGGAGCTACAATCTTCTCCAAATTTGATCTCAAAGGTGCTTTCTGGTAAATTGGTATTCATCCAGATGAAAGATATAAGATAGCATTTTGTCTTCCTAATGCACAATACCAATGGACTGTTCTCCCTTTTGGGTTAAAAACTGCTCCATCCCTTTTCCAAAAGGCTGTTACCAGAATTTTCCATCCTCTCTTACACTCAGCTCTCATTGATGACATCCTCATGTTCTCTCCAGATGAGACTTCTCACAATCTTCTTCTCCAACAGTTTCATGACATTGTTCATCACTATGGTATCATGCTCTCCGAAAAGAAAAGCATAGTTGGAAGGTCTGAAATTGAATTTCTTAGAATGCACATTTCCAATGGCCAATACCGTCCTGGTCCTCATTTGGCTGTCCGATTATTAGACTTCCCTGATTCTGATCTTAGTGTGAAACAAGTTCAACAGTTCCTCGGAATCGTCAACTATGTCAGAGACTTTATTCCTCATGTCAGTCATTACACCTCAGTCCTCTCCGCATTACTAAAGAAGCGTCATCCTCCCTGGGATTCCTCCCACACTGAGGCCGTCATCAAATTAAAGGAAATCACTCAATCTCCTCCTGCCCTTATCATCCTTTCTTCGGGCCAACTCATCCTCCAGACTGATGCCAGTGATATTTTCTGGGGAGCCGTTCTCATTGAAGACCGAGACGGTCAAAGGAAATACTGTGGCCATGCTAGTGGAAAATTCAAAGATGCCCAACTGCATTATCACACTATCTATAAAGAGATTCTTGCTGTCAAATATGGAATTCAAAAGTTGGATTTTCACCTCAAGACAAGAAACTTTATTGTTGAAATGGACAACTCATCTTTCCCAAAGATACTCGATTTTCGCAATAAGATTCCTCCCAATCCTCTCCTTTTGAGACTCAAAGACTGGTTTGCCCGATATGACTTCACTGTACGCCACGTGAAAGGCCATCATATTATAATTGCTGATATGCTCTCTAGACCTCCACTCACCCATCTCATTACACCCACAGGTCATTATCCTCTTATCTTCATGACTTCTCCTACTGGTCCCTCATCATCTCATGCTGGTCCCTCATCATCCTCACCGGCCATACTTGATTACTCATTCCCACCAGAACTCTTGGCCACGTTGCCACCCAATCATCAACCTTCTCTAAGGCAGATCCAGTCCTTCGCCAAGGCTCAACTTCCGGTCTACTTAGCCCAAATCATTAGCCAAGACTGTCGTCACACCGTCAACAACCTATCCAGACCATTTCTTAACCCGTTCATAATGCCACATTTCTACTACTTTTCTCCTCAACTCCTTTGGTTCCTCTGGTGTTTATTAGTTCTCCATCATCATGCCATCGTCTTCCCACTTCAGGCTCTATATGGTCATCTCCATGATCCTTCTCAACGGAACTCTCTGTTATGGGTTTTCTTCCAATGGTTCACGTCCTTGACAAACTGGAAAAATGAGCTCACTAAGCTCATGGGACAATATAACATTTGGAAGCTTGATGAAGACTCAGCTGCCTCTGTATGCTGCATATGGATCTTCAATAGGCTCTACAGGTACAATCCCCACAAACGACTCCTTTGGATTGCCAACTCCAGTTATGAATGGCATACCACGTATGATTATCAAAAGATGTATCCATAAATTCTCCAAGTCGGTCTGCTCAATTTCCTCTGTGATGTTAATTACGTCCCCACCGATGAAGTTTTCATCCTCCCTGACATCCCTAGAGACCCCACTCAAAGCTGGAACCCTTTTCAAGATTCCTACATGATTGACTCTCAGGACCCCTTTGATTTTGCCTAGCCCTGCTTCATTTGTGGAGCCCAAAACTCAGATGATGAAGATCATGCCAACTGTAATCTATCCAGTCCGTAATCTCCACTCAGCCCGAGTTCCAAGACTGTGCTCTTATCCTGTGAAATAATTTGCTTTCCCTATTCTACTTTGTTTTATTAGGCCCTACTTGGATGTATTAGGCACTTTTGGCTTTATTAGGCTTTATTTGTTTGTTTGTTTTAGTTAGCATTTGGCCGATGGCCCTGGTTTGCTTTTACTAGTTAGCTGCCACGTTTGTTGGCCTTACTGTGTAATATGTTTGGCAGTATCCAATCTCTCCCTCTATATAAGGAGAGTCTGTCTCTTGTAAAAATCAAGATCTGAAGAATCTAAATAAAAATTTCCTCTTGTGTGTTTAAACTCTCATGTCTTGCTAAATATTCTCTCTTCTTCCTTCGAATGCCTATCTCTCATATAAGTAACAGTCTGTAATTATCTCAGTATGCTTTGTGCTTGCCTCTAGTTGAGGTTCCTGCACATCAGAAGAGGAGATGTTTTTGGCTTCCTCTGTGATGTTAATTACGTCCCCACCGATGAAGTTTTCATCCTCCCTGACATCCCTAGAGACCCCACTCAAAGCTAGAACCCTTTTCAAGATTCCTACATGATTGACTCTCAAGACCCCTTTGATTTTGCCTGGCCCTGCTTCATCTGTGGAGCCCAAAACTCAGATGATGAAGATCATGCCAACTGTAATCTATCCAGTCCGTAATCTCTACTCAGCCCGAGTTCCAAGACTGTGCTCTTATCCTGTGAAATAATTTGCTTTCCCTATTCTACTTTGTTTTATTATGCCCTACTTGGATGTATTAGGCACTTTTGGCTTTATTAGGCTTTATTTGTTTGTTTGTTAGCATTTGGCCGATGGCCCTGGTTTGCTTTTACTAGTTAGCTGCCACATTTGTTGGCCTTACTGTGTAATATATTTGGCAGTATCCGATCTCTCCCTCTATATAAGGAGAGTCCGTCTCTTGTAAAAATCAAGATCTGAAGAATCTAAATAAAAATTTCCTCTTGTGTGTTTAAACTCTCATGTCTTGCTAAATATTCTCTCTTCTTCCTTCGAATGCCTATCTCTCATATAAGTAACAGTCTGTAATTATCTCAGTATGCTCTGTGCTTGCCTCTAGTTGAGGATCATGCACATCAGAAGAGGAAATGTTTTTGGCTTATGTTATTGGCTTAAGGTCCATGTCTGTCTCTAGATGGTTGAAATATTAGTACCCTGTTTAGGCCGTGGTTAGGCCGCCATTGTGGGAAAAACTCTAAAACCTGAAAGAGAGGCACCCAAGGGTAATAATATTTAATTCAACAATTAAATAATATATTAATTAAATAATCACATCATTTGATTAATTCCCAAAATATATTTAAGTTACTTTCGTAACACAATTAATTGGACCATCCAATTGTCTGTGAGTCTTATTACTATCAATCGTATAGGGTTAGCAAGGGGACCAAATAATACTTAGAAAAAATTAATTAAACACTTTAATTGATATTTCACAATTATTAACCTTGGAGTTATTCCACTAAAAACCCAATGTTGTACTCTCGTAACTATAGATGTTTTACATAACCAATTTTATCAATGTCCATTGATATAGCTATTACATATGGTATGATTCTCCACAAATAGTTCATAATTAGAGCTAAGTCATAAAGTCCGTTATACCTCTCTAATTATATCTTTTTCTTTAAGTACCATTAATTCTCTTGAATGATTATATCATTCATTCCTTTACGGAAGAAGGAGAGCGCTTTTAATCGTTCAAACCCCGAATCAACTCTTAAGAGAACTACTTATCTACTTCTCGCAAGAATGAGTGGATTCCACTATTGTGTGCATACCTTCCCAGCCATAAGCCAAACCGTGATTCCAAGATACAGAGATATTGACCAAGAATAATATTTCGATCTCACCCATGGTAAATCAAAAACCACGATCTAACCTGAAGGAGTCAGTAAGACACTCAGGATTTAGATCACCCATATATAGCCATCATTAGTCGATATATAAGAATCTTTTCAACTAACGGATCTTAGTGATAGATTCACGTAGATCGTGGCCCAATCCTATATGATCACATCATATAAGGTGCCTCCATTCTCATAACATCATAACACCGTATGAGTAGTCTAGGATAAGACCACCGTACAATACGGAATGAACCGCAGTTGTAGATTAATCACAAACAAAATACCCAGCTTTATTTGCTTTCTACAGACTATTTAGATTGCATGTCTCAAACTGAATTCCTCTGTGTATGACATTCATATACTCAGTTTGAGATTACATATAGCAATATTGGATATTTGCATATATAATATAAGCGTATGAATTAATATATTTATATGAAATAACTACTTCTTTTATTATTGAATTTATAACATTTACATATTACAAGCTTAAAGGCATAAATCCTAACATCCAATACGGCTTACACAAGGCGTTGAAGGGCAAGTCAACCCATTCGAACCCTGAAGGCTCTGGAGATTCTAGTAAAGAAACAGTTGGTACTAGTTCTAAAAAACCTAAGATGAGCGATGATGATTGGGCGGATTTGGATGAGAGAGCTACAAGCACGATACGATTGTGCTTGGCCAAAAATGTTCTTGCAAATATTCATGGAACATATTCAGCGAAAGAACTTTGGGAGAGACTTAAAGAATTGTATCAAGCGAATAGCGTCTGCAACCGGTTCTACCTGAAGGAGCAGTTTCACATGCTACAGATGTCTAAAGGTACGAAAATTTCTAATCATATGGGCGTGCTCAATGGAATAGTTTCAGAATTAGAGTCGATTGGAGTTTAAATTAGTAAGGAAGACAAAGGTCTAAGACTTTCATCGTCCTATGCGCACATAAAGCCAATCTTGATGCATAGGAGTTCAACCATATGTTTCGGAGATATAATGAACAAACTAATATCTGAAGAACGAAGGCTAAAAAGTGAAGGTAAATCTTCTGATAACTCTGTTCTTTTGGTTGACAGGAAAAAGAGGAACTTCAAATGGAAAGTCACTTGTTGAGGATGTGGACAGTCTGGACACATAAGGAAGGATTGTCAAAATAAGAAGACAAGTGCGGCTAAGGGCTTCAAAAAGGGTGATCCGGCAATCGCCTCTCTTGAGTATGACGACTACAGCAATGCCCTCTAAAGAGGCATAAAACATTCTCATGGCATGACTGCTAGTTGCCATAATTAAGGATGTATTGCTGATAGGGGGTCCACAATTGCGCACATGCATTGATCATGTGGTGATGCAAAGTGTGTGGTGGATAAGGATGTCGATGGCTGAGCGAACTCCTTAGGAACCTAACGTAAGGAGTTGCACCGCAATTTCAGTAAGGTAAATTTCGACATGTGTCGGTGAAATCTTATGATGGGTGTTCCTAAGTGGTTATACCTAGTGGTGAGTATGTTGATTCTCGGTGATGAGAATCGTAGTTGTGGACAAGTTTTAGGAATTCTCATCATAAGAGAGGATTGTTGGATATGGCTTGTATTTCCAATGATTACCAAACGGGATTCAACCAATGTGGAAACTTCCTAAAGACATGGGAATCGTTTGGAAGCAGGAGATCGTGTTTGAGGGAGACTTGAAGATCGAAAAAAAACTGAAGAATCGGATTCCGGAAGGAATCGCGGCGTGGACTGCAGTACGGACAGAAGTGCACAGACAACGGTACAAACTACAACACATTCCAATGAGATCATGCGGTGTAGACTGCGGTATAGGCAAAAGGCACCAACCGCGGTATTCTAAACAGTGGACTCCAGAGAGATTCTGCGGTGTAGGACGCGGGTTGCAAACCGTGGCCTAAACAGCGATAATAGCATATTTTGCCCAGATCGAGAATGTTGTGCAAAAATAGGAAAGGTGTTTCTTCTGGAAGCTCTTGTGCTTATTGAAAAAGGAAAAAGAGTTTGTCTTCATGCAAAACAAGAAAGTCTTGTGCTTGAAGGAAAATGATTCTCCTAACAAGAAGACCTTAATTGGGTTTGGGGTATTTTAGAGAGAGAATCATAAGTATGTGGTTGTAACAATTTACTATATATTGGAAATTTCTCTTGTCGTCCTGACGGCCGTGGTTTTTTTTCCTTATTTGAGTTTTCACGTAAAATTCTTGTGTTGTGTGTGATTAGATTTGATTACTTCTCTTCATTTTATCTTTCTTTATTATTTGTGTTTGTTTGTGTTCTATCCAGAAACACTTCCGCGTAGTGACTAATTTGCTAACAGACTCAACTTCGATCGTCATTCTTAAACGCGTTTACTATTCCAGAATAAAAATAAAATAAATATTAAATTAGTTCTCAGTTGAAACTTATTTTTATTTTATGTGGAGTAACTGGAGTTCATGTAATTTGATTACAAAACGTGGTAATCACAAATCATAAATTTTATTTTATTTTCGTGGTTACAATTCCCGATTAGTAACCCTTAATATCTGCCGTGCACTTTAATTAATGGATAATCTCTCTCTATATATATGTGTGTGCACTTTGATTAATGGATAATCTCTCTCTCTCTATCTATATATATATATATATATATATATATATATATGAGAGAGAGAGATGTAAATTTGTCAAAATTAACATTCTAAAATTATAATATATTTTTTTAACTACATACAATAATTTTCATATTTTGCCCTATATCTAAATAATTACAAAAATACCCATATTTCACGTTGGCATAACTCTGGTGATACCCAATATGAAATAGGTCCAATGTTAGGGCGCTTTGATCATTGCCCTATATATTGAATTGTTTTGTGCTTTTTGAACATGCATAGTCTATTTCAGAGAACTTGAGTCAGATTTTTGTTTGAAGGGATTATTATAACAAGAGGTCAATGAGGAAAATGTAAAAAAATAATAATAATAAATAAATAAATAAAATAAAATTTGTAATTTTAATAAAAAGATATATAATTAATTCAGGCTTACATCCGATCAATACTCGATTCGAGTCCGACTCTAATCATGTCAAAGCCTGATCTCATCAAAGGTTGTTATCAAATTGTTCACATTTGTTATCTATCAAAATTTTCACGTTTGTTATCAAATTTTATGGATTTTAATTACATATTGAATTGTTTTGTACTTTTTGAACATGCATAATCTATTTCAGAACTGAAGTCAGATTTTTGTTTGGAATGATCATTATACCAAGGGGTCAAAGAGGAAAATGTAAAAAAATAAAAATAAAAAAAATAAAAAAAAAAGGTAATTTTAATAAAAAGGTATATAATTAATTCAGGCTTACATCCGATCAATACTTGATTCGAGTCCAAATACAATCCAGTAAAACCCGATATAATTAAAGGTTGTTATCCATTTTTTCACGTTCTATTAGGTTTGGTCCAATTTGGCCCGAATAGTGATTATACTATAACCTGATAATCTGAACGGTACAAAGACCGAAAAATTTCAGTCCGGATCAGCCTAAAATTTTTGGGAAAAAAAAAAAACCTTTAGGCATATTTATTCATAATTGTCTAAGAAAGTGACCGATAAAAAGCTAGTATATGTGGTGAATTCCAATAAATAAATAAACAGTACAAAGACTGAAAATTTTCAGTCCAAATCAGCCTAAAAGTTTAGGGAAAAAAAAAAAACCTTTAGGCATATTTATTCATATTTAACACTACACTTATAATTTTCTAAGATAGTGACCGATAAAAAGCTAGTATATGTGGTGAATTCCAATAAATAAATTGACCAATCTATGTGTTGATGTAAAAGCTAGTTAGTGGGGTAGAGTCCTAAATTAATTACAAGGCCAATTTTTGCTAGAAAATGAAACAAACAAACAAAAATTCATAAACAAACTCTAATAATTACAGCCACACACTCACACAACTATATTGTTCATTTTTGTGTATCAAATTAATAAAATATTTATATATTATCCGGTCTTAAATTATCAGACACATGATAATAAATTTTTAGGGATTAGGATTTCGTATAAAAAAAATGTGTGAAATTCCACACCTAGAATCTTTTGACATATTTATATAAACATATTTCAAGTAATAAGTATGACATTCCGTAAGTTATTTGGTATCTTACACGGACGCTCTAATTCAAGATTCTTGGAGGCTAAAGTACACAAGTTTGAAACAAATAAACAATTAACATGGAAGATTTGACATGCATGCACAAACGTCACCACAGGATTCCAATACAAACAATTAACCTGGAAGATTTCACACTTGACCTCTCACCTCTCTCCCCTGCCCAAAAAACCTGTCCAGGTTCAATCTCCTCCTCACACTATAAAACAATAACCACACACTTCTTAGTTCTTACATCAATTTCTCACAAAACCAGAAAAGAGTCACACTATTAATCCACCATTATGGGAGCAGTTGATCAAGCTTTCATTCAAGCACAGGAACACAGGCCTGCTAAATCCTCATCCACTTATGCTGAAGGCATACCCTTGATTGATCTCTCATCTCCTGATGGACTTGTTTCTGAGATAGGCAATGCCTGCAAGAACTGGGGTTTTTTCCAAGTGGTCAACCATGGAGTCCCCTTGGAGAAGCGCCAGAAACTGGAGGATTCTTCCAGGAAGTTTTTCGGGTTGTCGTCGGAGGAGAAGAGGAAGATCAGGAGAACTGAGAAGCAGGTGTTGGGTTACTATGACACTGAGCATACCAAGAATGTTAGAGATTGGAAAGAAGTGTTTGATTTTGTTGCTAAGGATCCTCTTTTAGTCCCAGCTTCACCTGACCCTCATGACAAGGAACTGCTTGAGTTGCATAATGTTTGGCCTCAATATCCTCCTGAATTGAAGTAAATTTCTAACTCTCTTTGTTCTTTTACTTAAATTATCAAGAACGAAAATCAATGGGAATCAATTTTCATTAGAAATCGAACCAGAAAAGGAAATTTAATTCCTGATTTGTGTGAAACAGCTTTTTTTAGTAATCACAGCAATTACAAATCATGAATTAAGTTCCATTTTATGATTAGTTGATGAATTTGATTGGAGAGAATTAGGAAAGGAAACTTAATTCCTGATTTGTGTAGAGGGTTTACGTAACTTGATTCCGAACAGTTTTTTTTTTTAGTAAACTCAGTAATTACAAATCTGGAATCAAGTTCCATTTTCTGATTAGTAAACGCTCTCTTGATGAATTTGATTATACAACTTGGTTGATGTGATCTAATGAGGTGTGTTTGAATGATGAGATTGCAGGGAGGCAAGTGAAGAATATGTCAAAGAGTTGGAAAAACTTGCATTCAAGTTGCTGGAGCTGATTGCACTTAGCCTTGGATTGCCAGCCAATAGGTTCCACAGCTTCTTCAGAGACCAAACCACCCGTGTTAGACTCAACCACTACCCACCGTGCCCGGCTCCGGACTTGGCTCTTGGTGTTGGTAGACACAAGGATGGTGGTGGCTTGACCATCCTTTTCCAAGATGATGTTGGTGGTCTTCAAGTGAAGAGAAAATCAGATGGAGAGTGGGTTACTGTCAAACCCACCCCAGATGCTTATATTGTAAATGTTGGTGACATTATTCAGGTAACATTTTCAACAACTTCATCTTCACATAAAAAAAATGGCCCAAAATGCATCTATTTAGTTAAGGGAGAGACCGATGCTTATATACAAGTCCTGGATCTCACTTTGGTTCCGATTCTGGAAATAAACTTTTGTACACTAAAAATGCTTTGATATGAATCTATTTAGTTGAACTCATTGTGATTAATGATCCAAAAAGGAACAGTCCGAGTTGAATTAGTCCCTAAACAAATTAATGTGATTAATGTGCAGGTTTGGAGCAATGAAGCATATGAGAGTGTGGAGCATAGAGTGATGGTGAACTCAGAGAAGGAAAGGTACTCAATTCCATACTTCTTCAACCCAGCACACTACACCATGGTTGAGCCCTTAGAAGAGCTGACAAATGAGCAGAGTCCACCAAAATACAAAACATACAGCTGGGGAAAGTTTCTGATTAATAGAAGGCTCAGTAATTTCAAGAAGCTCAATGTTGAAAACCTTCAAATCTCTCATTTCAGGATATCAGAGCTGGCTGATAAGCTAGAGGGAGCACTTTCAATCAACAACAACTAATTTGTTATAAACATAATATAAGTTGTAGACAGGAGAAATAAGTGTGTGAAAAAAATGGTGTGATTAATCTCTAGTTTGTGAAATAAATGTTATGTAATAGTAATAATGGAATCCTGTGTGGAATTTCTATTAGAAATAACACATGTTCTCATTCTTTCATTAGAATTCCCGATTAGTAAACATACCTGTAATATCTTTCCAAAGTTAAATTACTTTTCTTTATTGAAATGATTTTATTTTATTTTGCTCAAGAATTCAACAATTATATACCAAATAGCATGATTTACAGTCCATGAGGATGTTTCCTGTTGGCCTCTGCACAATCATATACAGTACTGCCAAACTATTAAACTCCAAAATGCCATCAATTTAATAATCTCCATTGCTCCCACAGAAACAAGAACAATTAAAATGTGTAATGAATAGAGCCAATAAGCATTGAACATGAACAAGTTTCAGAGTAATATACATTAAAATGTGTAATGTATCTCTATCTGCTTGCAAATTATTTATACATTGTTTGTACACCGACTATGTATGAATTTATTTCTATTAGTTGGTATCAATTTTCAATTGGGTTAGAAACCCATTTATCACCTAAGTGGCCTATTAGAAACCCATTTACCACCCAAGTGGCCCAACTACAAGCCCAAATACAAGCCCAATAATATAACCGAATAATTAATATTTATCGAATTTAAATACAATATCAAGTCTTCTCTCATTTAACATAGCAAAGTATAGATAATTTTCATGATTTTACTAGTAATAATAAAGTAAATATTGATACTTTAACCAAAATATCCTCGGTATTTTTCTCTATCAGCTTTCCAATATTGAAATTAACTTTTTTATAAATAAAAATGCTTTTATGTGAATTCAATTTTGAAAATAAATTCATGACATGATTTTAGAACTAACTACTCTCAGGGCCAGTTTGGTATTGCTTTTGAGAAGTTAAAATCAGCTTATTTCATAATTTTGATACAAAATTATGTTTGGTAAAATTTCCAAAAGTAATTAATTGATAATCTGACAAGTTTTGACAGTGATTTTGAGAAGTATGTGGAGGGTTACTATTTAAAAGTGATTATGGAATAATCTATTTCAGTATTTAATGAATCTTTTAAAATATCATTATTATCCTTTTGAAATTAAATTAAAATCATTTATATTTCTTATTTCATCTTAAAATTAAAGATTCTAATTAAATATTGATTTGATTTATAAAATCTTTTAAAAATATTTTTATTATTCTTATGGATTTTTTTTTTCTAATTTAAATATTCTACTTAAATATTGATTTAATATATATAATTAATGAAAGAAAAAAATAAGATTCTAAAATCATGTCTATTTTAGTCATTGTAACTAATTTCAGCACTTTTAAAATAAAATTATCAAACATATGTATACTGATTTTGAGCTATACAATAGTTTTAAAAGTATAATTAACCAAACATCTGCTGATTAACTTCACATCTGATTATTTCTTCAGCACAACTAACAGTGATTATCATAAAAGTTACAGCAATACCAAACTGGCCTTCAGTTAGTCAGTTTTTCAGTGAAGGGAAGCTGTAATTTAATTCATGCTTGTTTGGGTGAATTCTTGAAGAAGTGGCAACCACTTTAATGATTCTTGATGACTCTTTGATCCTAATGATTATTACAAAAATTTGTCACTCACTATCCATATTTGTCAAAAATCAAAATCCCATTCACACCATCTGGTTCTTGAAATAAACACCCAACTAATCCTTGGCAAATAAAATTGATGTGTGTGAAAAGCTATAATGTGTTGAAAACAGAGTACTATGTTTAAAGTAGAATGAGCACAAACAAATTAATTGAGTCATGCTACTCATGCACACATTGTGATTTTTCAAATAACTTCTTATATGGGCACTTTTATTTTGTTTAAATATTACAATAATGTTCGGAGTTTTAGGGGAGGGGGACACGACTAAAATTCACGATCTCATGGTATAGGTATGAGGGGTATATCACGGATTCAACTTCATCTTACCCTTATGTGAGCACTTTTAAACTCTTGTATTGTTATAAAATATTTCTACATAAAACACTAATAATAAAAAGTATTTCTCGTTAAAGGCATTCCGACTAGGGATGACAATTTGACCCGCACCCGCCCAAACTCGACCATGTAGTGTCGGGTTTGGGTGGTGAATTTATGACCCGCGAACCCGTATATATAAAAACCCAACGGGTTCGGGTTCGGGTGCGGGTGTGGGTTGGGAAAACGAACCCGCGAGTGAACCCGTGAACCCGTATAAATAAAAATTATATAATATTTATTATTTAAAATATTATAAATTTAAACTCCAATTGAACCTTTTTAACCATATAAAGAATAATATATAAAAACTCCACTCATTCTAAGTTTGAGAATTACAATTCTCAACTCTCATTTATATATAGCTAATGATAAGTTACACTTGATGGTTTTACTCTTATGAAACGTTGTGCTTACTTATTTGTTTTGCCTTTGGAGATCCATTTGGAGTTTTACTTAATAGTTCTTCATATTATTGTATTTATAATTCTCCATGATATATTATAAATAAAGAGGAGTTCTATATTGTATATATAAATATATATATATATATATATAATTAAATATTAAATATTTTTAAATTAATATATTTTGCGGGTTGGTGGGTGTGACCCGCAAACCCGTGAACCCACATTAAACCCACAGGTGAAACCCGAACCCGAACCCGAACCCGTTTATTTTCACGAGTTTGCGGGCGAACGTGGATGAGGAAAATTTTCACGGGTGCGGGTTTGGATTTTGCAAAACCCGCTCGAACCCGACCCGTTGCCATCCCTACTTCCGACTAGAGACTTCGCAATCTCCATCAACCCATCGAGGTTCAATCCTAGACATCTTGTATATATTGTTTTACCATTGTCCATAAAACCGCAATAAATATGGGGAAATCTCTTCCGATGTTGATAACCGAATGCAAACTATAACACAACTACTTTGTACCTATTAAACAACTCTAATTTTTTATTTTTTTAAATCAACATCAATTTTAAATAAATAATAAATAGCCCAATAAGTAAGTAATATGTGCATTTGTATGACTGTGATGACTGATGAGAGTGGTCCCCTACTCTCCTATATTACCCTGTCTTGACATGTGTCCTTATTTATTTATTTATTTTATTTTTTGAAAGTATGTGTCCTTAATATGTGTCCTCTCCTACGGTGAATGGAATAAAAAGGATCTCCTTGTTGAGAATTGTTGGGTCACTTATTGGAGAAAAACTTCAGTGGGACGGTCCCAGTGACGTGGATATGGGACCGTCCAATCAGAGCACGCCACAAGTGTGCAACAAGTGTGTCACATATTCTCCCAATGTATATGTGGTGTGCTCTGATTGGACGGTCCCATATCCACGTCACTCGGACCGTCCCACTGAAGTTTTTCTCCACTTATTGATGACTCTTGCTGGTTTGACTCTGTGGTCCAACTCTTCTTTGACTCTGTTGGATATGGCTCGGATTCCTAATAATTACCAAATGGGATTCAACCAATGCGGAAACTTTCAGGAAACGTAGGAATTATTTGGAAGCAGGAGATCGTGTTTGAGGGAGGCTTAAAGACTGAAGAAAAATTGAAGAATTGAATTCTAAAAGGAATCACGGCATGGATTGCAGTACGAACAAAATTGCACAAATAGCGGTACATACCGCGGCACATTCCAGTGAGATCACGCAATATAGACCACGACATAGGCAAAAGGCATCAACCACGGTATTCTGAGTGGTGGACTCCAGAGAGATTCTGTGGTGTAGAACGTGGGTTGCAAACCGTGGTAATAGTGGAATTTGCCCAGATCAAGAATGTTGTGCGAAAATAGGAAAGGTGTTTCTTCTGGAAGTTCTTGTGCTTATCGAAAAAGGAAAAAGAGTTTGTCTTCATGCAAAACAGGAAAGTCTTGTGCTTGAAGAAAAAAGATTTCTCCTAACAATAAGACTTGTCATAAATAGGAAATAGTATTTATGTGAAACAAGTAATTTTTGTACATATAGGAGTAGGATTTCCTTTTATCTTAAACTCCATGTAACTCATATAAATAAACCATAATAGCTAGGTTATTATGTGTGGAGCAAAATGGCAAATACTAGAGAAATCTCAAAGTGAGTACAGGGTGTAATTGGGTTTGGGGAATTTTAGAAAGAGAATCATGAGTGTGTGGTTATAACAATTTACTACATATTGGAACTTTCTCTTGTTGTCCTGACGGTTGTGGTTTTTTTTTTTCCTGATTTGGGTTTCCACGTAAAATTCTTGTGTTGTGTGTGATTGGATTTGATTACTTCTCTTCATCTTATCCTTCTTTATTATTATATTTGTTTTTATTCTATCCAGCAACGCTTCCACGTAGTGATTAGTTCGCTAACAGACTCAACTTCAACCGTCATTCTTGAGCGCGTTTACTATTCCGGAATAAAAATAAAATAAATATTAAATTAATTTTCAATTGAAACTTATTTTTAATTTATATGTGGAGTTCACGTCATTTGATTACCAAACGTTGTAATCACAAATCATAAATTATATTTTATTTTCGTGGTTACAATTCCCGATTAGTAACCGTGCACTTTGATTAATGAATAATATATATATATATATATATATATATGTATGTATGTATGTGCGTGTGTGAGAGAGATGTAAATTTGTCAAAATTAACATTCTAAAATTATAAATTTTTATTTTTAACTACATACAATAATTTCATATTTTGCCCTATATCCATATAATTACAAAAATACCCATATTTCACGTTGGCGTAACTCTGGTGATACCCAATATGAAATAGGTCCAATGTTAGGGCGGTTTGATCATTGCCCTATATAATAAATTGTTTTGTGCTTTTTGAACGTGCATAGTCTATTTCAGAACTGGAATAGAATTTTTGTTTGGTGGGATCATTATAACAAGGGGTTAAAGAGGAAAATGCAAAAAAAAAAAAAAAAATTGTAATTTTAATAAAAAGATATATAATTAATTCAAGCTTACATCCAAATTTCCAATCAATACTCAATTTGAGTCCAAGTCTAATCCAGTCAAAGCCCGATCTCATCAAAGGTTGTTATCAAATTGTTCACGTTTGTTGCTCTATCAAATTTTTCACGTTTGTTATCAAATTTTATGGGTTTTAATTACATATTGAATTGTTTTGTACTTTTTAAATATGCTTAATATATTTCAGAGCTTAAGTCAGATTTTTTTTTGGAGGGATCATTATACCAAGGGGTCAAAGAGGAAAATGTAAAAAAAAAAAAAATGGTAATTTTAATAAAAAGGTATATAATTTATTCAGGCTTACATTCGATTAATACTCGATTCGAGTCCAAATACAATCCAGTAAAGCCCGATATGATTAAAGGTTGTTATCAATTTTTTCACGTTCTATTAGGTTCGGTCCAATTCGGCCCGAATAGTGATTATACTATAACCTGGTAATCTTAACAGTACAAAGACCGAAAAATTTCAATCCGGATCAACCTAAAATTTTAGGGAAAAAAAAAAAAAAAAAACCTTTAGGTGTATTTAACACTACCCTTATAATTTTCTAAGATAGTGACAGATAAAAAGCTAGTATATGTGGTGAATTCCAATAAATAAATTGACCATGTAACCAATCTATGTGTTGATGTAAAAGCTAGTTAATGGGGTTAGGGATGGGCGTGGGGGCCCAATGGGGCGGGGGAGGGTACCCCCACCCCCACCTCCATTCCTCAAACCTACCTCCACCACCTCCCCCAAAACCCATTTGGGGGGGCAGGTCCCCCCCTCCCCCACACTCAAAACCCATTTTTTTAGTTTCTTTTTAATTTTAATTCTAAATTTTTAATTTTTAATCCGAAAATTGGAATTCAGACATTCAAATCTTTTATTTAACATTGTTAAAACATTTAATCCAAAAAGGAATAAAAATATAATACAAAATCTAAAATACAATACAAAATGAATTTTTTATATATAAATATAAATAAAAATAATATATATATTTTATTGTGGGAATAGAAGGAAATAGTCACTCTCAGTTTTCAAAAACCAAAAATAGCCCCCATTGAAAAAATTTGTTTTAATGGTCATTCTTGGATTTCACTTTCTCCAAAATAACCCCTCAAAGACCAAAGTACCCTTTCTATTTAAATCTTATGAAAGGACCAAATTGCCCATTAAGATTTCTAAGGGACTAAACTACCCTTCCACACTTAAAATCCAATCTACCCTGTTCTTTGTTCCATTCTTCTTCTCACCAGAAAGCGAATTTTTTCTCAAACCAAACCTAACCTAATTCGATCCAATCTACCCTGTTCTTCGTTCCATTCTTCGACTTCTCACAATTAAGGGAATTTTTCCTCAAACCAAACCTAACCTAATTTGTCTTCGATCTCTCACCGGACGCCATTTGTGAGCTTCGTGGTGGTGGGTCTTCATGCTTCAACGGGCTTCGTAGGTCTTCATGGTTCGCTGGGCTTCGTAGGTCACCGACTGGAATTCTTCACCATTTCCACTTTGAAGATCAAAATCGAAGGCAAAGGTAATGCCCTAAATTTGTTTTAAATTCTTCACTGAGATTGTGTACTACTTTTTACAAATGTATTGAATGCATTATTTTTGGGTCTCGTTTCATGCATTTTTTTTAAACCCTTAATTATGTATCTATAACTGTGATATTATTCATATTGAATTACTCCTATCGCTGTTCAATTAAGAAATATTTATGAAATTTGCTTTCGAATCTATTTGGGGGCAAAGTTTGTCCCCACCCCCACCCCCAAAATCCATTTGGGGGTAAAATTTGCCCCCAAATCCTCATAGGGGCCTGTGGGGGATGGGGCCCCATAGGGAAACGCCGATCCCTAAGTGGGGTAGAGACGTAGAGTCCTAAATTAATTATAAGGTTAATTATTGCTAGAAAATGAAACAAACAAATAAACAAACAAAATTCATAAACAAACTCTAATAATTATTAGGGTTTTATTGAAAAGTAACCCC
Organism: Acer yangbiense; assembly: GCA_008009225.1. NCBI lineage: Eukaryota > Viridiplantae > Streptophyta > Magnoliopsida > Sapindales > Sapindaceae > Acer > Acer yangbiense. The sequence goes on from CM017764.1 coordinate 46,215,061, forward strand.
TTTGGAGGGATAAAGTTGAAATTTAAACCATTTTTGAAAAAATTGCAAAACTGACTCCTTTTTGACAATTTTGCCCTTTTTAATGCATTAAATTACAATCATACCAATACATTGTAAATCCCTTACCTGTCTTCCAAATCGAACACACCTCTCAAAGCCTCTTAAACAAACAAACCTCTTGAAATCTCCAAATCCCTAATCTCTGTAAAATCGACCAAGCCTTCTTCAACAGCGCGGAGGAGACTTGAAGAAGACGACGGTGCTACTCAGACGACGACAACGTGACTCACAGAGGTGACCTTGAAGATGACGACGGCGTACTGACCTTGAAGACGACGACGGTGGCGCGACTCACCTTGAAGACGATGACGACGCGACTGACAGACGACGTTTGGGCTGTGGGAAACTTCAATAAACCTAATGTGAATGGAACAAATCCCTAATTTCCCTTTGGTTGTGTGTTTTATTTAATTAGAACATATTTAATTAGAACAAATCCCTAATTTTATTTTGGAGTTTCAAAAATCCCTAATTTGAATGACAAAAATGTTCAACATTGACTCAATCGTTTTGGGTTTCAATCGTTCAGTGAAGTTTTTGTCCAGTGAAGTTTCAATCGTTCTGGGTTTGAAGTTCTGGGTTTGAAGTTCTTTATAAGTTACATTAACATTGACTGAATAATTGCAATAAAAGCTTCTTCCTCTTTTTTTTTTCACCCATATAGCTTATATTCATTGTTTAGTTTCTGGGTGCAGTTTTGCATATGCTTTAGCTTGATTAATGCATGTTCTTGTTTTTATTTTTTGGTATCGTATTAATGAAGTTCTTATCCGGGTTTGTGTCTTTACCATATGAGACATTTAGCTTCTGTGTTGATGAACAATTTAGCTTGTATCTTTGGATCATTGTGATATATATCTTCAAGTGAAGTTCATTGTTTAGTGTCTGCTTTAGCTTGATTAATGCTCATTCTTGTTGGTATATGCATCTTTTGGTTTAATTTTGTGGTGGGTTTTCACCTCGGTGTGTTTTTGTGGTTGCTGTGCTTAATGGGGTTGCTGTTTTATTTGGTCGTTAGTAGCATAGTGTACTGTAGTGTTCCAGACAATTGGATTTTGTTTGAAAACTAATGAAAATGATCATTCATCAAGTTTTCCTATTGTTTATCAAGGTTATGCTGCTATAATCTGTGGACAAAATGTCATAAGTTTGAATCTCTTTATCATCTATTGATGCAGATCATTCTTATATTCTTAACATTTATTCTTTGATCCAATCTATTAATTCTTGCAATTGCATGTTTTTGCAGCATCTTGAAGAACTTTCTACATATTTCCGGTTTAGATTGTGGTGGATCGTACTTGGTGTTGCATCTTCCATCGGTCTCGGTAAGAACTATTCTGTATAAAAAGCCGTGCATTTGAGTTCCTGAGGAGCATTCAAGATAAGTTAAAACAACTGCTTAGACGCGGATCTTGGTGGATGTCATATCATTACCAATTCCTATGGAAAATTCATTTGTATTCTGAACTGCATTTTGGTTTCCTAACTGGTGTTAGGAATTTCCAACTACAGTTGGGAATTCCTAACGCCAGTTGGGAATTCCTAACTGTTGTTGGGAATTCCTAACTGGCGTTTGGAATTCCCAACAGCAGTTAAGAAATTCCTAACTACTGTTAGGAATTCCCAACCCATGTTGGGAATTCCCAACCCATGTTGGGAATTCTCAACCCATGTTTGGAATTCCTAACTGGCATTTGGAATTCCCAACAGCAATGCCAGTTTGGAATTCTCAAACCGCAGTTAGTAATTCTTATTGCAATTCTTAACTGCAGTAAGAATTACTAAGTGCACTTGAAAATGCTTATTTATTTATTTGATTAGGAAGACTTCAATTAAAACATGTGTACCGATTTTAATTTTGTTTGGTATTATGTTATATTTCAGGTTAATATAATAGGAGAAGAGGTTGATTTGTTACTAAAGGTTTCAGAATATTTCCCGTGTTTATTTATTCATGGCAGTGACTTGAATAACCTTATAAAATTGGTCTTTGTAAGGTAGATGTGAGAAAAACACTCGTGTTGTTTATTATGTTAATGTCTGCTTTGTTGTGAATTTTGTATGCATATGAATGCATGTAGATGTGGCCTCTCTCGTGTTTATTTATTCATGGCAGTGACCTGAATATTAATTGATATAATTTATGAATGTTTTCACTGTCAAAGATTGTAACCGAAGGAAATTCGTATCTCTTGTTGGCTTGTTACCATGTATGAGAAATTTGAAATATTGAGCTTTGACTGTGACATTTATTTGAATATCTTGCTATTGTAGAGCAATGTTGTGCTGCGATCATTTTGGTGAATAAATATAGTTCTAAAATGCACAAAAAACCGCCCATCTGTTTTCTGGATAGCTATTAACTACATTCAGAATTAGTTCTCTCGAATTACACTGTGATGGTATTTTATATACATGTTATTGAAGACAAAAACATGTATATAAATTAGGCTTGCATATGCAGACATTGACATAACAATGTAAACTCTGAATATTTGATATCCCAACACAACAATCCAATTAAACAACAATGTGAAAATTACACCAACACTGTCAAATAACACTAACATTACACAACAATTGGCCAACGTCAACATTGTCGATATCTGGATTCCGCACACGCTCCTTATTCTAACGGGGAGGGTATAATGCTCCATTCTCCGTCGTATAAATCAGCAAACCGAACTTTCTCCATTCAAGCCACCTTTCACATGTATAAGAAATTAATGATTAAATTTCTAAACAAATATTCTAAATTCATAGTACGATAACAATAAAATAAAATAAAATAAAAAATTCTAAATCCAAAAGTTATTTGGAAATCTAATCAAAAAATTAGGAATTTCCTAATGACGTTAGGAAATTCCTAACGGCGTTAGGAAATTCCTAACGGCGTTAGGAAATTCCTAACGGCGTTAGGAAATTCCTAACCGGAGTTAGGGAATTCATAACGCCCGTTAGGGAATTCCTAACCACCGTTAGGAATTCCTAACGCCCGTTAGGAATTCCTAACGGCCGTTAGGAATTCCTAACGATTACGAATTCCTAACAACTGTTAGGAATTCTGTGCTGGACACATTCCAAAAAAATTGTTCAATTCTCTAGATTCAATACTATAATGGAAAATCAACCACAACAACATCAAATTCAACCAAGACCCATGCTCTATTACATTAATGTAAGCTATTTTCACAAAAATAAAGAACCCAATACACAAATCTAAGTAAATAACACATTTTTAACAAGAAAAAAACAAAAAATTCTGCTTGTGAATTGTAAATTGACCACAACAACATCAAATTCAACCAAGACCCATGCTCTATTACATTAATGTAAGCTATTTTCACAAAAATAAAGAACCCAATACACAAATCTAAGTAAATAACACATTTTTAACAATAAATAAACTAAAATTTCTGCTTGTGAACTCTAAATTGACCACAACAACTTCAAGTTCAACCAAGACCCATGCTTTATTATGTAAATGTAAACAATTTTCACTAAAATATTACACAAATTCAAGAAATTCGGACATGGTTGAGATGAAGAATGTTATGAAAGTTCAAAAAATGAAATAAAAAACTCACCTAAAAGCTTTAATGGAAGGAATCCTTGTGGAGTTGATCAATGGTGGAGTTGATTAATTTGTATTTGCAAAGGAAGAGAGAACAAAAGAAAAAAAAAAAATTGGAGAGGGAGAATAAAATTTCTGACGTGAGGAGGAGAAGAAGCGTGAACTGATGAGAAGAAGTGATGAGAAGAACTGATGAGAGGGATATATTGAGTAAAAGAGAAAATTTAGTAAGTATGGGTAAAATTGTACTTACGCATTAAAAAAGAGTTAGTATTGCAATTTTTTCAAAAAAGGGATAGATTTCAACACAACCCTTCTAAAAGGGTTAGTTATCAATAAAACCCTAATTATTAATTACAACCACACGCTCACACAACTATATTGTTCATTTTTGTGTATCAAATTAATAACATATTTTTATATTATCCTAAATTATTTATATATTTATATATTGTCCTAAATTATCAGACACATGCTAATCCATTTGTAACGATTAGGATTCCGTAAAAAAAATAAAAAAATAAAAACGTACGGAATTCCACACCTGAAATCTTTTGACATATTTATATAAACATATTTCAAGTAATAAGTGTGACATTCCGTAAGTTATTTCGTATCGTACGAGTACGCTGTAATTCAAAGACTCTTGGAGGCTGAAGTGCACTAGTTTGAAACAAATAAGCAACAAACATGCATGCACAAACGTCACCAAATATGGAAGATTTGACACTTGACCACTCTTCCAAAAAACCTGTCCAGGTTCAATCTCCTCCTCACACTATAAAAACAATAACCACACACTTCTTAGTTCTTACATCAATTTCTCACAAAACCAGAAAAGAGTCACTGTTAATCCACCATGGGAGCAGTTGATCAAGCTTTCATTCAAGCACAAGAACACAGGCCTGCTAAATCCTCCTCCACTTATGCTGAAGGCATACCCTTGATTGATCTCTCATCTCCTGATGGACTTGTTTCTGAGATAGGCAATGCCTGCAAGAACTGGGGTTTTTTCCAGGTGGTCAACCATGGAGTCCCCTTGGAGAAGCGCCAGAAACTGGAGGATTCTTCCAGGAAGTTTTTCGGGTTGTCGTCGGAGGAGAAGAGGAAGATCAGGAGAACTGAGAAGCAGGTGTTGGGTTACTATGACACTGAGCATACCAAGAATGTTAGAGATTGGAAAGAAGTGTTTGATTTTGTTGCAAAGGATCCTCATTTCATCCCAGCTTCACCTGACCCTCACGACAAGGAACTGCTTGAGTGGCATAATGTTTGGCCTCAATATCCTCCTGAATTGAAGTAAATTTCTAACTCTCTTTGTTCATTTACTTTATTATCAAGAACGAAAATCGAAGGGAATCAGGAAAGGAAACTTCTTTTCTGATTTGTGTAGAGGGTTCACGTAACTTGATTCCAAACATTTTTTTTTTAGTAAACACATTAATTACAAATCTGGAATCAAGTTCCATTTTCTGATTAGTAAACACTCTCTTGATGAATTTGATTGTACAACTTGGTTGATGTGATCTAATGAGGTGTGTTTGAATGATGAGATTGCAGGGAGGCAAGTGAAGAATACGTCAAAGAGTTGGAAAAGCTTGCATTCAAGTTGATGGAGCTGATTGCACTGAGCCTTGGATTGCCAGCCAATAGGTTCCACAGCTTCTTCAGAGACCAAACCACCCGTGTTAGAATCAACCACTACCCACCGTGCCCGGCTCCGGACTTGGCTCTTGGTGTTGGTAGACACAAGGATGGTGGTGCCTTGACCATCCTTTTCCAAGATGATGTTGGTGGTCTTCAAGTGAAGAGAAAATCAGATGGAGAGTGGGTTACTGTCAAACCCACCCCAGATGCTTATATTGTAAATGTTGGTGACATTATTCAGGTAACATTTTCAACTTCATCTTCACATAGAAAATGGCCCAAAATGCATCTACTTAGTTAAGGGAGAGACCGATGCTTATATACAAGTCCTGGATCTCACTCTGGTTCCAATTCTGGAAATAAACTTTTGTACACTAAAAATGCTTTGATATGAATCTATTTAGTTGAACTCATTGTGATTAATCTGCAGGTTTGGAGCAATGAAGCATATGAGAGTGTGGAGCATAGAGTGATGGTGAACACAGAGAAGGAAAGGTACTCAATTCCATACTTCTTCTACCCATCACACTACACCATGGTTGAGCCCATAGAAGAGCTGACAAATGAGCAGAGTCCACCAAAATACAAAGCATACAACTGGGGAAAGTTTCTGATGAATAGAAGTCTCAGTAATTTCAAGAAGCTCAACGTAGAAAACATTCAAATCTCTCATTTCAGGATATCAAAGCTGGCTGATAAGCTAGAGGGAGCACTTTCAATCAACAACTAATTTGTTATAAACATAATATAAGTTGTAGATAGGAGAAATAAGTGTGTGAAAAAGATGGTGTGATTAATCTCTAGTTTGTGAAATAAATGTTATGTAATAGTAATAATGGAATTCTGTGTGGAATTTCTATTAGAAATAACACATGTTCTCATTCTATAATTAGAATTCTTGATTAGTAAACATACCCTGTAATATCTTTCCAAAGTTAAATAACTTTTCTTTATTGAAATGACTTTATTTTATTTTGCTCAAGGATTTAACAATTATATACCAAATAGCACGATTTACGGTCCATAAGGATGTGTCCCATTTATACTTGTTATAAATTTTCAATTGGGTTAGAAACCCATTTATACACCCAACTACAAGCCCAACAGTTATATGTGTGACCAGACCCACTCTTTGTTTTTTTTTAAAAGTCTACCAACCAAACAACTATATATATTTTTTCAAAAACTCTTTTTCTAATAGATCTATTGCAAGTAGATCTTTTACCAATAGAGGTTTTTCAAAAGCCCAATCAAACAAGCTCTAAAACACTACATGGAGAAGATAATTTATACTATGACTAGAGGAAAAATTCCAGGATTCTTGGTGGCTTTTTCCAGACCCTGTGTAAAAATCATTGTTGTGATCCTAGAAGAAAGGTACATAAATTGTCTATTTCTTTCTTCTCTTATTATTCAGATCGATAATATTGGGAAACTCATCTCCTATAGTCCTATTTTGGGAGTTGCTGCATTCGTGGCAAAAACACTTTAGCTTGATCGGTGTTGGATTTCGAAAAATTAACAATTATAATTCATAAATAAATAGTTAATGTGTTTTAAATTGTTTTCAAAATTAGCAGATTTTTTTCATCAATTATGCTACCATACAAATCCAATAATATAACCGATTAATTAATATTTATCGAATTTAAATACAATATCAAGTATTCTCTCATTTAACATAGTAAAGTGTATATAATTTTCATGATTTTACTAGTAATAATAAAGTAAATATACTTTAACCAAAATATCCTTGGTATTTTTCTTTATCAGCTTTCCAATGTTGAAATTAACTTTTTTGTAAATAAAAATGCTTTCATGTGAATTCAATTTTGAAAATAAATTCATGACATGATTTCAGAATTAACTACTCTCAGTTTTTTAGTGAAGGGAAGCTGCAATTTAATTCATGCTTGTTTGGGTGAATTCTTGAAGAAGTGGCAACCACTTTAATGATTTTTTATGACTCTTTGATCCTAAAAGATTATTACAAAAATTTGTCACTCACTATTCATATTTGTCGAAAATCAAAATCCCACTCACACCATCTTGTTCTTGAAATAAACACCCAACTAATCCTTTGCAAATAAAATTGATGTGTGTGAAAAGCTATAATGTGTTGAAAACAGAGTACTCTGTTTAAAGTAGAATGAGCACAAACAAATTAATTGAGTCATGCTTCTCATGCACACATTGTAATTTTTCAAATAACTTCTTATATGGGCACTTTTATTTTTTTTAAATATTACAATAACATTCGGAGTTTTAGGGGAGGGGGACACGACTAAAATTCACAATCTCATGGTATAGGTGTGAGGAGTATACCACGGACACGGATTCAACTTCATCTTGCCCTTATGTGAGCACTTTTAAACTCTTGTATTGTTATAAAATATTTCTACATAAAACACTAATAATAAAATGTATTTCTCATTAAAGGCCTTCTGACTAGAGACTTTACGATCTCCATTAACCCATCGAGGTTCAATCATAGTTGTATATATTGTTTTACCATTGTCTATAAAACCGCAATAAATATGGGAAACATCTTCCCATGTTGATAACCGAATGCAAACTATAACACAACTACTTTGTACCTATTAAACAACTCTAATTTTTTATTTTTTATTTTTTAAAATCAACATCAATTTTAAATAAATAATAAATCAGTCTTTCTATTATCAGTTTGAACTGATATAAAATATATCAGTTTCTTGCATGTGAGCCATTAGATTTAAAAGATGCTTTGATAAGTACATGCAACCAAGTCAAATTATTTAAATCCAATAACCCACATATAAAAAACTGATATATTTTTTATCAATTCAAACTAATAATAGAAAAATTGAATAATAAATAGCCCAATAAAAAGTGTCTGTCATCAATTTTTTAAATCTGCTAATATGTAATATGTGCATTTGTATGATTGTGATGACTGATGAGAGTGGTCCCCTACTCCCCTATATTACCCTGTCTTAACATGTGTCCATATTTATTTATTTATTTTATTGTTTTGAAAGTACATGTCCTAAATATTTGTCCTCTCCTACAATGAATGGAATAAAAAAGATCGCCTTGTTGAGAATTGTTGGGTCATTCATTGATGACTCTTGTTGGTTTGACTCGGTGGTCCAATTCTTATTTGAATCTGTTGGATATGGCTCGGATTCCCAATGATTATCAAACGGGATTCTACCAATACAAAAACTTCCTGTAGATATGAGAATCGTTTGAAGACCGAAGAAGAACTAAAGAATCGAATTCCGGAAGGAATCACAGCGTGGACCTCGGTACGAACAGAAGTGCACAGACAGCGGTACATACCACAACACATTCTAGTGAGATCACGCGGTATAGACTGCGACATAGGCAAAAGGCACCAACACCGATATTCTGAGCGGTGGACTCAAGAGAGATTCTGTGGTGTAGGACGCGGGTTGCAAACTGCAGTGATAGCGGATTTTACCCAAATCAGAAATGTTGTGCGAAAATAAGAAAGGTGTTTCTTTTGAAAGTTCTTGTGCTTATTGAAAAAGGAAAAAGAGTTTGTCTTCATGCAAAAGAGGAAAGTCTTGTGCTTGAAGGAAAATGATTTCTCCTAACAAGAAGACTTGTCATAAATAGGAAATAGTATTTATGTGAAACAAGTAATTCTTGTACGTATCAGAGTATGATTTCCTTTTATCTTAAACTCCCTGTAATTCATATAAATAAACCATAATAGCTAGGTTATTATGTGTGGAGCAAAATAGCAAATACTAGAGAGATCTCAAAGTGGGCATTGGGTGTAATTGGGTTTGGGGTATTTTAGAGAGAGAATCATGGGTGTGTGGTTGTAACAATTTACTACATATTGGAACTTTCTCTTGTCGTCCTGACAGCCGTGATTTTTTTTTTTCTGATTTGGTTTCCACGTAAAATTATTGTGTTGTGTGTAATTGGATTTGATTACTTCTCTTCATCTTATTTTTCTTTAGTATTGTGTTTATTTGTGTTCTATCTGGTAACACTTCCGCGTAGTGACTAGTTTGCTAATAGACTCAACTTCGACCGTCATTCTTGAGCACGTTTAATATTCCAAAATAAAAATAAAATAAATATTAAATTTGTTTTCAATTGAAACTTATTTTTAATTTATATGTGGAGTTCACGTCATTTGATTACCAAACATTGTAATCACAAATCATAAATTATATTTTATTTCCTGGTTACAATTTCCAATTAATAACCCTTAATATCTACCGTGCACTTTGATTAATGGATAATCTATCCATATATATATATATATATATGTGTGTGTGATGTAAATTTATCAAAATTAACATTCTAAAATTATAAATTTTTATTTTTAACTACATACAATAAATTTCATATTTTGCCCTATATCCAAATAATTACAAAAATACCCATATTTCACGTTAGCATAACTCTGGTGATACCCAATATGAAATACGTCCAATGTTAGGGCGGTTTGATCATTGCCCTATATATTGAATTGTTTTGTGCTTTATGAACATGTATAGTCTATTTCAAAACTGGAGTCGGATTTTTGTTTGGAAGGATCATTATAACAAGGGGTCAAAGAGGAAAATGAAAAAAAAAAAAATTTGTAATTTTAATAAAAAGATATATAATTAATTCAGGCTTACATCCAATTAATACTCGATTCGAGTCCGAGTCTAATCAAGTCAAATCAAGTCAAAGCCCGATCTCATCAAAGGTTGTTATGTAATTGTTCACGTTTGTTGCTCTATCAAATTTTTCACGTTTGTTATCAAATTTTATGGGTTTTAATTTCATATTGAATTGTTTTGTACTTTTTGAATATGCATAATCTATTTCAGAACTGAAGTCAGATTTTTGTTTGGAGAGATCATTATTCCAAGGGGTCAAAGAGGAAAATGTAAAAAAAAAAAAAAAAAAATGGTAATTTTAATAAAAAGGTATATAATTAATTCAGGCTTACATCCGATCAATACTCGATTCGAGTCCAAGTCCAATCCAGTCAAAGCCCGATTTGATTAAAGGTTGTGTTATTAATTTTTTTTCACGTTTGTTGCTCTATTAGGTTCGGTCCAATTCGGCCCGAATAGTGATTATACTATAACCTGGTAATCTGAACAATACAAAGACCGAAAAAATTCAGTCCAGATCAGCCTAAATTTTTAGGGAAAGAAAAAAAATCCTTTAGGCATATTTATTCATATTTAACACTACCCTTATAATTTTCTAATATAATTTTCTAAGATAGTGACCGATAAAAAGTTAGTATATGTGGTGAATTCCAATAAATAAATTGACCATGTAACCAATCTATGTGTTGATGTAAAAGCTAGTTAGTGGGGTAGAGACGTAGAGTCCTAAATTAATTACAAGGCCAATTATTGCTAAAAAATGAAACAAACAAACAAAAAAAAATCATAAACAAACTCTAATAATTACAGCCACAGACTCACACAACTATATTGTTCATTTTTGTGTATCAAATTAATAATATATTTATATATTATAATAATGCTAGATAACCCAAAAATTTAACCCAAATTTCAACCAAAATAATGTAGTAAGTGGTTTTTACATTGACCACATCATCCTATATTGTGTATGGTGATAACAAGTCACTTGATATATCATTTAGATTAAAATTTAGGTTAGTTTTTTGGGTTGTGTTGTATAGTATTAATCTATATATTATCCCGTCCTAAATTATCAGACACACGATAATCCATTTGTAACAATTAGGATTTTGTATTAAAAAAACGTGTGGAATTCCACATCTGAAATCTTTTGACATATTTACATAAACATATTTCGGTAAGTTATTTCGCATCGTACGAGGATGCTGTAATTCAAGATTCTTGGAGGCTGAAGTACACAAGTTTGATACAAATAAACAATAGACATGCAAGCACAAACGTCACCAAATATGGAAGATTTGACACTTGACCACTCTCCCGCCCAAAAAACATGTCCAGGTTCAATCTCCGCCTCACACTATAAAACAATAACCACACACTTCTTAGTTCTTACATCAATTTCTCACAAAACCAGAAAAGAGTCACACTATTAATCCACCATGGGAGCAGTTGATCAAGCTTTCATTCAAGCACAAGAACACAGGCCTGCTAAATCCTCCTCCACTTATGCTGAAGGCATACCCTTGATTGATCTCTCATCTCCTGATGGACTTGTTTCTGAGATAGGCAATGCCTGCAAGAACTGGGGTTTTTTCCAGGTGGTCAACCATGGAGTCCCCTTGGAGAAGCGCCAGAAACTGGAGGATTCTTCCAGGAAGTTTTTTGGATTGTCGTCAGAGGAGAAGAGAAAGATCAGGAGAACTGAGAAGCAGGCGTTGGGTTACTATGACACTGAGCATACCAAGAATGTTAGAGATTGGAAAGAAGTGTTCGATTTTGTTGCAAAGGATCCTCATTTAATCCCAGCTTCACCTGACCCTCACGACAAGGAACTGCTTGAGTGGCATAATGTTTGGCCTCAATATCCTCCTGAATTGAAGTAAATTTCTAACTCTCTTTGTTCTTTTACTTTATTATCAAGAACGAAAATCGAAGGGAATCAGGAAAGGAAACTTCTTTTCTGATTTGTGTAGAGGGTTCACATAACTTGATTCCGAACATTTTTTTTTAGTAAACACAGTAATTGCAAATCTGGAATCAAGTTTCATTTTCTGATTAGTAAATGCTCTCTTGATGAATTTGATTGTACAACTTGGTTGATGTGATCTAATGAGGTGTGTTTGAATGATGAGATTGCAGGGAGGCAAGTGAAGAATACGTCAAAGAGTTGGAAAAGCTTGCATTCAAGTTGATGGAGCTGATTGCACTGAGCCTTGGATTGCCAGCCAATAGGTTCCACAGCTTCTTCAGAGACCAAACCACCCGTGTTAGAATCAACCACTACCCACCGTGCCCGGCTCCGGACTTGGCTCTTGGTGTTGGTAGACACAAGGATGGTGGTGCCTTGACCATCCTTTTCCAAGATAATGTTGGTGGTCTTCAAGTGAAGAGAAAATCAGATGGAGAGTGGGTTACTGTCAAACCCACCCCAGATGCTTATATTGTAAATGTTGGTGACATTATTCAGGTAACATTTTCAACAACTTCATCTTTACACATAGAAAATGGCCCAAAATGCATCTATTTAGTTAAGGGAGAGACCGATGCTTATATACAAGTCCTGGATCTCACTTTGGTTCCGATTCTGGAAATAAACTTTTGTACACTAAAAATGCTTTGATATGAATCTATTTAGTTGAACTCATTGTGATTAATGATCCGAAAAGGAACGGTCCGAGTTGAATTAGTCCTAAACAAATTGATGTGATTAATGTGCAGGTTTGGAGCAATGAAGCATATGAGAGTGTGGAGCATAGAGTGATGGTGAACACAGAGAAGGAAAGGTACTCAATTCCATACTTCTTCAACCCAGCACACTACACCATGGTTGAGCCCTTAGAAGAGCTGACAAATGAGCAGAGTCCACCAAAATACAAAGCATACAACTGGGGAAAGTTTCTGATGAATAGAAGTCTCAGTAATTTCAAGAAGCTCAACGTAGAAAACATTCAAATCTCTCATTTCAGGATATCAAAGCTGGCTGATAAGCTAGAGGGAGCACTTTCAATCAACAACTAATTTGTTATAAACATAATATAAGTTGTAGATAGGAGAAATAAGTGTGTGAAAAAGATGGTGTGATTAATCTCTAGTTTGTGAAATAAATGTTATGTAATAGTAATAATGGAATTCTGTGTGGAATTTCTATTAGAAATAACACTTGTTCTCATTCTGTCATTAGAATTCCTGATCAGTAAACATACCCCAAAGTTAAACAACTTTTCTTTATTGAAATGATTTTATTTTATTTTGCTCAAGGATTTAACAATTATACACCAAATAGCACGATTTACAGTCCATAAGGATATGTCCCATTTATACTTGTTGGTATAAATTTTCAATTGGGTTAGAAGCCCATTTATACACCCAAGTGACCCAACTACAAGCCCAACACTTATAGGTGTGGGACAAACCCAGACCCACTCTTTGTTTTTAACTACAAGCATTTACGTGAGTGTGTGCTTGGTGTTTAACTATAGAGAGATGATGATTTATACTGTGACTAGAGAAAAAGTTTCAGGATTCTTGGTCGCTTTTTCTAGACCCTGTGTAAAAATCATTGTAGCGATCCTAGAAGAAAGGTACATAAATTGTCTATTTCTTTCTTCTCTTATTATTCGGATTAAACACTACTCTTAATAAAGTGGTTGGACAATTCCCTATCCATTTATGTGATAGGAGTTCGAGTGTCACATTTGCTCATTAAATCGCCAAATGTTGGGAAACTCCTCTCCTATAGTCCTATTTTGGGAGTTGCTGCATTCGTGGCAAAAACCCTTTAGCTTGATCGGTGTCGGATTTCGAAAGATTAACAATCATAATTCATAAATAAATAGTTAATGTGTTTTAAATAGTTTTCAAAATTAGCAGATTTTTTTCATCAATTATGCTACCATACAAATCCAATAATATAACCGAATAATTAATATTTACCGAATTTAAATACAATACCAATTCCTCTCTTGTTTAACATAGCAAAGTGAAGATAATTTTCATGATTTTACTAGTAATAATGAAGTAAATATTGATACTTTAATCCTCGGTATTTTTCTCTATCAACTTTCCAATGCTGAAATTAACTTTTTGTAAATAAAAATGCTTTCATATGAATTCAATTTTGAAAATAAATTCATGACATGATTTCAGAACTAACTAATCTCATTTTTTTAGTGAATGGAAGCTGCAATTAGGGATGGTAATGGATCGAATCGGATCGGGGATGGATACCCCAATATCCATCCCCGTATCCGTTTGAGATATGTATTTCCATTCCCGCATCCATCCCCATTTTTAAGTGAGCATGACGGATTCGGATAATCCCCGAATTGAGGGAGAGATATCCATCCCTGCACCGTCTAGATCCGTATCCGATGAAAAAAATGTAAATTTTTATAGTTTACAAGAAAAAAAATGTAATTAACACAAGTAATAGTACATTTTATCCTTTTTAGGGAGAAACAAATACATCCAATAAAGTTCAAATAAAAAAATAATAATAACTTGTATAACTAGAGTTCATAATTACATAATATTTTTTTATATTTTTAAAATATTAAAATCTATAATGAATCTAAATGAGGATGGATATCCATAGACAATATCCATCCTCGTCCCCAAAAATAAAATGGATATTAAGATAATATCCATCTTCATTCCGTCCCCAAAATAATAGTATTTATCCCTATTTAAATGGAGCAAATTCTTACGAATATCCGTATCCATGGATAATTTTGACATCCTTAGCTGTAATTTAATTCATGCTTGTTTGGGTGAATTCTTGAAGAAGTGGCAACCGCTTTAATGATTCTTGATGACTCTTTGATCCTAAAAGATTATTACAAAAAATTGTCACTCACTATCCATATTTGTCAAAAATCAAAATCCCATTCACACCATCTTGTTCTTGAAATAAACACCCAGCTAATCCTTGGCAAATAAAATTGATGTGTAAAAGCTATATTGACTATAGAGATGAGTGTTGAAAACAGAGTACTCTGCTTACAGTAGAATGAGCACAAACAAATTAATTGAGTCATGCTACTCATGCACACATTGTAATTTTTCAAATAACTTCTTATATGGGCACTTTTATTTTGTTTAAATATTACTATAATATTCGGAGTTTTAGGGAAGGGAGACAACTAAAATTCACGTTCTTATGATATAGATGTGAGAGGTATATCACGGATTCAACTTCATCTTGCCCTTATTTTATCCGCTTTTAAACTTTTGTATTGTTATAAAATATTTCTACATAAAACACTAATAATAAAAAGTATTTCTCTTTAAAGGCCTTCTGACTATAGACTTCGTGATCTCCATTACCCTATCGAGGTTCAATCCTAAACACCTTGTATATATTGTTTTACCATTCTTCATAAAACCGTAATAGATATGGGGAAACCTCTTCCGGTGTTGATAACCGAATGCAAACTATAACACAACTACTTTTTACCTATTAAACAACTTTAATTTTTTATTTTATTTTTTAAATAAATAATAAATAGCCCAATAAAAAGTGTCTGTCATCAATTTCTTAAATCTCCTATAATAAGTAATATGTGCATTTCAGCATTTGTATGATTGTGATGACTAATGAGAGTGGTCCCCTAATCCACTATATTACCCTGTCTTGACACGTGTCTTAATTTATTATTATTTTTTTATTTTTTTTGAAATTACGTGTTCTAAATATTTGTCCTCTCCTACAATGAATGGAATAAAAAGGATCTCCTTGTTGAGAATTGTTGGGTCACTCACTGATGACTCTCCCTGGTTTGACTCGGTGGTTCAACTCTTCTTTGACTCAACTCCGACTGTCATTCAAAAGATCGTTTACTAATCCGGAATAAAAATAAAATAAATATTAAATTCATTTTCAGTTGAAACTTAATTTTTTTAAATTTATATGTTGAGTTCATGTAATTTAATTACCAAATACTGTAATTATATTTGACCCTATATCCAAATAATTACAAAAATACCCATACGTTGGCATAACTTTGGTGATACCCAATATGAAATAGGTCCAATGTTAGGGTGGTTTGATCATTGCAAAGTTCACTTGGTTAAAAACATGAAAACCATTGCATATATAGCTATAAACAAAATTCAATAGTTTTATAAGGGTTATTATTGCAATTCTCCCCTTTATTAAAGTCATTCTTTACATAACTTTTGCCCTATTTTAAATTGATCTTCATAGTTAAAAGTGTTTTGAATCTTTTGATCATGTTTGAAATTTTTTGTGAAAAATTGAGTGAAGGAGGGCCCTTGATTCCACTCCTTTTTAAGTATATATCCTCTCTTTATTAAAGTCATTCAAAATGCCTACTTTATGTCTCTTTATGCAATCTAAAATATTTAAGTATGATAAAACTTAAATCATTATATATTAAATTATTAATTATGAAAGACACAATCAATATTCTATGATTGATTAGTCTAAGTTTAAAGAAAATAAAATATTATAAGAATAGGACTAAAATAGATATAACAAGAAATGTCATGCATATAATTGTTTTTTAGAAAAAAAAAAAAAAAAAGTTATCCAAATAAAGTTCTAATTGAATTAGAAATATAAACTTAAATTCTTCTAAATTAAGTTGAAAATTGAAACCAAGGATGGTATTTTGTTTTTATGTATAATTGCTTAATTTTGACATAAAATTGAATTTTGTAGTTAGTACTAGAAATTTGTCTCATGTTATAAGAAAATGATTAGGTAATTCAATGTACTATAAGTATGTGATAAAACAATAATAAGTGTCAATTTTCTAATTTTAAATTAATGGATTTTGTGTTTGTTTGAACTATTACAATAAAATTGCAGTTTCCAAAAAAAAAAAAGGATACGACCCGAACCCAATAGTGTAGATACGAGAGATATATCATTGGACTAACTTCGTCTATTTAAGACGTTTATAAAATAAAATAAAAAAACATTATCTATTAGCACCGACGTCCTCTCCCATATCAGTGGTGGAAGGTTCGAGTTCCACCGTTACATTTTATAAGTATGTATGATGGGTTTTTCTCCGATGTTGTAGAAGTAGATATCTCTCATTATAAGAGTAGATATTTGAGTCACACATGTAATGTTTAAGTAGATTTTCCAATCATTAATATAGCGTTTATTCTTAGTAGGTCCCGAGACACGCCGAATAAATAAAAAGAAAAAACAATCAACAAAAATGGCGATGATTGGTATATGTGGGGCCAAAAGGAAAAAGAAAAGAAAAAAAAAAAAAAGTGGGAAAGTGGGTGGGGCACCCGAGTGGCCACCCGAGTCGTCCCCCGGTGGCCCAGTGAGTCAGAAATGAGTTGGACTCGTTTTAACTTTTTTTTTAGGTCAAGTTGGGTTTTTTAAGGTTTAAAAAGCACTGTTTGACTAAAAGCACTGGAAGAGGAGAGAGAGAGAGAGAGAGAGGAAGAGGAAGGCAGAAGCAGACGCAGATCTGAAATCACTGATACTTGAAGCAATATTTCATCATCATCTTATGTTCTTCTGAGACTGTTTGTTTTTTTCCCAATAAAAACAAAAAATGCCTCGCCCTTGTTTTCACAAGCTTATTCTCTCCTCCACCATCCAAGAGAGAAAATTGGTAAAACCCCAACTCACTTTTCTCTTCTTTCTTACAATTGCTATTTTTTTTTTTTTTTTTTTTTTTTTGGTTTAATTGAATTTTGAAGGGTAATTGTATCTTCTTTCTTATGTCTTTTCATTTCTGGGTCTGTTTTTGTCATGTAAGATTTTAGGGTGAAATTGAAAACTTTAAACCCAGATAGAATTTAAATGAATAAAGCTTGAATTTTTCCTTCATTTTGAGAGAGCCCAGATGTTTGTTTCTAGGTTTAAGAGCAGCTATACTATGACTAATTGGTTTTGTAGTTTTTGAGGACCTAAATAGTGGAATTAATTTAATTTATATTTTCCTGTTTGAAGTTTTTATAACATTTCATGGTTGCTGAATTGGAAATGCAAGGAGAGAGAAAGAAGGTTGTCAACTGAAGTATGGTTTTTCTAGGTCTGGTAAATTGGATACATGAGAAAGGAGAAAAATTTGGAGTTGATGTTTTTTGGTCGTTAAGGTTATAGGTGTATCATATAAAGAATGAACAACCTTAACTTAGTAATACAGTTTGATAGCCTTTAGCCTTAGTTGAATTGATTGATTGATTTTGTTGTTTGAAGATAACTATAGATTTTTTTTATTAAAACCCGGGAATTTTCTGTTTAATGGGCGACCGTGTGACTGAGAAGAAGAAAGATTGAATGTATATTTTAGATGTTTATTAAATGGCGATAAGAAAAATAAAGCTTAACTTCATTACATTATGGTTCAATGCTTAATTGGGTTTGTTACTCTTTATCAGTTAATTAAACCTTATAGTAAAATAGTTATTACTTCAACTTTTCTTCTATTCAGTGTTTTTTTGTGGAGGTGGTTGCCGTAAAGTTCATTTCTTAGAGCAAAACTTATCTTGGGTGTAATAAATGGAAAAGAAGTAACTAAGGAATTAGTTGCCTGGAGAACTCCCTCAAGTTATGGAGTTGATTAAACAAAGTAACCTTTTAATCTTTAGGGATAAGTTGATCGGAATTTTCTTTATTGTTTTTGTCGGTTTCCAGGCAAATAAACATTGTTTAACACTGAGATGTTTTCATTTCTAGTGTTCTCTGCAATTAAAGGGTGCAATGATAGTTACTGAGAAATTCCGTCCTTTACTTTAAGCTTGGCTGTAACATCCTGCCATAGCGTCTAGAAACCCCATTGATTATGCTTTGGTGTACAATCTCTTGCCAATTAAAGAATAGCAATAATTTGACACTTTTACTAGTAGTGTACATTTTACACAATTAGCAGCACTTATCTTGATCGTTACAGTACAGTGGGATTGTTATGGAAAGCAAGGAAAAAAACGTGAAGCATATTGTCTAGTAATGAATCTTGCTGCTCCGCTTTTCCCTTGACATAAGGCTGACAGTTAGATTCGAGAATTATTACCTTAAAAGTTCTTTCTTACTTTGTCCAGACAAATATAGTTTCTAGACTTGATGATCAGGATTTTAAAGAACACTTAAAGCTTGTAATATCTCTTCGTTTGTATTCGTACATATATACTTTTACACCTGGATTTACTTCTCTAGGAAATATTACAAACAAGCATAGGGAATAACTCTATATAAAATTGAGATAATTATTTCAATAAATTTTTTAAAGTTCTTTCAAATTTGCATGATTGCAACAAATGCTAATAACTTCAATAACTTTCAAGATGAATTTAATAAATGTAAACTTGTAGACTTTGATACTCTATATGCCATGTCATGACTGTAAATATTGGCCTTGTTATTTCATAAGTGACTGCCTGATATGATAATTTCTGAGGGTTTTGGAAATTTAAAATAGAAATGTCATTTGTGATATCTGGTTAGTATTTTGATATGACCATGGTGCATGGTAAACGAGCTGGGTTCAGTAAATGAGCTCCCATCGTTCATAAAAGTTGGGAGTCCTACTGATGCACCATATCTTTTTTTTTTTTTCTTTTTGTTTCTTTTGCTTGACCAGATACTACCTGTAAAATTCTTTTGAAAAGTTGATATATTTTTTGTTCCTTGTTATTTTAGAGCTTGCAGCACAATGTCCTATTCAGTTGTGATGATTTGTCAGCTAATTCTTTCAAGTGATTCTAATATATATTTCATTTGTTGGTGTGTCAATATTTTCATCTTAATGTACGAATGTTCATCTACACTTTATATCATCGACATTTCATTCCTGAATTTTTTGTTTCCTCAAGACAAAAGCAGTCTTAACTTGACCAGAGTGTTCTTGCAGAGGATTCCAGACAACTTTATCAAGAGATTCAAGCATGATCTTTCCATGGTTGCTACACTTACTGTTCCAAATGGTAATGTTTCGCGTGTAGGATTGAGAAGAGCTGAGAACAAAGTCTGGATTATTGACGGTTGGCAGGACTTTATGGAACGTTACTCTATTGGTGTTGGGTACTTTTTGGTATTCAGATACCAGGGGAATTCAGCCTTTAATGTTTACATATTTAATTTGCCTTCTTCTGAGATAAACTATCAATCTAATTCTCTCGGTAGTACTGTAGCAGCCAATCATAGCAGACAATACCATATATTTGCAGATATGGAAGATGACGAGTCTGAAAATGCAGATCAGCTGTCGCTGAACAAAAACGTCAACTCGCCAGGACTGCAGAATTTGTTCAGTGGTTCCAAACATAATAACAACATAAATTATGCTAGCGAAGGAAACTTACATCAATTTAGAGGTTATGGTAATTCTCAAGCTGGAAATCATTCTACTCGAGATGTTGGTGTTCAGTTTGATATTATTGAGCTTAAAAATTCATTAAATGCATTGTATTCACCAGATGGAGGATCTCAAAAGCTTAAAAAAGCAGGGAGAAAAAAGCGGAAGATTGATCCTAGTAAGATCTTGGAACTAAGACTGTTTGATATTCTTGTATTTTGAGATTCAGATTTCTTTTCATAACTCAATAAAAGTGCAGATAATCCGGACTCATCAGTTCCAGTTGAACGTGAAGAAGAGGTAGATATGCGCTTTAGATTTTATGAGAGTGCTTCAGCAAGAAAGAGAACCGTGACAGCTGAAGAAAGAGAGAGGGCGATTAATGCAGCCAAAACATTTGAGCCAATTAATCCTTTCTGCAGAGTTGTCCTGCGACCATCTTACTTATATAGAGGGTGTATCATGGTGAGCTATTGAATTTCATGTGATAGATAGTGTTTCTGTTTTACATCAATATTATGTGCTCGGCTTACGTTTCATCTACTTTGTGCTGTGCAGTATTTGCCATCCTGCTTTGCTGAAAAGCATCTAAATGGGGTTTCAGGGTTCATTAAGCTACAACTATCAGATGGGAAGCAGTGGCCTGTGCGATGTCTTTATAGAGGAGGCAGAGCTAAGTTCAGTCAAGGATGGTATGAATTTACAGTGGAGAATAACTTGGGGGAAGGAGATGTTTGTGTTTTCGAGGTGCTTAGATCGAGGGAATTTGTGCTGAAAGTTACTGTGTTCCGCGTCATGGAAGGTGCAGGATTCATGAACAGATTGTCACATTAGTTGTCAGTGAATTAAACTGGATTCTGCAATGGATGTTAATCTCTGGTTGCTTAACCCCGTCAAGTAACCCTTCGTTTTCAGGTGATCTGTCATCGATCCAGTTTATTGTCCATAAACTTTTTTTGTACAACCTGGTGACTTTTAGTAGTTTAGGGATTTCTATACAAAATTTTGTGGCTTGACTAGGGTTGTATATAGATTGTTCAATCAAGTTGCTGCTCAACCAAACTGGAACAACAGGTCATAGTCATAATATCATTTTTAGCTTGAAGTTTGAAGAATTCATTTCTCACTCCCTTTATGTACTGCAGACTGCATGTTTCATGGTGTTATGCTGCTTTAGGGAAGATCGTTTAGTTTGGGAGAAAATACATACTACAAATCTTCATTGCATCTGATGTATGCATATGTAAGAAAGTTTACCAATAAAGTATATTAATATAACTATCTAGTTTAGGCTTCAGTCAAAGTAGGATCCTCGTAGACAGAAAATGGTTGTAGTCGGTTTGATAATCAGAGATTTCTCTACGAAAAATACGTAGAGTTTGAAGGGAAAACACAAAAAGGCAGATATATTATAAGTTATATCACAATGTCCACAATTTTAGAACTTCTGAACCTATTTTTTTTAGCACTGAATCAACCCTTTAAATAGACCGTAGTATTGATACAGATGTACAGCTAGAGAGATTAGTTCGAATGAAATACCGAAACTTTCAGTAGAATGTCATTCTTCATGCCCTCAAAAAAAGCCAACTCCTAATGTTTATCTGCAATTACGTAGTTAAAGCTGAAAAATATGTAACTTTGTAAGTAATTTAGAAGAGAACAGATATGTAGGTATGAAAAGCTTACCAAATTTTGTCGTCATTTTTGCTGCGTCATCTAAAGAATGCATCCCAACGCTGTATTCAGCGTTTTTAAGCTCCACCGGCTCTTCCCATTTTAAGTCTCTTTGCTTCGCTTCTTGTATCCATGCTTAAATTTTAGACTCAGCAAATTTCCGGCACCTGTTAATTTCCAGAGTAGATAATGTAGCCATGTAGGAGTGTGCATTTTTCCAGATGATGTTAGACATTTTTCGAAAGAGTTGTTTGTGGAAAGAGTTGAATTCAGATGGGTTTGGAGTTGTGGAACCAATTATCTCAACGGAATCTGCATTTTCCATCTCATCGTTATGTACTGACTTATCATTCTAGGACTCGAACAATAATATGGATACTGAATCTCGCAGCTGGTTATATCAAATATAAGAACACGAAAATTCGAATTCTTTTCGTATTTGAAAACCTAGAAGTGTCCGGCACGGATTGGAAGATACTCAACAAAGTCATGCCAACCATCGGAAAACCAAACCGTTCCCTCTTCTATCCTCAACCAGACATGCCAAACACAACATCATAGAGTTCATTCTCAAATTTCTTAGCAAACTTCTTGGGATTCCCCAAATGCTTTCATGACACTACAACAACAGGAAAAGATATCATAGTAAAACATTTTTTCATGTGTTAGTGCTTATTCGGTTGGGCTTATCAGACTGCTATATTCACATCACTTAGTGCATATTCAGTTGGGTTTTTTACCGCCTCAAAAGCTCTATACAACTCTATTTGAGTTTTGTAGCGTTATTTGGTTGGACTTTTGAGATTGTATATTTTAAATTCTATAGAGGCCAGTAGAGTTTAAACTTTAAGCCCCTACAAATAGGTAAAAGCTCATGGGAAGGAGCTTATCTAAATATATATATATATATTCTTAAATATTAAAAAAAAAAAAAAAGTGACGATATTTACATCTATCTAAAACTGTACGTACATCCCAAATTAGGAATTTTTAAAATTCCAATATTACCCTTAAATATAACTATTAAAAGAATTATAAATGCAGTCCATCTATCATATTAATATAATAATTAACATTTTCAACGTATAGAATATCTTTCGATTGATATATTTACTAAATTTTTTTTCAAGAATCGGTAAATACACATAATATTTTATTCAATCTAAAAAAGATGGATATATATTAGGAAGCTCTATGGACTACGGTGAATTTTAAATTTTATTCACAATGAACGTAACCAAATTAAAGCTTAACATCTAAAGTTGAGTTTTTGGGAAGTAAAGTAAAAAAGTAAAACTGATATCGATAATAATAACATATCGACAATAGATGATGAGAGCATTCTTTGATCTATTGCCACCCACAAAATAACTTCCTATATCCATTTGTCTTCCTACATCCTTATTAAAAAATTAAAAATATTAATTTTACTCCCTACACCTTTTAAAAGGCCAAAACTATCTTTTAAGTATTTTTTTTCTCATTACATCAATTTTTCTCATTTCACCAATTTTTCTCATTACACCCATAGTTTCTGAATTTGTAAGTACGGGTTTCATATTTTGTAGGATGTTCTTACTGTTATTTTGATTCAATATTATTTTAAACAATTAATTCAGCATTAAAAACAAACTGATATTCTTGTACCCTTCTACATATGTAGCTTCTTTTGTCTTAAAAAAAAAAAGAAAAAAAAAACTATTTTTTCAATTACCAAACAAACCAATTTTTTTCATTGTAAACTGAAAAACTTGATGGATGAATTTTTTTTTAAAAAAAAAATTCATCCATCAAGTTTTTCAGTTTACAAACCAATTAAATTAATAAGAATTTCTAGTTGAATTAAAGTAAAGTGAGTGAGTGAGTGAGTTGTATTTAAGATCCATGTAGACTTGATCGAGTTCTACAACTTTTTTTTTTTTTTAAATTTTTTTTTTTTTTAAGTTCTACAAGATTACTACTGCAACAATTTTTTATTCAATCACAAAATAAATAAATAAATAAATAAACATACCTGAATGTATTCGGAATCTATGAAGTCAATTCTTTGTTCATCAATCCCTTATAGGGATGGCAAAATTCCCCGCGGGGACCCGCACTTTTGGGGTGGGGATGGGGCGGGGATGGGGATAGATAGTCTAACCCGCAATAGGTATAGGGCGGGGATGGGTTTTATACTCCCCACCTCGCCCCGCTTCACTTAAAATAATATTTAGTTAAACTACGTAGTTTCAAAGAAAATAAATAAATAAATAAATATATATATAGACATTAACCCTAACTTTACATCTCTCCACCGTTATTTAACATAAAGTGACAAAACAAAATACTATTAAAAAAACCCTAGCCGCTAACTTCAACTCTAAGGCTGTGTTTGGTTCACTAGAATGGAAAGGAAAGGAATGGAAACCTTTCCATTCCAGATGTTTGGTTTACAGAAATTCAATGGAAAGAGAATTCCACCAAAATGGTCGAATGGGCTTTCCATCCACAATCCAGTGGAAAGGCCATTCCATTCCTAACAACAATTTCTCTTCCAAAAATGACCCTCTGAAAAAAAATTCGAAACTTTGGAAAAAATTGAAACTTTTGTTGAATCTTGATAGAGAGGAGAAAAAAAAAATGGTGAATTGGAATCTGGGACAACTGCTGTCGAAGAAGGAGAAAAATCTCCGGTGAAAAAAAAAAAAAAAACGAATTTAAAAACTAAACAATATTGAATTCAAAGAAGAACAAAACCTAGATCAATTTAAAAGAGGCCAACATGTCTGGTCTGACAGAGCCGCGAGAAGGTCGGCGGCGCACGGTGGTCGGGAAGAAGAGACGATGAGTCGCCGGTGAAGAAGAAGCGACGTGGGTGGCTGTTGAAGGAAAAACGATCCGATCGGGTTGGGCCGGGTCGGGTCGGGTCGGGTCGAAAGGCGACGCAGGTCGCTGAGCAGAAGAGACGCGGGTCACTGATTCCTGATCGAAGGAGGATGACCGACAACGTTGTAGGGTAGGCGACGGTCGGAGAGTCGACGGCGGACGAAATTCCGGTGATGAGGATCGCCAGAAAGAACACAGGCGGCAGTCCTGTTGCTTGAGAGTAGGCTGATAAGGATAAAAAAGAGAACAAAAAAAATTATTATTAATTAGGTTAATTTATATATATAATTATTATATATACTTTCATATTTTAGTATTATTATCCATAATATGTTATTATATCTGTTATGTAATTAGGGGCATTTTGGTTAAAATACAGTTAATTCCATTCCATTCACTTGTTAACCAAACAAAAAAATATTGATTCAGATGCTAATTCCAAAGCCCCAACCAAACAAAGAAATCAGTTTTCCATTCCATTCCCATTCCCATTCCCATTCCGCCATTTAACCAAATGTGACATAAGTCTCTAATCCTCAAACAACTCGAAGTTCACTGTTCAAGCTTAAACCTCAAACACAAGAGGACATACAGTAAGTTTCTTTCTCAAATAACTTTTAAATTAAAAGTTTAATAACAATAGTTTTTATTTTTCAAGTTTATTACTTAAATAATTCTCAACTCTTGAATTAAATTTAATTGTCTATCACTACTTCAAGTAGGCACAAATATGTCTACAGATGCACTAGAAAGTGAAGACCCAATACTGGTGTCATCAAGAGAAAATTGTGTAAACATAGAAGAACAACATGGGGTGGAAACAAACCCAATTAAATGTGAAAATGATGGCAACAAAAGAAAAAGAAGGTGCACATCAATTATGTGGGAGCACTTAACTGATAAAAAAAAAATGAATATAACTATCATATTCAATAGTTATATATTTGTTATTTAAATAAAAAAAAAATATATAAATGGGGTAAATGGGTGGGGATGGGGAAAACACTCCCCGTTGTACCCCGCCCCGCCCCAACCCAACCCAACCCAACCCAACCCACTCCATCTATGTTGGGGTTTTATGAGGGGATGGATTTTCAAAAAATAAATGGGGTGGGGTGGGGTGGGGTGGGGTGCGGGGAAGGCCACCCCGCCCCGAACCTGCCCCATTGCCATCCCTAATCCCTTAAGTATACCTGAACAAAAATTATATTTCCCGATTGATATTGGGTTTTATCAAACATATATTATTAGGGTTTATGATTGATTGAGTGTTATGATAGATTGAATGTTCAACTTATGGGTGTAGAAAGTAAATTTAATTTCCAATTATAAAGCCATGTAATTTAAATAATTAAATGTGAGGGCATTTTAAAAATAAAAAGGTTTCATAAAAAAAATGGGTGTAGAAAGATATTGTGTGGATAGCAATAGAGCCACCGTTAAAAATAAATTAAAAAAACAAAGGAGGCGTGTACTGTTGGGAGCCTCCTCCCATGTTTTTCATTTTTATTTTATTTTAATTATTTTATAATTTATTAGTTTATAATAGTTAATAAATAAATACTAAAATAAAGGATATTTTTGGTAGTACGTGGGTGCCCTTATAATTTATAACATTTTGTGCCCCTTACAATTTATAACATTTTAAAAAAATTAATGGGGTGTAAATATAAAAAAGGTGCTAATACGGTTTCCTAAGGGCATAAATATCAATTTTTTTCTCATGAGCACACACTTTGAGCATATCTTGAACATATTAATACATATCACCACACTTTTACCACGTGTATTATTATGATCAGGGGTGGACTGACTTTAAGGCTAGGTGGAGCCCGTGCCCTATCTCAATTTTTTTTTAAAAAAAAAATTGATTTTGCTTTAAATTAATTAATTATATATATATAATAACAATAAAGATAGCAAAAGATCTTTTAGTAAAACTGGTATTCCATCAATTTTTTTATATCGGTGGTGGTGGTTTAAGTCCCACCATTTACTTTTTTCAAGGAAAAGAATATCTTATTTTACAAATTTAATTTTATAATGTAATTTTAATAATTTTTTATGTCTTTTTTATTTTACCATTTTTTCCAATTTATTTTCTCTTTTCTGTCATTGTCAACTTCTTAGCTACTTTCAATTTGTAGTTACTTAATTCAATTTATTTTATATTAAATTTTCTATTATTTTAAACTTTTATTATTTCTAATAGTTTTAGTTTCCAATTAATAAACCCTAAAATCTCAAATTTTAATTTATTATATTAAAATAGTCCATCTATTATTATGATTTATTTTATTTTATTCTTGGTATTTTTTTTTTATTTTATAGTTTTAATTTATTTCGAATCAATAAATTAATAATTTACCAATAATTAGAAGAATAAAAAAAATCAAAAACATATCGAGTAATATTTATTAATCAGTTATTTTTGTATAAATTTAAAGTGAATTCATTATAAATATAAAACAAAATTTCTTATTATAAAATTATATTGTAATTTATTATTTTAAGAAGAATAAATATTGCAATTTTATTGTTTATGTTGTTTTTCTTGTTATTAGTTAATTTTTAATGTTGTGTTTCTTGTTTTTACTTTTATTTTTTTGAACGTAAGATTATTTAATTCATCTTGAGTAGGTGTTCTATTTGTTTTATTTTATATAAACTTCTGTATATCATCAATTTTTCATTATGTAAAAAAACTCATTTTACTATGATCTTAATTTTTAATATTTTTAATAATATAATGGTTATTTTGTTCAACTGCCCCACCTGGTTAAAATTCCTGAGTCCGCCACTAATTATGATTGATGTTATGTTACTGAGACATGGTAAAAGTGTGGTGATTTTGTATTAGTATGTTCACAATTGTGTGTTTATTAGAGAAAAACTGGTATAAATATCGTCACTAAAAAACAAAAAACTATTAACCAATTAATTATTATTTTTTTTTCAAAAACTCGATTTCTAATAGATATACTCCAAGTAAACCTTTTACAAATAAATGTTTTTCAAAAGTCTGACCAAACAAGCCATTAGTGTTTTCATGTATAACCGTATAAGATAATCTATTTTATTCAACAGATTGAGCAAATGAAGGATTTTGAAGGGCAATTGGGCAAGGGAAGGATGACCTTGAAGAAATGAAGAGGTGTGTCAGCCATGGTCTCCTGCTACAAGTTACTGCTGCTGTAGCCTGCAACTACAAAAAAAAATATGGTTTTTATTGTACTGGGGTTTTGGCTTTATGCTGCAGCTTTTTCTTTTTTTTTTCTTTTTTGTTTTTTTCCTTGAAATTTTTAATATGAACTCCTTTTTTTTTTCCAAATCATTTTAGCCTGAAAAAGCTCTGTTGACCGTTAGAGTGCTAATATAATATGGGTCTCCCTGCCGCAAAACATTCATAAATAACTTAAATTTAAAATTTAAACATCCATACATGAATCATAGTTAGGGATTATCGGGTGCGGGATTTCCTGAATGGAATTCCATTGCTATTTGTGGTAATTTAATAGCTATCGTAAAATGATTTGACATAATGGATTCCCCGATTGCTACCAGTGGTAATTTAATAGCTACCATAAAACAATTTGACATAGTGGTAAAAAAAAAAGGGTTTGATATAGTGGCCGATGAAACGACTTCACAAAATGCTGATATAACTGCTACACCAAGTTATATTTAGGATGAAACACCCACGCTAATGGCTTTTGGAGGCGTGTGAGGAGCACACGGAGTCACATTCATTTAAGTTGGAGAAATGACTCTTGTAACTAGCTCTCCCAATAGCTTTATGAGGAGTACACAAAATCTTGGCTTATGTGGTGTGCATCTAAACTGCAAGAGTGGAGTAAAGGGAGATTCGGTCAGTTGGGTAAACAAATTGCTAAGAAAAACAAAGAAATTGAGGGGTTGTACTGTTCTAGTGGTAAACCTGGTAATATGCGGGCTATAAAGGAGCTTGAAAATTCTGTGGAAGGGTTGATGGAAAAAGAAGAAATGTACTGGAAACAATGCTCCAGAGTCGAGTGGCTCAAAGCGGGGGATAGAAACTCAAAATTCTTCCACGCTAAAGCAACCGCAAGAAAAAAGAAGAATCATATCACCAGCCTTCGGGATGCATATGGGGTTAAGCAGGACTCTGAAGAAGGGCTGTCTCGAATTGTTAATGATTTTTTCTCTTCTCTCTTTACTTCCTCGGCCCCCTCCTCTAGAGATATTCGGAGAGCCTTGAGAGACATTGATTCTAGGCTGAAGGCCCATATGATTGAGGATCTTAATTTTGTCTTTATGGTGGATGAAGTTAAAGCTACGGTTTTCAACTTGGGGCCTTCGAAAGCCCCCGGACCAGATGGCTATCAGGCAATTTTCTTTCAGAAAATGTAGGGTTTGATTGGCAGTGACGTAATAAAAGTGTGTCTGAAGATTCTAAATGGTGGGAGTTCTATAGGAGAGTTTAATGCTACGAATGTTATCCTCATCCTTAAATCGAAAAACCCAGAGTGTATCCAAGATTTTAGACCCATCTCTCTATGTACTGTGATTTATAAAAAAGTGACGAAGGTGATTGCCTCCAGATTAAAGAACTCGCTGTCCCATATTATCGCTCCATCTCAGTCGGCCTTTATTCCGGGAAGATAGATTTGCGATAATGTGCTGGTAGCCTTTGAGATCTTGCATACTATGAGTCGAAAGAAAGCTGAGAAAAACGGGCATATGGCCCTCAAGTTGGACATGAGCAAGACGTATGATAGGGTGGAGTGGTCCTTTCTGTCGGCCATTATGAAGAGGATGGCGTTCCCAACCAAGCTGATCAACCTAGTCTTGGATTGTATTTCAATGTCTACTCTCTCGTTCCATCTCAATGTGAGGCTGTT
This sequence comes from Acer yangbiense, assembly GCA_008009225.1. Classification (NCBI taxonomy): domain Eukaryota; kingdom Viridiplantae; phylum Streptophyta; class Magnoliopsida; order Sapindales; family Sapindaceae; genus Acer; species Acer yangbiense. The sequence continues at coordinate 46,244,696 of CM017764.1, forward strand.
TGTAGTGTGTCTCTTTCCAGAGGCCTTCGTCAGGGATTGTTGGGGTTTTTGCCCTAAAACTTGTAATTTGTAAATATGATTTGAACATAAATAAAAGAAGTAGTATATTCATTCATTTTGTGTCATACTTTAAATATATAACATATGCATTTAACATCCAAGATTGCCATATGTAATTTCGAACTGAGTATATGAGTGTCATATACAGATAGATGCAGTTTGAAACGAGCAATCTAAAGAGTCCGTAGATAGCAAATAAAGATGGGTACTTTATTTGTGGTTAATCTACAACTGCGGTCTATTTCGTAATGTACGGTGATCCTATCCTGGATCATTCATATGGAGATATGAGAATGGAGACACCTTGTATGATGTGATCATATAGGACTGGGCCATGATCTATATGAATCTCTCATTAAGATCTGTTTAACGATGAGATTCATATATATCAACTAATGATGGCTATATGTGGGTGATCTTAATCCTGAGTGTCTTATCGACTCCTTCAGGTTAAATCGTGGTCTTTGATATACCATGGGTGAGGTCGGAGTTGCATTCCTGATCAATATGCTCCGTATGTTGGGATCGCGGTTTGACTTGTGGCTGGGAAGGTTTGTACACAATAGTGGAATCCACTCCTTCTTGCGAGAAGTAGATGGTAGTTCCCTTAAGGGTTGATTCGGGGCTTGAACAATATGAGCGCTCTCCTAATTCCGTAAGGAATGTATGATTTATTGTTCATTAGAGAATCAATGGTACTTAAAGGAAAGATATAATTAGAGGGGTATAACGGACATTATGACCCAGCTCTAATTATGAATTACTTGTGGAGGATTATACCATATGTAATAGCTATATCGATGGACACCGAAAGTTATTGGTTTGTGTAAAAACGTCTACAGTTGAGAGAGTTCAGCTTTGGGTTTTTAGTGGAATAACACCGAAGTTAATAATCATGAAATAATAATTAAATAGTTTAATTAATTATTTCTAAGGATTATTGGAGCTCAAAATACTGTAGATCCATTAGGTCCCCTTGCTAGCCCGATCGATTTAGGTAACAAAGGTCATGGTTAATTAATTGGATTGTCCAATTAATTGTGTTACGAAAGTGACACATATCTATTCGGGAACTAATTGAATAATGAGATTATTTAATTAATGATTTTAATGATTATGACAATTAAATAATAAGATTATTTAATTATGTAATTAATTATTGATGGAGGGTGTTAGTTGATATTTATATTTGAAAAATGGGATAATATGATTATCTTATATTTTTAATTGATTAAATATCAATTTTGAATTTAAATAAATTCAAATTAGATGATATTTATTAATAAAATAAAATAAAATAAAGATTTTGTTTTTAAATTAAAAGATATCATTGGTTTCTTAAATAATATATATATATATATATATTTTTAGGTATAAGATGCCTGATAACAAAAAGAAAAGAAAAAAAAAAAAACACAAAAAGAGAAGAGAAACAAGTGGGGTACGGCGGCCAAGAATCAAAAAGAGAAAAAAAAATATATTTTTTTAAGTTTTCTTTTTTGTGTGGCCTAACCTAAGACATACAAACAACAAGAGTTGTTTTTGTGTGTTCTTCTCTTCTTCTTCTTCCATACAGGTTCCTAAATACCATGACGCGCCCACACGCTGTTACCAATTCCGGGAGATAGCGAGGAAGATCAAGTGGTTCAAATCAGGAGCAGATCGTATTAAAGTGAAGGAGCCTCCTACGTAGGTATGAAGAAATTGTTTCTTCCCTTTTATTTATATGTTTTGATTTCGATTCTTTTGTTTTACTGTTCCGAAAAATAGATTCTAGGTTTTATCAATCACAGTATTTCTTTATGAAATAAAATAAAAATTTTAAAACCTTCCGCTGCGTGATTGGTAAACCGGGGTCCTAACAGGGATGCCCTCTTTCCCCCTATCTGTTCCTGTTGTGTTATGAGGCTTTCTCCAGCTTGATTACGAAATCCAAAAGAAATGGTCGGGTGTTAGGGATTAGGAGCTATAGAGGGAGCCCACTTTTCAGCCATCTTTTCTTCACCGACGACAGTATGGTCATTTGTAAGGCATCCACGGAGAGTGCAGCGTGTATGAGACGGATTTTGGAGACGTACGAAAAGGGCTCTAGGCAACGTATAAATTTGAATAAGTCGATCATCACTTTTAGTCCTAAAGTGTCAGCCCCGTTGATGCGGCAGATTCAAAATCTTCTTGAAATGGGCGCTTGCAATTCGAATGATAAATATCTAGGCCTTCCCACAATGGTGGGCAGAAACAAAAGGAAATTGTTTAATGATATCAAAGAAAGGGTGGGTAATAAAGTAAGGGGGTGGCATGGCAATATGTTTTCCTTCGGTGGCAAGGAAGTTCTCATCAAGGCAGTAACACAAGCTATTCCTACGTTCTCTATGAGCTTGTTTAAGCTTCCCATAGGGCTGTGTAATGATCTTAGTGCGATGACTTCAAAATTTTGGTGGAGGTCTAGGAACGGGAAGAGAAAAGTGAGCTGGGTTAGTTGGAAAAAGTTATGCTTGTCAAAATCTGCTGGGGGGTTGGGGTTTAAGGATCTATCTCTCTTTAATCAGGTTCTTTTGGCGAAACAAGCTTGGCGTATCCTCACCGATCCTGAGTCTTTGGCTGCCCAGGTGCTCAAAGCTAAGTATTTTAGTCAAGAACCCTTTCTGCTTGCTCCTGTAAGAAACGAGTGCTCCCATATTTGGCGTAGTCTTATATAGGGTAGAGAGTTGCTATCTAAAGGGCTAAGATGGAATGTGGGTGATGGTTTGAATATCAATGTGTTTAGAGATAAGTGGATCCCGTGGCCGAGCTCCTTTAAAGTTGTTAGTTTTGATCCTGGCTCGAACCTGTTGGTTTCTGATCTAATTGATAGGACTCGGCACTCTTGGAAGCTGGACATCCTTCATCAAAACCTGCTCCCCATTGATCAGGAAGTGATCCTTTCCATGCCCATCAGCTGGAATGGTGGAGAGGACTTCCTCCGATGGCATTTTGATAAGAAAGGTGTGTATACAGTAAAAAGTGGCTACAGGTGTGCTTTATTGGATAGTTTGCAGGTGGAGGCCTCTCCTTCTTCCATGGATAGCAGATGGTGGACCTCCTTTTGGAAGTTAAATATTGCCCCTAAGATTAAAATGTTTGTATGGCGTGCTTGTTCGAATGCTATTCCCACATTGGAAAACTTGTGGAAAAGAAAGATTGCGGACAGTCCTTACTGTAAGAGTTGTGTTCATAACAGGGAATCTGCTGTCCATGCTCTATTTGGCTGTAAAGAGGTTAGGAAAATTTGGTAGGAAACTCAGTTTGGTTGTTGGATTGCTTCTAGGAACTTCCCCTCGGTGTTGGAAGGTTTTATTGGGCTTGCCTCGCATTTTGGCATGAATTGTCTTAGCCAGGTGTGTATGGTTGCAGGGGCTGTCTGGGATAATCGTAATGCCATGGTGAATGAAGGTAAGAAGGGTGACCCTGCTCTGGTGGTAAGCAGGGCTTTGCAGAGACTGTCTGAATTTTTGAGTTCGAATCAGGCAATGGTTGTCCGTATTCCTCCTCCTTTGCCCAGTTCCCCCATGGAGTGGATTGCCCCCCCGCCTGGTGTTTTAAAGTTGAATACCGCTGTTGTCCGCCACAGAGTTGCGGACAAAATTGGTGTGGGGGCTGCTATCCGCGACTTCAAAGGTAATGTCCTGGCTACCAGCTCGTCTTGTCTACAGGGTCCGTTTCCGGAGGAGGTGGGTCATCTCTTGGCTCTTCGTGAGGGTCTTAAGCTTACCTCGCTTTATAATTTCAATGTTTCAATCGTTGAATGCTCTTCTCCTGCTGCTGTTGTTTCTCTGCAGTGCCTTAGTCCTAACTTTGGTGATTCCCATTTTATTGTCTTAGACATTAAGGCTATGTTTTCGGTTGTCGGTATTTGTAAGTGCCAAGCCTCCTCTAAATCGGGGAACTCCTTGGCATTTTTACTGGCTTCGAAAGCCTTCTCCTCTTGTAAGGAGCGTTTGTGGCTGAATTTCAGCTTTGTTTTCTGCCCTTCTGTTGTGTAATTTGCGTTCATTATCAAAAAAAAAAAAAAAAAAAAAAAAAAATCTTGGATATAGTTGTGGCCTTTTAGTCTTCTGCTACTACAAATTGTTGCACATATGAGATATCCAATGTGTTTACGAAAAAGATGGACGCTCTAATACCATGTTAATACTAAACAAATAGGAGGAATAAAGAATGAGTTCGTTTTTATTCGATCAAATTGCAAGTATATATAAACTAGACCTATAGTAGATAAAGGAAACGGAATCAATTCTCAATCAATCTAATACCTAATTGAATCATTATTGACAATTCAATCTATTAGCAAATTGATGGTTGACTTCAACAACATTAATTATTACATAGTCAAGCTTGCTAGGCTACTGTTTCAACAAAATTGCATGCAAAATTGAGTACCAAATTACCAATACATTAATACGAAAATAAACACCACAGTTCTAATTCTATTTCAAATATCAAATATTAGTGTGACTACACATTTCTAATCACTAAGCTAGAATAAGATTTAGAATATATTAATACTAGAATGAAATACTAAAACTTTTAGAACAATGTTCTTCCTGATAAGCTCAAACATGCAGATATCTCCCTTCTTTAAATTCTTGTCCTTTGTAAATTAGTCCATCCATGTATAAATTCACCACCACCATCGCCCCCCTTCCTCTGACGGAGATTTACAAACCACTCTCTTCCATCACGATCATGCAGTTTGATCAATTCGGCCTCTCTACTGATCAAATACTTCTTAGCGAATTTGAATGGCACATACTACACATGCACATATAAAGAATTTGTAACTAAGCGCGGATTGATTAATTTGATAAATTAACTTCAGAGTTGAAATTCTACATTTAGAATTAGAAGCGCTTACCATTGTACCTTTACATAGATCTCTAGGCAGCATGATAACCATGAACGATGGATTTTTAGGCCTAAACAATTTAGCAGCGGCGATTGCTCTCACCTTTTCTTTTGCTTTTATACATTGAAAGTTTGTTTTCACAGAGATTCTCATCTTTACAAGAATGTCAAACAACTCATGTTCACTTTCATGGCCCGTAAAATCCAATTCATTTAAATCCACCACCTCTTCCATTTAACGTCTCTTGCTTCGTGCTTCATAGCTGTGCCTGAACATTGGACTCTCGAAGGAAGCAGTAGAATCAGAAGCAGGTGGCTTTGGAGTTAAGGAACCTATGATCTCAACAGAGTCCTCATCTTCTATTTCATCCAGATTGTTATCTTTTCGTTCGACACAACAATGTGGATATTGTTATTTGTAAATCAACAATCTGGTCAGGACCTGTAGAAAACGAAAGCAAAACAACACAAGCCAACACGTTGGAAAAATTCGTTAGGGAAAACCGAGTCCCGTGTTACATACGGTGTCCTTAAGACGATTTCGCCGTATATTACACCGTATGTGTATAGCGATCGTCTCCCAGGATACAACGGTTTAACAGTGGAAGTGCGAAGCACAAACCACTCTCAACGAACTCAAACTGAGCTTAAACTTACCAAGAATAGAGAAGAGAAGAATTTCGGATGCTATGGATATTTTCTTGGATAATTGATATGAAAGGAGCACTATTATATTACAGTAATGCTATACATCCCATCTAAAATCCCATCTAAAATCCCACCTTTTTCATCCCACTACATGTGGCATGTGAGGTGTCAAATTGTGAGTGGATACATGAGGTAGGTGTCATTAATGTGTATCCACTCACAATTTGACAGCTCACATGCCACATGTAGTGGGATGAAAAATGTGGGATTTTAGGTGGGACATTTAGCATTATTGATTATATTAATAGGCAAAACGAACCACTAGGAGCACAATGACGGGACATATTTGGAAACTCTATGGTGAATAAAATTTCTTGGTGACCAAGAAGCTTCTTTAACACAATTCTGGTTCAATATCTTATTGAGCACAATTGTACAGTATCTTATTGTGCACGATGAGTAATGCTACTTTGCCCAAATTTGGTGCCCAAATCTGGTGCCCAAATGACGTGGCAACACTCTCGTCCATTCATTTAGATTGTATTAGATTTGCTTGATTTAAATGAATGGATGAGAGTATTGTCATGTCATCTGGGCACTAGATTTGGGCACCAAATTTGGGCAAAGTAGCATTACTTGTGCACGATTGCATGATATCTTATTGAGCACAATTCCGAAATCTTGGTGAGCACTAGTAAGGAAAATAATTTAATTAAATAATAATTAAAACCCCGATTCTGTATTCTTGGTGATCAAGCAAGAAATCAGAATCCAAACAATTAAAGATTTCCTTATTCTTTACAGAAAAACGTTGACTTAGGGAAGTGGTAAAAAGTCAACTGGACTCTCACGGTCCAATCGGAGCGGCACTCGTGTACGCAGGTCGCACCCACACACGAGTCATGCATTTGAAGGTTTGAGGTTCATGATTTAGGGCTAGTTTGGTATTGCTGTAACTTTTATAATAATCACTATTAGCTGTGCTGAAGGAATAATCAGCTGTGAAGTTAATCAGCAGATGTTTGGTTAATTATACTTTTAAAACTACTGTATACCTCAAAAGCAGTATACGTATGTTTGGTAATTTTATTTCAAAAGTGCTGAAATTAGTTACAATGACTAAAATAGACATGATTTTATAATCTTATTTTATTTTGTCATTAATTATATATATTAAATCAATATTTAAGTAGAATATTTAAATTAGAAAAAAAAAATCCATAAGAATAATAAAATAAAAATTTTAAGGTTTTATAAATCAAATCAATATTTAATTAGAATCTTTAATTTTAAGATAAAATAAGGTATATAAATGATTTTAATTTGATTTCATAAGGATAATAATGATATTTTAAAATATTCATTAAATGCTGAAATAGATTATTTCATAATCACTTTCAAAAAGTAACCCCCCACCTACTTCTCAAAATCACTGTCAAAACTTGTCAGATTATGAATTAATCACTTTTGAAAGTTTTACCAAACATTATTTTATGTCAAAATTATAAAATAAGTTGATTTTAACTTCTCAAAAGCAATACCAAACTGGCCCTTACATTACTTGGAGTACCAAATGACTACTACCAATACAATAATATACAGTATTCAAACTGAAATTTTACCGATTCAAAAACAGAAGTTCAAAGATAAGATGATAGTGTGACTACACAATTCTAATCACTAAACTGGAATTAGATTTTGAAATATTGAAACTTTTAGAACAATGTTCTTCTTCCTGATAAGCTCAAACATGCAGATATCTCCCTCCTTTAAATTCTTGTCCTTTGAAAATTTAGCCCATCCACGTATGAAATCACCACCACCAACAACAGCCTTATGGAAATTTACAGGCCACTCTCTTCCATCACGATCTTGTAGTTTGATCAATTTGGCATCGCTACTGATCAAATACTTCTTAGCGAATTCGAATGGCACATACTACACAGGCAAACATAAAGAATTTGTAACTAAGTAAGCACAGATTGATTTGAGAAATTAACTTCAGGATTGAAATTCTACATCTAGAATTAGAAACGCTTACCATAGCACCTCTACATACTTCTCTAGGCTGCATGATAACCATGAAGGATGGATTTTTAGGCCTGAACAATCTAGCGGTGGCGATTGCTCTCTCTTTTTCTTCTGCTGTAATAAATTGAAAGTTCTTTTTCACAGAGATCCCCATCTCTTCAAGAATAGCCAACAACTCATGTTCACTCTCATCGCCCGTAGAATCCGATTCATTTAAGTACACCACCTCTTCCATTTTACGTCTCTTGCTTCTTCGCACCTCATAGCCGTGCCTAAATGTTGGACTCATAGATTTCCTGGACCTATTCATTTCCAAAGTAGAATCAGAAGCAGGTGGCTTGGGAGTTAAGGAACCTATGATCTCAACAGAGTCCTCATCTTCAATTTCATCCTGATTGTCATTTTTTCGTTTGGCACAACAATGTGGATATCGAATCTCACAAGCAGACATATCGAAAATAAGAACATGGAAAGTTGAATTCTTTAGATAACTAAACAACAAGAAATATCCATTAGAGATTGAGTGATGTTCTACAAATTCATGCCAACCACCACCACGAAACCAAATATTTCTCCCATCATTCATCAACTCCACGTTCCAAACACGACCATTAGGTACTGTGAGCGTAGCAAGAGTTGAGAGTTCATTCCCAAATTTCTTCACAAACACTTTGGGAATCCCCTGCATTAATTGATGGAAATAAAGCTAGTTTGGTCTACTAAAATTAACAAGTAATCAAATTCAAAATGCTGCCATGAAATATCAGTTATATCAGTCTTTACAGAAACTAAAAAAAAAAAAAATTAAAATGGAATAGCACCAACAAAGATGTTTCTGGTGTAAGTTTTTTGATATGCAGAAACAGAACCATCACCAATTTATCATTTAGTTTGAGAACCAGACATAGATTATAAAAATAATAATATATATTGAAAATATTACAAAGTACCAACCAGAGAATCAATACAATGCTTTCCAAAGTTAGATGAAACAAAATGGAAATATTTAAAACCAAATCTACTGAAGAAAGTGATGCCTAAATTGCATAAATATCAAACTTTAAAATCTTAGCAGCACCCCATGTCCCAGTAGATTAGAAACTGAATTTGGAGTATTCATGTATACCTATATTGTGTTATAGAATAATTCTCCGGTCAGGACCTTGACCTGAAAATTTTCGTGTGGTCTCATGGATTATCACATGTGATAAGATAATCATCGGGACCGTACGAAAATTTTCAGGTCTGATCCTTACCGTAAGAAGACCCTTTTATTATTATTATATATATTTATATAATGTCTGGAAATGGAAGGAGTTACCAGCTTCTTGTCTTGAAGGGTAGAGGTTAGGATAATCTTGAAGAAATGAGAGGGTGTCCGGGCCGCCATGGAAGATTTTATCTCTCCAACTGCAAGCTTTCTCGTCTGTTTTTGAGCATCCCCGAAAAAAAAAAGTGTAAAAGATGATGGAAAAGTGTAACAGAGAGTTGTTGAAAAGGGCAGCAAGTGAACTGCCAAATGAACTGGTTACTGGGTGTAGTAAACAAGGGACTCTCTACCACATTAAATGTGAAGACTCAAGATATTAATTTGTGTTTATTACTTTATTGGTTTCAAGTAAAACAATAAATTCCCCCAATTCAAAAAAGAACATTGCTTGGGTGCTCACCGGTCAGCACCCAGGCATACTAACCATGTAAAAAGTGAAAAAGTTTAGGTAAACATCCCACCTACAATCCCACTATTTTTATCCCAATACATTTTATAATTAATGTGTATTCACTCATCAAGTGACACCTCAGCTGCCACATGTGTTGGGATAGAAATGGTGGGATGTTTACCATTACTCAATACAATAAATTCAATGTGAGTAGAATCTGTTCAATGTTCAAGTATAATACATACATGGATAACTTAATACCTACACTATTACATGATGAACAATGCTCGGGTATTGACCAGTCAGTACCCAAGGTACTGACCCCCACCAATGGGGGTGTGACACAGCCTTTTTGTGAAGAATGAAGACCATGTGCTACACTCCCATTAGTGAGGTCAGCACCTTGGGTACTGACTGATCGTACCCGAGCATTTTCCTTACATGATGATCTTGGTCTCTTGACACAAGTTATATTACTGTTACATGTGGCTAGAACCAAAAGTTTAAGCTATTAAATAATCAAAATAAATGCATAAACAAATGTTTGTGGGAGGACTTCAACTCAATCTAATGTTAATTGAATCATTATTGACAACTCAATTTTTTAGCTAATTGATAGTTGACTTTAACAACGTTAATTATTACGTAGTCTTTTTATTTTTAATTATTGCCACTATTATAAAAATTTGGGGTTTTTTAGGAGGGGGAGGACTCGAACCCATAATTTTGTGGTGCAGGTGTAAGAGGTTTTACCACTAGACCAACCTCATCTCATCGATTATTACATAGTCAAGCTTGCTAGGTTAATGTTTCAGTCAAATTTTATGCAAAATTATCATCGAAGGTAAAAATTGAGTTACCAACTACCAATACAATAATACAGTATTACAAGAATAAAAGTTCAAAGATAAGATAATAGTGTGACTACACAAGTACACAGTTCTAATCACTTAGCTAGAATTAGAATTAGAATATACTAGTACTAGAATGAAATCCTGAAACTTTTAGAACAACGTTTTTCTCCCTAATAATCTACAATTATGTATAACTTTCCCGTGTGGAATTCTAAATGGCTATCGGGAACCTAGTACCCATTGGATTATCAATAAGGATAACGGGTAAAAGATATGCCACGCCATTAAAAGTCAATTAGTCAAACCTAGTCAAATAATTAACCAAGAACACATCACTCGGATGAACGCGTAATTAGTAAGCAATAAAAGCGAAGTGAGCTGAAATGGAGATTGCTCGGCCAAAGAAGCTCTAAATGAGACAAAGGTCTAGCCGACCAAAGATATCTTCCACAACGAGATTCGCTCATCCAAATCAGGCAATTGTAAATCAACTTAAACACAGCAACTAGTAAGGAAGTTTCACAAAGATATGAAGCTTAGAAACACACCTCAACAAGCTGACAGTGAATCAACTACATTAATTACGTGATAATTCCAAACAGGAAGGAGGTCTAAACAATCCATGCAAGAAGAGTCCTAACAAGATTCTGCAATCTTTTACTTGAGCATTAAGAATTAGGGTTACATATAGGTTGTATAAGTACAACCTAAATTTCATTGTAAACATCATCGAAAATACAAGCAGTAACAAGAGACAGAGAGTTGAGGGTGTAATCAATTTACTTTATAGTGAAAACCCGTAGTCGCCGGCAACTGTGGACGTTTCCCTAATCTAGGCTTTTACAACATAAATTCATCTTTTTTACTTTTCTGCACATTATTGTTGTCAATTTTCGTTAGTCATAAGCACTGAAACACGTTGCTCTGTTGATCTTTCAACCCTACAAAAAATCACCGTCAACAAAAATAAATACCATATAGTTTAAATTAAACAATGATTATTTAAATTAAATTATTGAATAACTATTATAAAATAGTTTAAACAATGATTATTTATATTAAATTATTGAATAACTATTATAAAATAGTTTTTTTGAAGCATTACAAGTTATGGAACTTGCAAAGATAAGACAATATATGTACGGGTCCGGATAACTACTTCCACAAATCGGGAGAAAACTCTCCACGCATGTTTGTAAAATGCGCACGGTGGGACTCAAACCCCTCAACACCACTAAGGAAGGGAGATGCACGGCCATCTTTGCTAAAAGTGTCAGTCATTAGTAGGATTCGAGCCGCTGATCTAGTAGTTATTTGCCCAAATCTCAAGCTCGTCCATCTACCAGCTGAGCTATACCCATGTTGGCTACTATTATAAAATAGTTTTAAAGATAGAAAACCATCCCTTTTAATTAAAAATAGGGTGGCTCTATTTCCACCCACAAAATATCTTCCTACATCCATTTCTCTTCCTACACCCCTATTACAAAATTAAAAATATTAATTTTACTCACTACACCCTTTAAAATACCAAAACTATCCTTTTAAGTATTTTTTTTAAATTTAAATTTAAACATATAGTTACACCAATTTTTCTCATTTTACCAATATTTCTCATTACACCCATAGTTTCTAAATTTGTAAGTATAGGCTTCATATTTTGTAGGATGTTTACATTATTTTGATTCAATAATATTTTAACCAATTGATTCAACATTAAAAAAATAATAATAATAAAAAAAAATAAAAAATAAAAAAAATTCATATAATCAAACGATGTAAAAAAAAGGTTCTTTTAATTTTCAAGAGAATTTGAGAGGCCTTGTAAGTTGTTAGTTGCAGAAGCAAGTTTGCTACAACAAAACCTTCATGGCTTCTTGATCCTTCTACACGAACTCTTCCAAATACATCTGCAATAGAAGTTAATCAGTTGTATTGATTGTATTATTTCTCTTCCAAATACATCCGCAATTGAAGTTAATCAGTGAGTTAGTGAGTTTTGTTTGAGATCCGTGTAGACTAATCAATTCTACAACTGTTGTTTTTTTTTTTTTCCTATTATTTATTTATTTATTTATTTAAGTTATATAAGATTACAACTGGAACAATTTTTTATTCAATCACCAAACAATAATAAAAATTAAAATAAACATACATGAATGCATTCGGAATCCATGAAATCAATTCTTTGTTCATCCATTCCTTGACTATATATGAACAAAAATCATAGTTCATGATTGACATTGGGTTTTATTAAGTATATATTATTAGGGTTTATGATTGATTGAGTGTTATGATAGATTGAGTGTTTAACTTATGGGTGTATGAAGTAAATCTAATTTCAATTTATAGAGTAATATATTTTAAATAATTAAATGTAAAGGTATTTTAAAAATAAAAAAGTTTCATAAAAATATGGGTATATAAAGATATTGTGTGGGCTAGACCTGGCACGGTTCCGGTTCGAACCGTGGAACCAAACTGGAACCGGAACCGAAAAAACCGGAACCGGGGGAGGCCGGTTCCGGTTCTAAATTTTATGGAACCGGCCGGTTCAAACCGGATTGGAACCGGCAGTTCCGGTTCGGTTCAAACCGGTGGTTCAAGTTTTTTATTTTTTTTAATTTTTAATATATAAACCTAAACTAAACCTAAAGGCTAAATCATTCCTCTTCAGTCTTCAGCAGCTGCAGTTCAGCTCCACCGTCTGGACTCAAATTCTTCTTCTTCGATCTCCTCTTTTTCTTCTTCTTTGATTCATCTTGTTCGATCTCCTCCTCTTCTTCTTCTTCTTCGAATTCCTCTTCTTCTCCTTCGAATTCCTCTTCTTCTTCTTCGATCCGCGATTCCACCCAAATCCCTTCGATCCGTGATTCTTCTTTGGATTTTGGACAGTTGGAGTTTGGGTGATTTGGGGATGGCCGATTCAAGGGTGGTGGTGGGTGATTTAGGGTTGATTTGGGTGATTGGGGATTTTGGGGTTTGATTTGTGTGTGACAAGGGTGGTGGTGGGTGATTTGGGGTTGATTTGGGTGATTTGGGATTGATTTGTGTGTGTGTGAGAGAGAAGGATGATAATCAATGGAGACATGGGTATGAACTGGAATCTGGAATTCTGGATAATTGGATTCTGATATGGTTTTTTTTTTTTTTTTTTTTTTTTTAAAGGTTCCAAACCGCCGGTTCCTATAGAACCAGAACCAGAACCGGAACCGGAACTGGAACCGAAACCGGAACCGGAACCGTCGGTTCCGAATTGAAACCGGAATCGGAACCGAACCGAACCGAAACCATGCCAGGTCTAGTGTGGGCCCTTAAAAATAAGTTAAAATAAAAATTAAATAAAAAAAAAAGGAGACGTATACTGTTGGGAGCCTCCTCCCATGCTTTTCATTTTTATTTATTTTAATTATTTTATAATTTAGTAGTTTATAATAGTTAATAATAAACTAAAAGAAAGGATATTTTTGGGAACACGTGGGTGCCCTTATGATTTATAACATTTTGTGCCCTTACAATTTATAGCATTTAAGAAAAATTAAAGGGGTGTAAATAAATATAAAAAAAAAGATGCTGATACGGTTTTTTAGGAGCGTAATTATTGCCATTCAACAAAAAAGAAAAAAAAAGTCTACCAACCAAATAATTATATTTTTTTCCTTCAAAAGCTCTATTTCTAATAGATTACCACAAATAAAAGTATCCGTTTGGAAGAGCTCCTCTATTGATGAAAATAGCTTTTTTAATTGGGTTAATTGCACAAATATACTCTCTATTTATTTAATAAAGTAAATTTTCAAATAAATGCTCAATTCAAACAAAACATCTCAATTGGAATGTGTTTGGGGTATGGAAAGTCAATAGTGCCTTTAGGTAAAAGGGAGATGTTATTTTGGTGGGTAAATTTCACAAACAACCCTGAATTCAGGTGTAATTGTATAAATATTCATTTTTTTTCTAATAATTACATAAATATACCCTACCGTCATTTGACTTTTGTTAACTTTAACATTTAACCACATTTGTATCCCGAAATGACTAAACTACCCTTGAAAACTTATTTTTCTTTTCTTTAATTATTTAAAAATATATTTTTTTAAATATTTACTTAAAAATTTGAAAAAATCGGTACAATTTTTTTTTGTTGCTTTTATTTTCTTTTTCTTTCTATCATTTTTTTTTTTTTTTTTACATTTTCCATGTCTGCAAACACCAAATTTTCAGATTTCAAAAACCAACTTTATCACCAAAACATTCAATTTCATACTCATCAACCCACAAACAATTTCATTTCATCAACACAATCAAAACCCACCAACAATTATGTTTAATCAATAGAATCAAAACCCACAAAACTCACTAAACACAACCAAAACCCATTAAACACAGCCATTTTTCCAGTTTTGTGGGTTCTGATTGTGTTAAAAAAAAAATGATAGAAAGAAAGCAACAAAAAAAAATGTACTGATTTTTCAATTTTTTAAGTAAATATATTTTTAATATATTTAAATAATAAAAGAAAAGATAAATAAGTTTTCAAGGGTAGTTTAGTCATTTCAGGATATAAATGTGATTAAAGGTTAAAGTTAACAAAAGTCAATTGACGATAGGGTTTATTTATGTAATTATTAGAAAAAATGAATATTTATACAATTACTCCTAAATTCAGGGTTGTTTGTGAAATTTACCCACTAAAATAACCTCTCCCTTTTACCTAAGGGCACTATTAACTTTCCATACCCCAAGCACTTTCCAATTGGGATGTTTGTGTTTGAATAGGGCATTTGTTTGAAAATTTGTTTTATTAGATAAATAGAGGACATGTTTGTGCAATTAACCCTTTTAAAATTTTTTTTTTGTCGTTTGGTTGTCACTTAGTAAAGCTTTAAGATGATTAAAAAAAACTGTTTTACGTCTACTTGGAGATCAAATTTTAGGCTTTTCCAAGTAAATTTTTTGAGCCTTTTTAATAACACTAAAATATCTAATATAACCCTGTCATTTAAAATAGTTTTTAAATATCTTTATAATCCTACCATTTTAAAAAACTTTTTTTAACCGACAACTAAACAACCAACAACTTCCCATTAAAAGTTCTACTTGTTAAAGTTCTACTTTAAAAGATAGGTGCCCGTTTGGAAGAGCTTCTCTACAGGCTAAAAAAAGCTCTTTTTAATAAAAATTAAAAATTGGTGTCATTTGGTTGTCACTCAGTAGAGCTTTTAGATGATTAAAAAAAGTTGTTTTACATCTACTTAAAGAAGCTCAAATTTTAGGCTTTTCCAAGTAGATCTTTTTGAGCATTTTTAATAACACTAAAATGTGTAATATAATCCTATCATTTAAAATAGTTTTTGAATATCTTGGTAATCCTACCATTTAAAAATTAAAAAAAAAAGTTTTTTTCTAATTGACAACCAAATGACCAACATCTTCCCATTAAAAACTTTACTTGTATTGGTTTGTAAAAATAAAAAATAAATAAATAAATAAATAAATCTTGTACCTGTCTACATATGCAGCAATATGTAGCTTCCTTTGTCTTAAAAAAAATAAAATTGAAATTAAAAAAAAGATATGTTTGGTAATACTTAGGGTGCCTTTACAATTTATAAAATTTTAAGAAAATTAATGGGGTGTAAATATAAAAAAAAAATATATATATATATATGGTTTTTTAAGGGTATAAATATCGAAAAAAAAAAAAAAAAAAAAATCCTACCAGCTTAATAATTATAACCTTCTTTTTTTTGTTTAAGAGCTCTATTTCTATTACATCTATCACAAGTAGACATTTTACAATCAGAAGTTTCGAGCAAAGGACAGGTTTTGAATTCAAAAGCATGACCATACAAGTCACAAGCTATTAGAGTTTTCACATTTATAAGATAATCTATTTTATTCAACAGATTGAGCAAAGGACGGATTTTGAATTGCCAGCTTCTTGTCTTGAAGGGCAAAGGGAAGGATGTCCTTGAAGAAATGAAGAGGTCTCCTGCTACAAGTTACTGCTGAATAAAGCTGCAACTAAAAAAAAAAAGAAGGTTTTTATTGGCTATTGTATTAGGGTTTTAGCTTTATGCTGCAGCTTTTTCTCTTTTTCTTTTTTTTTGTTTTTCTCCTTGAAATTTTTAATATGAATTCTTCTTTTTTGCCAGATCATTTCAACCTGAAAAAGCTATGTTGACAGTTAGGTCATCTCCAATGGTTCTCTAAATATTTCTCCATTTTGGAGACTCAAAATAGAATATTTTAGAAATATTCCATCTCCATAAATTTACAACTCCAACCATTCTTTATTTTACAATATTCAAATAATAAAATATTATTATTTACTTTATAATTAATAAAATTATTTTCTTTTAATTATCTAAGATAATAATTTACTCATTTTTATTTAGTGGTGACCACGGTTCGAACCGGAATTGGGGGGCGGAGGGGGGGCGGAACCAAACCATACAGGTTGTTCCAGGCCGATTCCCTCCTTTTATTATTATTATTATTATTATTATTATTTAAATCGTTGGAGCCAATATTCTAATAAACTTAGTTATCATATCTTTTTACTTTTTTAATATTTTTTTAATTTATAAATTTAAATTTAATTTTAAAAAAAGAATCGAACCATAAGAACCGGAACCGGAATCGGAATCGGAATCGGAACATGTCCCCTATGGTTCGAGGTTCCTTGCAGTTCCGGTTTCGGTTCAGGTTTAGATTCCCTAAGGAACTAGAACCGAACCGAATCGAATCGAACCGTGGACACCATACTTTTAATTTTCAATGTACTTTTTTTGTTATATTTTTGTGGTAATATTTTAATTTGAAGATATTAATGTTATTATTTTATTTTACTGAATTATTTAAAGTTAATTATTATGATATATGTTTTTTTTTTTTTTTTGCTTTAAGAAGAGAAACATTACAAAGCAGCAGAAACAGAGACAAGGCTAGGATCCAGCCATAAACGCTCCTGCGCAGGGGAGAAGGCTATCGAGGCAAGCTTGAGAGCCAAGAAATTCCCCTGAGAAGGGACGGCTTGGCACTTACAAATGCCTACCTCAGAAATTAAAGCCATAATATCATTGATAATGAAAGAAAAGTCACCTAAAAAAGTATCAGAACCATTAAACAGAGAGGCAACAAGGGAAAAGGAAAACTCAGCGATGGAAACAGGAAAATTATAGTGCTTTGCCATCAAGAGACCTTCACGCAGAGCCAACAGGTTACCAACATCAGCAGAGAGGGACCCCACCAGCAGGTTTGCTCGAGCAATCAACACTCGACCCCTATCATCCCTAATCACTGAACCAACCCCCAGCCTCATTGAATCCCTTCGAAAAGCAGCACCAGAATTCAATTTAAGAAGACCAGGGGCTGGGGCAATCTAGTTGGCAGGAGGAGAGGAAGCGATAGAAGGAGAAGGAGTAGCAGTAGCCTACCTTGTAGATAGAAATTCTAAAAGCAAACCTGACACCCAACTCACCACCAGATCATTGCTTTTATGTTTGCCAGAATTCAAAAAGGAGTTTCTATCCTCCCAAATACCCAAACAAGCATACACACTGAACTGAAGTCTACAGCAGGAACCCGAGTTGACAAAAGCAAGAGAGCATCCTGAACCGAAAGGTTTTTCAGAACAGCCACATGGGAACCAAAACAAGAATCTTTCCAAATCAATCTAGCCATTTTGCAACCAAATAATGCGTGAGAAGCAGATTCCACATGATGGCTACATCTCTCACAAGTGGGGGAAGAAACCACTTTCCTCTTCCATAAATTTTCCTTAGAAGGAATGGCATTTAGGCAGGCCCGCAATATGAAAATTCTAACCTTTTGAGGAATGTTAAGTTTCCAAAGGAGCTTCCACCAGGCACAGGAATTAGAGAAGCTCGAAGAGGAAGTCTTAATGGACTCCATTAAAGCAAGATGATATCCGCTCCGCACAAAGTACATTCCATTTTTTTCATAATGCCAGCACAGGGAGTCAGAGCCCCCTCTAATGCTTATAGGGATAGTAAGGACTGCCTCCTTATCAATAGGAAGAAAAAGTTGATCTAATTTTTCCGAATTCCAGCCCCGGCGGTCCCTGTCAATAAGATCAGAGATACAAAAGTTAGTGCCTGGGTTAAAAGTGACAGGCCGAAAAGAGTTGGGCCAAGGAATCCATTTATCCTTAAAGACATTTAAGCTAGTGCCATCCCCAACCGACCAACGTAACCCTTTCTCGAGTAACTCCCTCCCCCTAATCAGACTATGCCACACTTGAGAGCATCCCCCTTTAATTGTAGCAGCAAGGAAGCCAATATTGCTGAAATATTTTACTTTAAGGACCCTTGCAGAAAGAGAGTCAGGAAAATGGAGAATTCTCCAAGCTTGCTTAGCCAAGAGGGCTTGATTGAACAAAGAAAGGTCATTAAAACCCAAACCCCCAAAACACTTCGGGAGGCACAGATTTCTCCAGCTAAGCCAGCTGATCTTCTGCTTACCATCCCTAGAACCCCACCAAAACTTTGAACACATAGAACTAAGGTCCTTGCAAAGACTAACTGGAATTTTAAACAGAATCATAGAGTATGTAGGAACCACTTGGGCCACAGCCTTGATGAGGACTTCTTTCCCACCGTAGGAAAATAAATTACCGTTCCAATCCCGAATCTTTTTCCACCTTTTCTCCTTAATTTCACTAAATAGCCTAACTCTGTTTCTTCCTATCATTGACGGAAGGCCTAAATATTTATCTTGAGAATTACATGAGTCAATCTCCAGCATACTCCTGATATTTCACCTCACCGAATTCGGAACCATAGGGCTAAAAGTGATCACCGATTTCTTCATATTTATCTGCTACCCATACCCTTTTTCATAGACCATCAGAATCTTGCGAATCATTTCACAGCTGGAAGTGGAAGCTTTGTAGAACAGAATACTATCGTCGGCAAAAAAGAGGTGACTAATTAGAGGGCCTCTTTTGCAGCATCTAGTACCCAGACCCCGCCCATTCCTCTCCGAGGCCGATATCAGACTTGAGAAAGCTTCAGCACAGAACAAAAAGAGATAAGGTGAAAGGGGGCAGCCTTGTCAAAGGCCTCTGGAAGGTTCCACAGAATAGACAGCTCTACCATTAAGCATAAAGGAAAGAGAAGAAGAAGTGATATAGTCTAACACCAACTTAATCCACATAGGCAAGAATTGCATTTTCTCCAAAACAGCCGACAAAAAAGACCATTCTACAAGATCATATGCCTTACTCATATCGAGTTTTAACGCCATCTGGCCCTTTTTAACCGACTTCTTGCTATCAAGGGAATGGAGAGTTTCAAAGGCCACAAGCACATTATCAAAAATCTGTCTCCCCGGGACGAAGGCAGATTGAAAAGGGGAGATAAGATCAGGAAGAATACCTTTAATCCTTGAAGCCATTGCCTTCGTGACTATTTTATACACCACACTACACAAGAAAATCGGCATGAAGTCCTTCAAATCAAAGGGGTTCTTAACTTTTGGGAAGAGAACCACATTTGTCATATTAAAGTTTTTAATTGAAGCCTCACAATTCAGCACACGGAGACAGACCCTTGTCATAGGCCTTTGTCTCTATAAAAATTGATGATTTGAAAACATTTGTTTTAAATTAAAATACCTATTGGTTTATTGATTAATATTAATAATAAAAAGGTGTAATAAATAAATAAAATTATTAAATTATTAAAATATAGTCTATATTAGATTCTGTTGAAAGATCTCAACAAAATATTTTCAATAGTATGATTTTTATAGTAATTAGATTTAAGAATAAAGAGTTATAATAGATTATTTAAATTTTGTTAAAAATGTAAAAAGTAAATTAAGGGTAAGATGGGAATAAAAAAAATGAATAGTGAATTGGAGATATGCTTTTTGGGTCTCCAAATTTGAGAACTAAAATTGAGACTCCATTTTTTTTACATGGGGAAATGTGAATTGGAGACCCATTGGAGCTCCCACAATCTCCATTTGGGGTTTTTAGAGACCTATTGGAGATGGTTTTAAGAGTGCTAATATAATATGGGTCTCCCTACTGCAAAACATTAATAAATAACTTAAATTTAAAATTTCAACATCCATACATGAATCATTATTAGGGATTATCGGGTGCAGGATTTCCTAAACGGAATCCCCAATTATTATTGGTGATAATTTAATAGCTACCGTAAAACGGTTTGACATAATAGATCCCAAATTGCTACTGGTGGTAATTTAATAACTACCGTAAATTGGTTTGATATAATGGTCAAAAAAACGATTTGATATAGTGGTCGATGAAACGACTTGACAAAGCGCCGATAAAACGGCTACACAATTTTATTTAGGACGAAACACCCACGCTAAGCTTTTTGCCATGCGTAGTCCCAGTTATTTAAGTTTGAGAAATGACTCTTATAACTAGCTCTCTCAGTAGCTTTATGAGGAGTACACAAAATCTTGGACAAAGATGTGCCCGTGTAGTCTTCTGCTACTACAAATTGTTTCACATATGAGATATCTAATGTGTTTACGAAAATGATCGACGCTCTAATACCATGTTAACACTAAACAAATAGGAGGAATAAAGAATGAGTTAGTTTTTATTCAATCAAAATTGCAAGTATATATAAACTAGGCCTATAATAGATAAAGGAAACGGAATCAATTCTCAATCGATGTAATACCTAATTGAATCAATATTGACAATTCAATCTATTAGCAAATTGATGGTTGACTTCAACAACATTAATTATTACATAGTCAAGCTTGCTAGGCTACTGTTTCAACAAAATTGCATGCAAAATTGAGTACCAAATTACCAATACATTAATACGAAAATAAACACCACAGTTCTAATTCTATTTCAAATATCAAATATTAGTGTGACTACACATTTCTAATCACTAAGCTAGAATAAGATTTAGAATATATTAGTACTAGAACGAAATACTGAAACTTTTAGAACAATGTTCTTCCTGATAAGCTCAAACATGCAGATATCTCCCTTTTTTAAATTCTTGTCCTTTGTAAATTTAGTCCATCCATGTATAAAATCACCACCCTCCCTATTACGGAATTTTACAGACCACTCTCTTCCATCACGATCATGCAGTTTGATCAATTCGGCATCTCTACTGATCAAATACTTCTTAGCGAATTTGAATGGCACATACTACACATGCACAAATAAAGAATTTGTAACTAAGTAAGCACGGATTAATTTGATAAATTAAACTTCAGAATCGAAATTCTACATTCAGAATTAGAAGCGCTTACCATTGAACCTTTACATAGATCTCTAGGCCGCATGATAACCATGAACGATGGATTTTTAGGCTTGAACAATTTAGCAGCGGCGATTGCTCTCACCTTTTCTTCTGCTTTTATACATTGAAAGTTTGTTTTCACAGAGATTCTCATCTTTTCAAGAATGTCAAACAACTCATGTTCACTTTCATCACCCGTAAAATCCAATTCATTTAAATCCACCACCTCTTCCATTTTACGTCTCTTGCTTCGTGCTTCATAGCTGCGCCTGAATATTGGACTCTCGAAGGAAGCAGTAGAATCAGAAGCAAGTGGCTTTGGAGTTAAGGAATCTATGATCTCAACAGAGTCCTCATCTTCTATTTCATCCTGATTGTTATCTTTTCGTTTGACACAACAATGTGGATATCGAATCTCACAAGCAGACATATCGAAAATAAGAACATGGAAAGTTGAATTCTTTAGATATCTAAACAACAAGAAGTATCCATTAGAGATCGAGTGATATTCTACAAATTCAGGCCAGCCACCATGAAACCAAATATTTCTCCCATCTTTCATCAACTCAACGTTCCATACACCACCATTAGGTACTGTGAGCGTAGCAACGGTTGAGAGTTCATTCCCAAATTCCTTCACAAACACTTTGGGAATCCCCTGCATTAATTGATGCAAATAAAGCTAGTTTGGTCTACTAAAATTAACAATTGATCAAAAAAATCAACCAAACAAATGCTTTCATGACATTGCAGTTACATCAGTCTTAACAGAAACTAAAAAATATAACACAAACAAAGAAGCAGAAGCAAACCCATCACTAACTTATCATTTAGTTAGAGAACCAGACAGATTATAAAAATATGTATTGAAAATACTATAAACCAGAGAATCAATCAATACAATGTTGATGTACATCAAATTCTTCATAGCTAATCCAAAATGGCACTATTTAGAACCAAATCTACTGAAGAAAGTGATGCCTAATTTGCATGAAAATCAAACTTTAAAATCTTAGCAAAACCCCAAGTCCCAATAGATTGGAAACTGAACATAACATAAACAGAAAAAAAAAAAACAGAACACTTGGATTGTTATATATATCTTTAGCTAGTTACCAGCTTCTTGTCTTGAAGGGTTAAGTGGCGGATAATCTTGAAGAAATGAGAGGGCGTCTCGGCAGCCATGGAAGAAGTTTCTCTTTCTCTCTCTCTAACTGCAATCAAAGCAAGCTTCTTTGTTTGTTTGATATGTTCTCTAGTATTTGAGCATCTCAGAATAAGTGTTAAAGATGGTGACAAGTAGTTGTGAGTTGTCTTGTCAGAACATAAAGAGTTGAACCACCAAATGAATCAAATTGACAGATAAAACTCTCTACCACATTAAATGTAAAGACTCAAATATTAATTGTGGAGAAAAACTTACCTGCACCGGGTGCAACACTCAGCATGCTGAGTGTTGCACCAAGCCAATGGATTTTTGACACCTTATCCAACTTAATCCAACAACTCATCCAACTCACCATCTAACTCAGCAACTCATCCAACTCAGCTATCCAACTCAGCTGAGATCCAAGATCGGCAGCAGCTTGCAGCGACGACGGCAGCTGTGCATCGACGACGGCGACGCAAAGAGCCACCGAGGGTTTCAACCGTCCTCCTCCGCTCTCACCACCACCACACCATCTAGCTTCTCGGCAGCTCTTCGTGTCGCCATCGTCGCTGTAACGCTATGCTGAGTTGGATGAGGTGTCAAGATTTCATTGGCTCGGTGCAACACTCATGTGCTGAGTGTTGCACCTGGTGCAGGTAAGTTTTTCTCATTAATTCTGAGAGTAGATCGAATCTGTTCAATGCTAATATAAATTATAATACATACTATATAATCAAGCATATGTTTAAAATAAAGGACTCTAATAAAAATGAATCAAACTTTGCTATATTTACATTACTTGGAGTACCAACTGGCTACTAGCAATACAATAATACAGCATTCAAACTGAAATTTTATCCATGCAAAAACAAAAGTTCAAAGATAAGATAATAGTGTGACTACACAGTTCTAATCACTAAACTGGAATTAGATTTTAAAATACTGAAACTTTTAGAACAATGTTCTTTTTTCTGATAAGCTCAAACATGCAGATATCTCCCTCCTTTAAATTCTTATCCTTTGAAAATTTAGCCCAACCATGCTTGAAATCACCACCACCACTAACAACAGCCTTACGGAACTTTACAGGCCACTCTCTTCCATCACGATCTTGTAGTTTGATCAATTTGGTAGAGATCAAATACTTCTTAACGAATTCGAATGGCACATACTACACATGTAAACATAAAGAATTTGTAACTAAGTAAGCACGGATTGATTTGAGAAATTAACTTTAGGATTGAAATTCTACATCTAGAATTAGAAACGCTTACCATAGCTCGTCCACATACTTCTCTAGGCTGCATGATAACCATGAAAGATGGATTTTTAGGCCTGAACAATCTAGCGGTGGCGATTGCTCTCTCTTTTTCTTCTGCTCTAATAGAATGAAAGTTCTTTTTCACAGAGATTCCCATCTCTTCAAGAATAGCCAACAACTCATGTTCACTCTCATCCATTTTTTTACGTCTCTTGCTTCTTCGCACCTCATAGCTGTGCCTAAATATTGGACTTGTAGATTTCCTGGACCTATTAATTTCCGAAGTAGAATCAGAAGCAGGTGGCATGGGAGTTAAGGAACCTATGATCTCAACAGAGTCCTCATCTTCAATTTCATCCTGATTGTCATTTTTTCGTTTGGCACAACCATGTGGATATCGAATCTCACAAGCGGACTTACCGAAAATAAGAACATGGAAAGTTGAATTCTTTAGATATCTAAACAACAAGAAGTATCCATTAGAGATTTTGTGATATTCTACAAATTCATGCCAACCACCACCACGAAACCAAATATTTCTCCCATCTTTCATCAACTCCACGTTCCAAACACGACCATTAGGTACTGTGAGCGTAGCAAGAGTTGAGAGTTCATTCCCAAATTTCTTCACAAACACTTTGGGAATCCCCTGCATTAATTGATGCAAATAAAGCTAGGTTGGTCTACTAAATTAACAAGTAATCAAATTCAAAATGCTGTCATGAAATTGCAGTCATATCAGTCTTTACAGAAACTAAAAAAAAAAAATGAAAATGTAATAGCACAAACAAAGATGTTTCTGGTGTAAGTTTTTTGATATGCAGAAGCAGAACCATCACCAATTTATCATTTAGTTTGAGAACCAGACATAGTTTATAAAAATAATAATATATATTGAAAATATTACAAAGTACAAACCAGAGAATCAATACAATGCTTTCCAAAGTGAGATGAAACAAAATGGAAATATTTAAAACTGAAGAAATCTACTGAAGAAAGTGATGCCTAAATTGCATAAATATCAAACTATATTGTGTGATAGAATAATTCTCCGGTCAGGACCTTCACCTGAAATTTTTTTTGTGGTCTCAAACTCTCAAGGATTATCACATGTGATAAGATAATCCTTGGGACCGCACGAAAATTTTCAGGTCTGATCCTGACCAGAGGAAGACCCTTTTATTATATATATAATGTCTGGAAATGGAAGGAGTTACCAGCTTCTTGTCTTGACGGGTAGAGGGTTGGATAATCTTGAAGAAATGAGAGGGTGTCCCGGTCGCCATGGAAGATTTTATCTCTCCAACTGCAAGCTTTCTCGTCTGGTTTTTGAGCATCCCAGAAAAAAAAAAATGTGTAAAAGATGATGGAAAAGTGTAACAGAGAAAGTTGTTGCAAAAGGGGAGAAAGTGAACTGCCAAATGAACTGGTTACTGGATGTAGTAAAAAAGGGACTCTCTATAGTCTCTGCCACATTAAAATGTGAAGACTCGAGATATTAATTTGTGTTTATTATTTTATCCCCCAATTCAAAGGAAAAAAAAAAAAGGTAATACAATAAGTTCAATGTGAGAGTAGAATCTTATTGACCGGTCAATACCTAAGATATTGATCCACTATTACGGTGTTGGCGTGTAGCATTTTTTCTTTTAATCTTTATATTTATCTTCTTACATTCTTTTAAAATGGACTATGTGCTAACACCCTATTGATAGGGTCAATACGTATTGACCGATCGGTACATAAAAAATAGTTGATTTTGAATTGCCAACTTCTTATCTTGGAGAAAATTTTGGCTGGGACGGTCTCATACACGTGGCCATGAGACCGTCCAATGAGAGTGTGCCACAAATGTGCCACATACTTTGCACATACTGTCCCAATGTATATGTAGCGTACTCTCATTGGACGGTCCCATGGCCACGTATTTTGGATCATCCCAGCCAAGATTTTCTCCTGTCTTGAAGGGAAATGAAAAAGTGTGTCAGCCATGGTCTCCTGCTACAAGTTACTGCGGCTGCAGCCTGCAACAGCAAAAAAAAAAAAAAAAAAAATACATGGTTTTTACTGACTATTGACTATTCTATTGGGGTTTTGGCTTTATGCTGCAGCTTTTTCATTTTTTCTTTTTTGTTTTTTTCCTTGAAATTTTTTATATGAATTCTTCTTTTTTGCCGAATCATTGCAACCTGAAAAAGCTATGTTGACCGTTATAAAGAGTACAAAGAGCATCTCCCACCCATACTCTAAAATATCTCAAAGAAATTTTAGAATATGAGTTGCTCCCATCAATGACGACTTAAGAATTTTAATCAAGTGAGGTATTTGAATAAAATATTAATTATATAAAAAAATATTAAAAAATTAAGGTAATAATAAAATGAGTGTTTTTTTTATAACTAAAATGAGTTTTGTTTTTTTATATAAAGAAAAATCGATGATATAATGAAGTTTATATAAAATAAAATAAATAAAACAGTTAATAAAGATGAACTAAATAATCTTACATTAAAAAAGAAATATAGAGTTTCTACACTTGAAACTCTAAATTTAGATAACCATATCTCATACTCTAAATTTACTTTTCAACACTTTTTATTTCATTTATATCTTTTTACCTTTTTTATTAAATTCAATTAATATATAATAAATTTTAATTTGTACATTTTATTAACATAAAAATTATACCATTATAAATGTCTCATCTAGATCTTTAAAATGAGTCCAATATTGAATATTAATTAATAATTTTTTATTTACCATACTTTATCATTTGTTCTTCATTTTATTATTTTGTTATAATTTTCTCTAAAAAAAATTATTTTATGTTATAAAAAAAAAAAAATCTCTTATTACATATTGATAATTATAAGTTAGTAATAACATTAAAACCAAAACATAGTATTAAAATAATAAATATTAATATTAAAAATTACAATAACATTAACATATTAAAATAATGATAGAAAAAAAAATAAAAAACTTAAATAATAATAACATAACATATGATAATGTCCAGATACATTAATATTTTGGAAAATCATCCAAATGACTTTCATATCAACCCGAAAATAATCCACCTTGTATTTGGGAATTGTGAGTGTTTTTTTCTAAAATTTCCATCTTTTTCCTTCGAAAAATTCACGTTCGTGTTGAGAAAATTAGTTGAAAAATGTTTTAGAACCTAAAAATTAGTTATTATAAATTCATGCACTAATAAATTAAAAAAAGTAAAAAAAATACAAATGTTATTATAAATAATATTTGTTAAAATTTAGTTGAACAATAATTTATTAAAGAAACTAAAAAAATAATAATAAAAATATAATTTATTTGAAGATATAAATAGAAATAGGGATAAAGATAAAGATAAGGATAGAGAGTGTGGTGGGAGTGAAATTTTTTTAGAGATGGAATATGTGAGGAATTTTCTCTTTTGGAACTCTATTTTAGAGATAGAGATAGAGTATGGGTGAGAGATGCTCTAATATAATATGAGTCTCCCTGCTGCAAAACATTCATAAATAACTTAAATTTAAAATTTAAATATCCATACATGAATTATTATTAGGGATTATCGGGTGCCGGATTTCTTGAACAGAATCCCCAATTACTATTAGTGGTAATTTAATAGCTACCGTAAAATGGTTTGACATACTGATAAAAAAAAAAACGGTTTGATATAGTTGCCGATGAAACGACTTGACAAAATACCGATGTAACCGCTACATAAAGTTTTATTTGGGACAAAATGCCTACGCTAATGGCTTTTGGAGGCGTGTAAGGAGCACACGGAGTTAATGGTGGCCGCGGTTCGGTTTCGGTTTTTGTAAACACTAAAACCGAAACCAAAATCGAAATTTCGGTTTGGTGGGCGGTTTATAACCGCTGGTTTTTCGGTTTCGGTTTCAGTTTGGTCCGGTTTCAGTTTTGGTTTTTTTTTTTTTTTTTAAGACGCTGCCACGTGGTAGCATCTGATTGGTTGGATTATTTTTTATTATTATTTTTCTGCACCGGTCGCTGTCACCTGTCTAGTTTATTAAAAGACGCTGCCACGTGGCAGCGTCTGATTGGTTAAATTATTATTTTTTTTTCTGCACCGGTCGCTTTCATGGTGTCACCTGTCTGTTTTTTGAAAAAGACGCTGCCACGTGGCAGCGTCTGATTGGTTTAATTATTTTAACTATTTATTATTTCTGCACATATCGCTATCACTGTCTGTTTATTTAAAAGACGCTGCCATGTGGCAGCGTCTGATTGGTTGGAATTTTTTTTTTAAATTTTAATTTTTTTATGCCAAACTGTCGGTTTTGGCCGGTTTTTACACCCCCTAAACCTAAACCTAAACCTAAACCGAAACCGAAATCGAAATCGAAACCGAAACCGTACGGACCGGTTTTCAAACCGGCGGTTTCGGTTTCCGGTTTGGTCAGTACGGTTCCTATTAAACCGCGGACAAAACCGTCGGTTAAACCGGAACTGTGACCACAACTACACGGAGTCCCATTCATATAAGTTGGAGAAATGACTCTTATATATATAGCTCTCTTAATAGCTTTACAAGGAGTACACTAAATCTTGGATAAAGGTGTGCCCGTGTAGTCTTTTGCTAACTACAAATTGTTGCACATATTAGATATCTAATGTGTTTATGAAAATGATCAACGTTTTAATACCATGTTAACACTAAACAAATAGGATGAATAAAGAATGAGTTCGTTTTTATTCAATCAAAATTGCAAGTATATATCAACTAGACCTATAGTAGATAAAGGAAACGAAATCAATTCTCAATCGATGTAATACCTAATTGAATCAATATTGACAATTCAATCTATTAGCAAATTGATGGTTGACTTCAACAATATTAATTATTACATAGTTAAGCTTGCTAGGTTACTGTTTCAACAAAATTGTATGCAAAATTCTCATCCAAGGTAAAAATTGAGTACCAAACTACCAATACATTAATACGAAAATAAACACCACAGTTCTAATTCTATTTCAAATATCAAATATTAGTGTGACTACACAGTTCTAATCACTAAGCTAGAGTAAGATTTAGAATATATTAGTACTAGAGCGAAATACTGAAACTTTTAGAATAATGTTCTTCTTCCCGAGAAGCTCAAACATGCAGATATCTCCCTCCTTTAAATTCTTGTCTTTTGAAAATTTAGTCCATCCATGTGTTAAATCACCTCCACCACCCTTAGGCCGATATCTACTGAGTTCTACGGACCACTCTTTTCCATCGCGATCCCGTAGTTTGATCAATTTCGCGTCACTACTGATAAAATACTTCTTCGAGAATTCGAGTGGCACATACTACACACATAAAGAATTTGTAACCAAGTGCAGATTAACTTGAGAAATTAACTTCTGAATTAAAATTTTGTACATTTAGAAAAGCACTTACCATATGGCCTGTAAATATGTCTCTATGCTGCAAGATAACCATAAACGATGGATTTTTAGGCTTGAACAATCTAGCAGCGGCGATTGCTCTCAATTTTTCTTCTGCTGTAATACATAGAATGTTATTTTTAACATAGATTCCCATCTCTTCAAGAATGTTCAACAACTCATGTTCACTCTCATCGCCTGTAGAATCTGATTCATTTAAGTCCACCGCCTCTTCCATTTTACGTCTCTTGCTTCGCACCTCGTAGCTGCACCTAAATATTTGACTCTCGAGGGAAGTATTATACTTACTGGACCTGTTAATTTCCGAAGTAGAATCAGAAGCATGTGGCTTTGGAGTTAAGGAACCTATGATCTCAACAGAGTCCTCATCTTCTATTTCATCTTGATTGTCATTTTTTTGTTCGACACAATAATGTGGATATCGAATCTCACAAGCAGACATATCGAATATAAGAACATGGAAAGTTGATTTCTTTAGATATCTAAACAGCAAGAAGTATCCAATAGAGATCGAGTGATATTCTACAAATTCAACCCAACCAACATGAAACCAAATATTTCTCCCATCTTTCGTCAACTCCACATTCCAAATGCGACCGTTAGGTGCTTCGAGCGTAGCAACGGTTGAGAGTTCATTCCCAAATTTCTTCACAAACTCTCTGGGAATCCCCTGCATTAATTGATTCAAATAAGGCTAGTTTGGTCTACTAAAATTAACAAGTGATCAAAAAAATCAACCAAACAAATGCTTTCATGACATTACAGCAGATACATCAGTCTCCATGTACAACATTTATGCTATAGAGATGAAACAAACAAAATGACACTATTTAGGACCAAATATACTGAAGAAAATGATGCCTAAATTGCATGAATATCAAACTAAAAATCTTAGCAGCACCCCGTGTCCCAATAGATTGGAAACTGAACATAACACAAACAAAAAACCTAGACTGTTGAAAGGGAAGGAGTTACCAGCTTCTTGTCTTGAAGGGTTGAGTCACGGATAAGCATGAAGAAATGAGAGGGTGTCCCGGCCGCCATTGAAGAAGGTTTCTCTCTCTCTCTCTCTCTCTCTCCAACTTCAAGCAAAGCAAGCTTCTTTGTTTGATTTGTCCTCTAGTTTTTGAACATCTCAGTCAAAAGTGTAAAAGATGTTGACAAGTACACAGAACAGTGAGCTGTCTTGTCAAAACAAAAAGAGAGTTGATAGGGTGAGAAAGTGAAACGGTCAAATGAATCACTAGATGACAAATGGTCAAATGTGAAGATTCATATATTAATGTTATAATAAATTCAATGTGAGAGTAGAATCTGTGTAATGTTCAGGTATAATACGAAGTATACAATCAAGCATATGTTTAAATAAAGGATTATAATAAACCTGTAAATACTATAAAGTTATAGAGAATTGTTCAACAGATCAGACTTTGCTATATTCACATGACTTGGAGTTTTCATGTATAAGATAATCTTTTATTCAACAGATTCAGCAAAGGCCTTTAAAAAAAATAAAAAAAGTAGCATAGGAAGGATTTTCAATTACCAGCTTCCTGAGTTTTTGTCTAGAAGAAAGAGGTAAGGATATTGTTGAACAATTAAAAGCTGGCTGAAATGATGACCGGACCATCTTTCATACAAGTACTGTAGTTATGTCAAACCGACCTGATTCAGTGTGGAAAAATTCGAACTGGATTCAAATCTGATTTTTAAAAAATTGTCTTGACCAGATCATATTCGTAATTGCGGATTAAAATTTCAGATTTAGATAGGAATCGAATGAAAATCGGATTTTTTTTTGGATCAAATCGGATTATTTTTGGATCGAATTTCTGACTTTAAAAAAAATCTTCTTTTTTTTTTTTTTTTTTTTTTTTTTCACAACACAAAACAATGTAAAAAATCTCATTGAAAAAAAAGAAGCAATGTAATGGTGTTTTTGTAAATATTTTTGTCTAAATTTTTTATTTTCCAGATTTATTTTGGATTAGTTATTTCGAAGTGGATATGTCAGATCCAATTTCGGACCAGATTTAGATTTGGATTTATCCAAGCCGCACATTATTTTCCTATTTACCATATCTAAAATCCAAATTCGGATTTTTTTATCCAAAACTTCAAATGGATTCGGATTCAGACCAGATCTGGATTATCCAAACCGATTTACTTCTTTAGCTACATGGATGCACTTAATACTTACACAAGTTACATTATTACATGATGATTTTGGTCTCTTGACACAAGTTATGTTACTATTACAAGTGACTAGACCAAAAAGTTTAAGATATTTGATACTCATAATAAATATATAAACAAATGCACGTGGAAAGACTTAGCTTGCTTGGTTGGGCTTTTGAAAAATCTCTTTTAGTAAAAGATCTACTTGTAGTACGATCTATTAGAAATAGAGTATTTGACAAAAAAATTACAATTGTTTGGTTGGTAGACTTTTTTTTAAAAAAATAAAGTCTATTTGGAGAAACACCTCCCCATAAACTTTTGCCTAGTAGAGGTTTAAACTCTACTAGCCTCTACTTAATTTAAAATAGACAATCTCAAAAGCCTAACAAAACAACTCTAAAAAACTCAAATAGACGTTGGTAGACCTTTTGAGGTAGTAGAAAGCTCAACCAAACTAGCACTTTAGACTCAAAACTTTTGAGCCAAATCAAGCTCCGATGCTAGCTAGGTTACTCTTTCAACCAAATCGTAGGCAAAATTCTCATCAAAGGTAAAAAATATTGTGTACTAATACATTAATACAGTATCCAAACTGAAAAATATCCATACAAAAAACAAAACACCATATTTCTAATTCACAGATCAGATAATACAGAGACTACACGGTTCATTTGTAAAATCACCACCACCCTCAGCCCGTTTACTACTGATAAAATTATTCTTTAGCGAATTGGAATGGCACATACTATGATACTACACATGCAGATATAAATAAAAAGATTATAGTAGGTTTGATTATGATTGACATTACTTCCTCGACCAGAACCAAGGAATCTCTTAGATATGATGAAAAATGGATCATGTTCGAAATATATGAATAAGTTTCTAGTAACAGAATGTCCACAATTTTAGAACTATTGAGCATAATTAAGCACTGAAATCAACCCTTTAAACAGACCGTGGTAGTGATAAAGATTTGCAGCGAGAGAGGTTAGTTGGGATGAAAAACTGAAACTTTTAGAAGAATATCCTTCGTGACGAGCTCAAACACACAGATATCTCCATCCTTCAACTTATTTTCCCTAAAAAATTTAGCAACCCCCTTTGTAAAATCAGCTGCAGATTGTCTCCTAACGATATGAACTTGCCACTCTCTTCCATCAGAAACCTGTAGTCGGATATATTTGGCATTTCTACTCAAATACTTGCCGGCAAAATTGGATGGCACATACTGCAAAGACAGAAAAGAGTTGCAACTTAGTAAGCATATTTCAAAGACAGAAACTTCAGGATCATGCTTTGTATTACTTAAAAAGCTCACCAAGAAACTTTTAGTTATGTTTCTCGACTGCAAGATAACCATGAATGCAGGATTTTCCGGCTTGCACAATTTGGCAACATCGACTGCTCTCTCTCTTTGTTTTGCTGTAAGATACTCAACATTCCTACAAATAAAGATTTTCATGTCCTCAAAAAGAGTCAACAACTCAAGTTTATCTGCAATTACAAATTACATAGTTAAAGTTGATAAATATAAACTTTGTAGGTAATTTAGTAGACAACAAATATATATGTAGGTATACAAAGCTTACCGATTTTAGTTGTTTTCGCTTCATCTTCATCATCCGAAGAATGCATCTCAACTTTGTATGCAGCATTTTTAAGCTCACTCTCATCACCTGTAGCATCTAGTTTATTTATCTCCACTGGGTTTTCCACTTTAAGTCTTTTGCTTGGCGTCTCGTATCCATGCTTAATTTTCGATTCTGGAATGTCTATAGCTTGAATCTGCTGCAAAGGTGTAAAAGTATAAATTTTTCCAGATGACTTCGGACATTTTTCAAAAGAGTTGTTTTCGAAAGAGCTGAATTTAGGTGGGTTTGGAGTTGTGGAATCAATTATCTCAACAGAATCCTCATTTTCCATTTCATTGTGACGTACTGACTCATCATTCTTCGGACTCAAACAAAAGTATGGATACTGAATCTCGCAACAGGTTATATCAAATATAAGAACACGAAAATTCGAATTCTTTTCGTATTTGAAAACCAGGAAGTATCCAGCACAAATTGAATGATACTTGACAAAGTCATGCCAACCGTCGTAAAACCAAAACTTTCCTTCATCTTTCCTTAATCCCACGTGCCAAATACGACCATTAGGGACCATGAGTGTAACAATATCAGAGTGTTCTTTCTCAAATTTCTTCACAAACTTCTTGGGAATCCTCTGTGTTTATGCAAATAAAGTTAGCTAATCTACTGAAAAAATCAATCACACAAATGCTTTCATGACAGTACAGCAACAAGAAAAGATATCATACTAACAATATATATATATATATATATATATATATATATATATATATATATATATGTATATATATAACAAAAGGAACGACTTCTTATATAAGTTTCACAAATATACCATTTAGTTTGAAATCAGACATAGATTGGCAACACATGTTACAAATACCACAAACAATGGAAACAATACAATGCCAGACTCTTCAAAAGCTTGCTTTATAACATCTATGGCACAAACTCTTCCTTATAATAAACTTTAACACATTAAAGTATGAGAGTAGAATCTTCTCAATGTTCAGGTGAAATATAAAGTATACAATCAATCAAGCATATGTTAAAATAAAGAATTCTAATAAACCTGTAAATATTCAAGTTACAGAAACTTGTTCAACAGATTCAACAGATTAAGCAAAGCAAAGGAAGGATTTTGAATTACCAGCTTCTTGTCTTGAAGAGCAGAGGGAAGGATAACCTTAAAGAAATGAAAAGGTGTATCTGCCATAGTCTCCTGCTACAACCCACCACACTTGTTTAGTAGCTGCTGCAGCCTGAAACAAAATATCAGATATGGATTTTGTTGTAATGGATCTTGGTTTTATGCTTCAGGAATTTCCCTTTTTTGAAATTGTAACATGAATTTTTCTTTCTCCAAAATCATTTCAACCTGAAAAGGGTCTGCTGACATGACATAAAAGTATCCAAAACTTGAAATGATGTTTAAGGAATATGAGCATAGGTTATCCAAACCTGTGTTGACATTGACATAGTGTGACATATACCATCAATTATCATTCATCAAACCAGAATTTTTTTTTTTAATCTTTGAAAACCTGGTCTTTGGTCATTCCCATGTGAGACCAAAAGTAAGTATACCAAGTAGAACACAAAAATTACATTATTATAAAGTCATGCTATGCAAAATTCTCATCAAGGTAAAAAAAAATTGAGTACCAATTCATCAATTAACTAATCTAGAATTAGAATTACAGTATAGTAGTAGTACTAAGTACTGAAACTTTTAGAACAATGTTCTTCTCACTGATAAGCTCAAACATACAGATATCTCCGTCCTTTAAATTCTTGTCCTTTGTAAATGTAGACCATCCATGTGTAAAATCACCCCCACCGACCTTAGACCGTTTATTCCAGAATTTTACAGACCACTCTCTTCCATCGTGATCCTGTAGTTTGACCAATTTGGCATCTCTACTGATCAAATACTTCTTCCCGAATTCGAATGGCACATACTACACATGCACACATAAAGAATTTGTAACTAAGTGCGGATTGATTTGAGAAATTAACGTTAGAATCAAAATTCTACATTTAGAATTAGAAGCGCTTACCATAGTACATTTACCTACGTCTCTAGGCTGTAGGATAAGCATGAATGATGGATTTTTAGGCTTGAACAACCTGGCAGCAGCGATTGCTCTCTCTTTTTCTTTAGCTGCTATATATTTGAAGTTCCTTTTAACATATATTCCCATCTCTTTAAGAATGTCCAACAACTCATGTTCATCTGCAATTATGAAATTAGAGTTGAAAGCTACAAATTTTACAAAGAATTTACAAGAGAAAAACATGAAGGTACAAACAGCTTTACCAAATTTAGTTCTTTTACTCTTGTGCTCACTCTCGTCACCAATAGAATCTGATTTTTTCATCCCCACCGCCTTTTCCATTTTACATCTCTTGCTTCGTGACTCATAGTTGTGCCTAAATATTGGACTCTCGAGGGAAGCAGTAGATTTCCTCTTAATTTCCAAAGCAGGAGGCTTCAGAGTTAAGGAATCATTTTTCAGTCCAACACAATAATGTGGATATCGAATCTCACAAGCAGACATATCGAAAATGAAAACATGGAAATTTGAATTCTTTTCATATCTAAACAACAAGAAGTATCCTGTAGAGATCGAGTGATATTCTACAAACTCATGCCAACCACCATGAAACCAAATATTTCTCCCATCTTTCGTCAACTCCACTTTCCAAACACGACCATTAGGTACTGTGATCGTAGCAACGGTTGAGAGTTCATTCCCAAATTTCTTCACAAACACTTTGGGAATCCCCTGCATTAATTGATGCAACAACAAAAAAAAAACAGCTAGTTGGTCTACTAAATTAACAACAAGCAATCAAAAATTAAAATGTAATAGCTCAAACAAAGAAGATGTTTCTTGTGTAAGTTTTGCAGAATCATCACCAATTTATCATTTAGTTTGAGAACTACACATAGATGATTATAAAAATAATATATATTGAAGATACATACTACAAACCAGAGAATCAACACAATGCTTTCCAAAGTGAGATGTGAGTGAATGTTGATGTACATTTATGCTATAGAGATGAAACAAAATGGAAAATTTTAGAACCAAATCTACTGAATAAAGTAATGCCTAAATTGAATGAAAATCAAACTTGGAGAATTCATGTATAATATAGGCTTGCAAAATAACATAAACATGTGAAGGTAACTGAAAATCATGATCAAAGATCAGGTCATAATTATAGTATCAGATTGCTAATTAGCAAAGTTAGTTTAGGTGGTTAGTCAGAGTACTGATACAGAGTTAGTTAGGAAATTAGTGAGGTGGAAGGTAGTGCGGGATCCCGCACAAAAGATCACTGAATTCCCACATGTGATAATCGGTGTAAATTTAATGCTAATTCCCACCTGTGATAAATTTTAAGCTAATTCCCACCTGTGATAGTCAGTGAAAATTTCGTGCGGGATCCCACGTTAGAAAATTACTCATAGTTTGTCGAACATAATAATAAAAATTCATCGGAGTTGAGCTCATCTTTGGCAAATATATGTTGTTGATTTCCTATGTTTTTCTCTTTGAGTATTATCACAAACACTTTGCTTATTTTTCAAATATTCTCTAAACAGAAGACCTAGATTGTTATATATATATATATTTGGTTGAACTAAATATACAATCTTTTGAAAGGGAAGGAGTTACCAGCTTCTTGTCTTGAAGAGTTGAGTGACGGATAATCTTGAAGAAATGAGAGGAGGGTGTCCCGGCCGCCATTGATGAAGTTTCTTCTCTTCCAAGGCAAGTTTCTCTTTTGTCCTAGTTTTTGAGCAACCTAGAAAAAAACAATTGTCAGAGATGATGGAAATTGGAGAGTTTATAGTTGATAGGTGAGGAAAGAAAGTGCACCGCCAATAGAATTTCGCTAGGCTACACATGACATGAGTTGGCATCAAACAATGAAATCGTTAGATAAAGAAGATTTCCAACTCAAAATTAGATTACCCGATTAGATTCGGTGAAAAGGAATCTAATAAGAAAAAAAAAAAAAAAAACATTGTTCTACAAGTTTCGTATAGATTATTATTAAGGAAATAAAAAATTAGATTATTAAGGAGAAAAACATTGTTCTACAAGTTTCGAGTTTCCGCTACCCAACTGGTATATATACTTATTCAGGTTCGAGTTTTAGTATTTCATTCTATTAATATCGAATGAAATCAACAAACGGTAAACCAACAGTCCAATGTTTTCCACGTATTTACGTACTCATATAATTCTTTCCTTCTCTTTTTTAATTTAATCATAATCTTAAAAGGATTTTTGAACGGGAAATAAATATGAATAGACCAAAACTTAGTATACATTTATAAATACTGAAACTCCAGGAGTCATTAATGTAATTTACCCAATTTAACACTTATTAAACTAAAATTGTTTTGGAGTCTTCGAGACGTCAAAACTCAAACGTCAGAGCCCCATAACGGCATAACCCAAACCATATATTTATCTTTTCTAAGCAGAACCCAAACCCAAAACGTCCAAGTCAATGGCGACAGCAACAGACACACCTTCAAACTTCTTCAAGGTTATTCTTCCACAAACACTCGAAGACAAGAATCTGGTATGTATGGATACTCACACAACCTTACTTCTTTTTGCTTCTTTTGACATTATTGACAACGTGTGATTTGTATTATGGGTATGATTCGTTTAATTAATCTTGTCATTACCGACAACCCTAATTTTTAAATAAAACATGGTGTGTATCCATAGGCTGTCCTAAAACATGGTGTGCTTCTTTTTTTATCATGTTCTTAGCTCAGTGTTAAAAATCGTTACCAGTTTACCACTATATACGTGAATGCTAGCTACTAGTTTAGTTTTTGTTTTGATTTATTTTATGATAGTTTAATTTCATGCAATTTGTGTACATGGTGTTGATTTAATAGATACCCGTGTTAATCCAATAGATACATGTGTCTATTTTGAATCCTGTACAAAAATCATACGGATCATGTACCCGAAAGTTATATATATTATGGATTAACACATGTATCTACTTTGAATCCCGTACAAAAAAAATGTACGGATCATGTACCTGAATGTTATATGTATATGATTGTTAATTTTCAGGGTCCATAACTGCTCTAGATTCTTATGCCAATGTAGCAAAGTCTATTTTTTATATAATAATTCTCTAGTCAGGACGGTCCTGTAGACCTTTGTTTTAGTTTTTTTAATGTTATAGAAACATCTATGTAAGTCAGTTGGTTTACTAAAATTTCAGGGCCGCCTTGAACTCTTTAATATGTTGAACTAGTTTATGCGACTACTTTATTACAACTTACAGGGCTCTTGGATTCCTTTAATTACAATTTTTTATAGTATTTTGCCTAAACTGGTAAGCAAATTTAGATTCTCTCCAAATTGGCATGGTAGTTTAATAGGTATACCTTCCATTTGTGTTTGTGTTTACAAGTATCTTTCTTCTTGTTTCAGCAAATCTGAGCCTTATTTGCGTTAAAATTTATGATTGCAATGTCAATGAAGCATTTTAGGATTGATTTTTCACTTTCTTTTCGAGTAGATTGTCTAATTATAATTGCATAAATGCAGAGGATTCCAGAGAAGTTCACTAGGAAATTCGGGGACGAACTCTCTGATGTTGCTATGCTTAGAGTGCCTAATGGCCGTGTTTGGCACCTGGGGATCACAAAAGATGGGAGTAAGATTTCGTTTAACGATGGTTGGCATGACTTTGTTGAATACCATTCAATCTGTGCAGGATATTTCTTGGTTTTCAAGTATGGAAGGAATTCGAATTTCGATGTTCTTATACTAGATAAAACATCCTGTGAGATTCAATATCCCTGTAATGGTGAAAGCAACAAGCAGAAGTCAGTACACCAGTATGAAATAAAAAGGGAGGATTCTGTTGAGACAATGGAAGATTTAAGAACTCCAAACCATCCTTCAACCTCTTTGAAGAAAAAAGATTTCAGGTCATGTAGCAAAATATGCCTGAAACCACCATCGAAACAGAATCAAGCTAAGCCTTCTTTTCGGTCTGCTCCCGTTACTAAAAGGGGTCGAAAATGTGCTGCTGCTTCCCTTGAGAGTACTCCAACACAAGAGTATGGTATGGAGACGCGAATGATGAAGAAATGTAAGATGGAAAAGCTAATGGAGATCAATGAATCAAATGTTGCAGCCGGTAATGAAATATAATTTAACCTGAAAAATGCTGACCTATTGTTCACATTATGGTTCAAATTTTTTGATGTTTTTCAACTCTAATTCCATTAAATTGCAGAGAAACATGGGTTTGCTTTACTTGAAGAAATGGGAATCTTTGTTAGTAGAAAGTTTACAGGTTTATCAGCAGAAGAAAAAGCAAGAATGATCAATGTTGGCGAATCGATCAAGCCTAAAAGTCCTTCATTCATGATTATCTTACGGTCAAAAGGCATAGCTAAAAGAACTGTGGTAAGCTTTTAAATAAAAATAAATATTTTATATGATCCTGAAGTTTCCTTATCTTCGAAATCAATACGCAATTCTTTTGCTTGTTGCAGTTCGTGCCATACGAATTCGCGATCAAGTATTTGAGCAGAGATGTCAAATTCATCAAGCTACGGGTTCAGGGCAGCGTAAGAGAGTGGCCTGTGAGAATCTGTTGGAGACAATGTGGTGGTCCATCTATGAGGTGGTATAAATGGAAAAACTTAGCTGGATTATCAAAGGATCAGACAAAGTTGGAAGATGGAGATATCTGTCTGTTTGAGATCATCAGGAAGAAAGACATGTTATTGAAAGTTTCAGTATTTCCATAGAAATCAAAGTGATTATTAGGATGTTACGTGAATTGTATAATCTTTCTAGGAAATCTATTTCCTAGAATCCTATAAGGAATGATTTGATGCTATAATTTATGTTCATGGTAGTTATTTAGTGCAGACGTTTGAGAATTATTTTGTTTTCGTTTTGGATTTTTAGGTCCCATTGGTTAGATAGTGAAACTAGTTTGGATACGAAAATATCTTTGCTCTCGTATAATTTTGTTTTTCATTTTAGTTAGTGATGTCAAACAGACAGGATTCGAAATTTTTTCAGATTTCCGGATTTGGTCCGAAAATATTCGGAACAGGTTTTTTGTTAAAAAAAAAAAAAAATTATCTTCCAATTCGAAATTCGAACTGGATCGGATTTCGTAATTGCAGATTAAAATTTCGGATTGGAATCATATTTGAATCTGGATTGGTTTCAGATTCAGATTTGGATCGGAATCAGATTTTTTTTTGTATCAAAATCTGATTTTTTACAGATCGGAATTAGATTTTTTTCGGATCGAATTTTGGACTTTAAGAAGAAAAAAAATCATTATTCTTCACAATGTAAAAAATCTCATTAAAAAATGCAATGTAAATGTGTTTTTGTAAATAATTTTTTATCTTTTTTTTTTTCAGATTAATTTTAAGATTAGATATTTCGGATCGGATTAAGATTTGGGAAAAAAAATTAATAATAATATCGGATTTGGTTTTATCCAATCCACACAGTATTTTCCTATATACCATATTCGAAAATCGGATTTAGATTTTTTTTGTCCTAAACTTTGGATCAGAGCGGACTGGATTCGGATTATCCGATCTGATTTACATCTCTAATTGTACTGGTACATTTTAAATCTAATTTTATTTTTAGTGAATAAACCAAAACTTTGTATACACTTATAAAATAGACTTAATGGTACAGATGCCCCCTGAATTATTCGAGTGTTGTTGATGTCCCCCCTGAATTCTTAAAATGATCACTAAACTCCCTAAACTGTCTGAAATTGGCAGCAAGTGACGGAATCCATACGGAAATCACTTTCCGTCCGTAATTCGTGTCATGTGACTTCCTTATGCGATTGTAAAAAAGGGTAAAATGGGAATAACAAAAATCTAAGCATCTGATATTAAATATTTAAGATTAAAAAAAGGGTGAAATCCATTTTAGTCCCTCTAGTTTGACCTATTACACAAACTGGTCCTCCGGTTTTCAGTATTATCTCGTTTAGTCCTTCTGTTAACATTTCGGTCCAAAAAGTTGGTTCTGACAGGGTCAGAGGGTCAAATGACCCTGCTGCCCCTGATGTATGTTCAAAAGCAATAAAAAAGCAACTGGATAAAAATGCCCCTATGTTGACCGTTGCAAATGCAACGGCTATACATTTGAGCCTTATAAAAAGGCTTCCTCACACCTACACACATACAATCGTTCAACATACATTTCCAAACCTATTTCATGCACATTCACCCACCCATACACCTGCACACATACAAACCTTCAACATACATTTTTTTTTTCCACCATACAAACCTGCAATCAGGTGTACTACATATATAAATCACACCTTTCACACCCACAAATACAAACAAAATTCATGCAATAACCTGCATACATTTCTAAACCTATTTTCATTTCTTGAATTTTTTTTCCACCATACAAACTTACTAAAACATCAAGCAAGTTTAATTCGAAGAACCAATATCCTGGAAACACAAGCAACATCAAGCACAGTAATTGAGGCTACATCAAGTTCAACATCAAAACGCAACATCAATGGAGGGATAATAAAGTTCAAGAATCAGAAATGCTCATGTGGGATGAAAGCAGGTGTAAGGATATCATAATCTATAAACAACCTAAACAAATTGTATATATATTTTTTTGTGAGAGAGGAAAATGCAATTTCTATAGGTTTTAGGAACCTAATACTGAAGAATTCAACCTATCTGAATACACCGAAAGCATAACACACAGGTATGATGGTAGAGACAGGTATGCTGGTAGACCTACTCTTTTGCTCGAACAAGAAATGGAAGATGTAAAGGTAAGATTACATAGGCTGGAAAGCTATTATGTAAGAATGGAAAATCAAGATACAAGCAATCATGGTAGAATGCATAATCTAGAGTCTATACAAGGAGGGTTAAGGGTGATGTGTGTTGTTAACATGCTTTTGCTTTGTGTAACCATGGCCATGTTTATACTTATCATGATAGCAGAAAATAATCAATAAAAGTACTTATTAAGCATGGCCATGCTTTGTGTAAACTGTTAGCAGAAAATAATCAATACAAGTACTTATTATGCATTCACAAGCAACATATCATAAGCACTGCCATTATTCACAAGCACTGCCATCATTCCTATGCATATTAAGCCTAACAACATTCATATAATATTAAACATATCTAAAACCATTCACAGGCTAAGCATGGTTATTGTGCTAGCATTTTCAAAAACTTATAAAGCATAAGATTTTGTTGTTTCATAACCATACCTAAATAGCTAGAAACAATATCATACAATTAAACAAAAATAAGTTAATACTTAAAACAAAGTGCACTCTCAGCTTACAAAAAAAACATTCCTAAGCTTGATGTTGTCTTTTGCCATCAGTCGAACAACTGCTGTGTGACTTGCGATTGAGGATGGGGAGTCTGGTTTGGTTCATGTGAAGATGATGCTCCAACTGATGCACCTGCAGTCTGTGAAAATACAAAAGAAATGAATTAGAAGTTGATGTTAGAAGAATTATAAGTTAATGTTAGAAATTTTTTAAAACAAAATAAATGAAGACAGTACATAAAAGGAAGAATTAGAAGTTGATGTTAGAAATTTTTTTTAAAATATTAAATGAAGACAATATATAAAGGAAGAATTAGAAGTTGATGTTAGAAATTAAAAAAAATAAATTAAATGAAGACAGTATATAAAGGAATACCTG
The DNA here is from genome assembly GCA_008009225.1 of Acer yangbiense. NCBI lineage: Eukaryota > Viridiplantae > Streptophyta > Magnoliopsida > Sapindales > Sapindaceae > Acer > Acer yangbiense. Next base: position 46,287,483 of record CM017764.1, read on the forward strand.
GTTATCTTTTCTACGTTGACAAGATCTTTTGTTGTGGCCAGCTTGCTGACAGAGTTTGCATACCACAGTGCCAGACCTCCCAACTTTAGGTGCCTCATCCGATTCCCTATTTCTCAGCTTCTTAAGCCTACCAGGTTGAACAATGCGAGTTGGTGAATCGATATGCTTTGTGTGTCCTGGAATCAGTATACAAGTTGGAACTTCTGGCCACCTTTTTTGATCGGGAATTGGATGGATCATCCCTACATATGTTTGCATGTAGGCACTCTTGGTGAGGCTGCTATGGACAAACTCAACCACCTTGTCCTTCACTGCTGCTCTACCACAATAATGGCTAATTGCAGCCATAACATGACAACAGGGAATCCCACTCACTTGCCAACTACCACATTGACGATTGTACTCTCTTATTTTCACAGCATATCCTCCACTTGCACCTAGAAGCTCATATTCCATGTTCCATGCTGCTATCATTTTGAAAGACCTACTCAAGATTTTTGCTTGAACCCTTGGTGGTAAAACTGAACTCCAACCTATACACTCATCCTTTCTCTCATTGAACTTCCTCATCACCATCCTCCTAATGAACTCAAGCAAATCTAAGTATGATGCAGCTCTATGGGTACCTAGCATGCTATTAAAAGCCCCGGTCATATTGTTGGTGACATGGTCACATTTAATAACATGGTCATATGCAAACCTAGACCAATGCTGTGGATCTATCTCTTCTAACCACTTCTTAGCAGTAGGGTTAATAATACATATCTCTTCTATTAACGATTTGAAGTCATATATATTGGAGCTTCTAGTGGCTCTCCAAAATAGCTTTTTGTAGTGGTCACCTTTGAAAGTCAGTTTAAAATTGGCATAGATATGCCTTGCACAATACCTGCCAAAAGGAAAGACAAGGGTTAAGTACATATAAAAATATAAATAAAAACAAGGGATATTATTAATTTCCCCCTTAACGTTTCAATCAACATCGTTTTACCACCTGGGTTTTTAGAAATCCCCATTTTCCCCCCTGCCGTCTATCAGACGTTAAAAAAGTCAATGCTTAACATGCACAGTGAGTAGAAATACTAAAATACCCTTATCCTTAAAAAAAATTAAATTTTACTAAATATTTAAAAAAATTAATTTTACTAAATATTTATTTTTAAAATAACAGAAATTAAAAAAAAAAAAACACAAGATTTTAAATTTTAAAAAGGATCTGATGACATCCACGACCAAATCCACAGCACTACCACAGCACCACACCACCACCAAAAATTACATCTACCATCATCATCAGCATTACACGGTTACACCATCATCATCAACAACTGGTGTTCATTGTACAAGAACCCAGAACACCAGTCACCAGACCTAACCAAAATCCAGGACAACATCAATCCACCATCATCACCTTCATCTTCGGACCACCACCAGTAACCACCCAGAACCGGGACCACCACCAAACCCATATTCAGACCACCACTACCACCACCAACATACCCAAATCCGAATCGAACCACCATCATCACAAAACCTAGAACCATATTATATCACCGGTCCACCACCACACCAAATTAAAAAAAATTAAAATTAAAAAAAAAAACTTGGATAATGCATTTCCTTCTCGAATCATCGCCGGCAACACCTCAACCACCAACGCTAATCTCCTCTCAGATCTGGCCACAACTAAACCAAACCAAACCCGTAGCTCCAAATCAGACTTTCGTTTAAAGAGAGATGGATTCGTGAGGGTTTAGAGAAGAGGGATCTAAGAGAGGGAGCCACCAAACAGGCTTTGGGTCGATTTGGTTTCGATTTGGGTTGGGGTTTCAGGTGGTTTCGGTTGGTGGTTCAGTGGCGGTTTCTAGGTGGTTCGATTTGGGTCGATTTGGATTTGGCTTTGGTTTTGGGTCGATTTGGGTTAGGGTTTCAGGTGGTTTCGATTCGGGTTTCAGGTGGTTTCGGTTGGTGGTTTCAGTGGCGATTTCTGCGTGGGATTGGTGATGGTTTAGAGTTACCGGGGAAGATGACCGGAGAAGAGAAGGAAAAAGAGAGATGGGGTGGTGGTGCACCGGTGATTGTTTCAAAGAAAGAGAGAGATTTTGATTTTTTTTTTTTTTTCATTTTTCATTTTTCCAAGAGCATGTATTGAAGTACCAAATTGCCCTTAAAAAGTAACATTTCATCACACCATTTTAACGGCTGATAAACGGAGGGGGGAAAATGGAGATTTCTAAAAACCCAGGGGGTAAAACGATACTGATTGAAACGTCAGGGGGGAAATTAATAATATCCCTAAAAACAATAATAGCAAAACTTAAATTGCAATGAAACTACCTTCTATGAGCAAATGGAAAATGGATCTGCAACGCAGCAATGACACCCTTTTGCCTATCAGACATAAAGGTCAAGTTTCTGTTTGTTGGGTAGTTTAGAAAAACCTTCAGATTGTAAAGAAACCACTCCCAGCTTTCTTGAGTCTCCTTCTCACCGATGCAAATAGCCAATGGGAATAACCCACTGTTTGCATCTAATGAAACAGCTGAGAGCAGTACTCCTCCAAATGGGCTTTTAAGGTGACACCCATCCACTCCAATGAAGGATCTGCAACCCTCCAAGAAGCCCACTTTCTGAGGTTCAAAGCTTAAAAAAATCCTTTGAAAGGTTGGTTGTGGCTGTTGGGTGTAGATATGAACTGCTACACCTGGGTTAGTTTGGTTCAACACATACGCATACCTCCTCAGATACCCAAAACAGTTTGCATGCTCATTTGCTAACTCCTGCAATGCTCTATGCTTGGCCCTATAAAGTTTGTGCATATCAACTGACACCTTATAGTTCTCCCTCAATAAATCACCTATCACTTTCACATCAATACTAGGATTGCTCTTCACTAGCTTCTCAAACTTAGAGGCAATCCACTTAACCTTAGCCTCATTGTTGTTATAAGTCCTATGACAGTCATGTTGGTCACATAAGGTTTTAATCATGAAAGTCACACCATCGATCATGCACGAACCATGTGCCCTCCATCCACACCTATCTTCTGTACACTCATAAGTTTGTCTCACTCTATCATTTTTGACTCTTTTTAACTCTATCCCCTCTTGAATGACACACTCCTTAATTACCTCTCTCATGTGCTCCTTACTGTTGAAAATCTGGCCTATATGAAAACTAATTAAACCATCCACCATTCTCTTGAAAGGGTTACCTTTTACTAATCTAGCTATCCTAACCTGTTCTGGCTCAAGCTCTGAGTCAGTAAAATACTGGTTATCAGACTTGGACTGATACCCCTCAGACCCATCCATACTGTCTTGTGTGATACCAACATCCCCATCAACAGATTCTTCCTCAACAGTTCCTTCCTCAACTATTGGGACCTTCCTAAACCGTGTATTATCTTCATCACCCTCCTCATCATCCTTCTCACTATCACCTTCGTAATTCAGCTGTTCAGCCTCCATGTCACACCAACCTAGTGGTTTGTAACCCCCTTCCACGTCCAACACTTAAGGCTCTTCAGGAGGAGTTGGAATGGAAAAATAATCCTCTAATTCAAACACTACCTTATCCAAACCACGATCCTCAAACATGCTAAATAATTCAAGTAATTCACTATCATTCCCCACCCCATATTTGCAGTCAGACCAAGGTATTTGTGCCCACACATGGTAATCTTCAGTAGGTACATCAGAATTCCCACTAAGCTTCTCACAGATTGCATGAACTAGGGTGATGAGGCTAATGTGATCAACATCACACTCACCTACCTCAACCACATTAATCCCATTTTGCACAAAAATTTTGAAAGTGAAACTGTCCATTGCACCTGTCACAAGGAATAACAAAACATGAGTAACCTAACACGATACATTAGCCTCAGAAATTCAAATACACCCTAACCCGATGCAAAACAAATAAATAAAGGGAGATCATGCATGCAATTTGGAAGCCACGGATATTCAAATAAACCCTAACCCGATACAAAACAACAACAACCAAGAATTGTTTTCAAAAATTGCACTATTTTCGTGAGTTAAACAAATAAAACACTTCAAACAACTTTAACAACACTTGATTACACTTAAATGACTCATCTGACTCCATATAAACCCTAACCCGATACAAAACAACAACAACCAAGAATGTTTTTCAAAAATTGCACTATTTTCGTGAGTTAAACATATAAAACACTTCAAACAACTTTAACAACACTTGATTACACTTAAATGACTCATCTGACTCCATATAAACCCTAACCCGATACAAAACAACAACAACCAAGAATTTTTTTCAAAAATTGCACTATTTTCGTGAGTTAAACATATAAAACACTTCAAATAACTTTAACAACACTTGATTACACTTAAATGACTTATCTGACTCCATATAAACCCTAACCCGATACAAAACAACAACAACCAAGAATTTTTTTCAAAAATTGCACTGTTTTGGTTGACAAAACACTTCAAACAACTCGATACACACTTAATTACACTTAAATGGCTTTTGATCAAAAAACCCCCAAATTTTATCAAACCCACAAACCCTAACTTTGCAACATCTTTGCAAAAACACAACACAAACACATTGCATGCAACAAATATCAAGCAAACACGTCAAAGTTACTTAATTGGTGCAAAAAAACTTACCTTTGTCGAATTTGCTTCAGAAATCCTCCCAAAACACCGTTCTTGCAACTGCCGATTCGCCACGACCGTAAAGACGAACACCAACACTTCAGACGCAACAAGAACTGTGAATATTTAGTGAAAATCGAAAGGTTTTCGTGAAGTGTGTAGGGTTTTTGGCGGGAATGAGTTTCCTGTTGCTTGTTTGTGAAGAGAGAACGAATGTAAATGGTTTGTGAATGGTTTGGGACCACAATTCCTTTTTGTTAAAGGGGTGGGGTAGGACACGTGTTATAAGTTAAGTGGGTTTAATTATTATTATTTTTTTGTTTTTTTTTTTTAATAAATCAAATTACTTCATTACCTTTCCTGAAACTAGTTTCTAGAAGGTCATCAGGTAAGATTACGATTTTACCCTCAGCACTTTGACGGAATCTTTCCAAACCCTAACGGAATTGGATGGCAAGGACTTAAATTCAAATTTTTATTAACTAGAGGGACCTGTCAAGATAAAGCTGAAAACCGGGGGACCAGTTTGTGTAATAGGTCAAACTAGAGGGACTAAAATGAATTTCACCCTTAAAAAAATTAAAAATAAAAAAAATCTTTTAAAAAAGACAAAATATTAAAATCAGATCCAATCTCCATACCTCACCATCAAAAGAGAAAATCCTTCATCTAGTTCATCATTTGTGTTTTTTTTTTTTACCCAGAATATTTATCAATCACCACACTCAAATCCACCTCTCCGACAACAACCATATATATAAATAGAAAAATATTTGAACTTCATAGGCCCAAATCACAAAACACAATTTGAATCCTAAAATACAAACCCATAGAAGGTTGAAGATCTTCAAATGCACAAACAAAGTCTTCTCAATTTTATAATTTTAATCATCCATGGAACCCGACAGCTGGAGCAGATCTTCAACTTTTCAGATAGAAGGTTGAAGATCTTCAACTTTCCAAACCTTCTTCAACTTTCAAGATCTTAAACTTTTTTTTTTCAATTATTTGGTTGAGTATTTTACTTTTGTTTGATGAAGAGTTGTTATTGGATGGATACATTGTATGTGTATTTTTTATTTTTATTTTGTTAATAGATTCTATGTGAATAAATTTGTTCTTGAAAGAAAAAAAAAATATGGAATTTTTTTTTATATAAAAATCTGGAAATTTTTGGTTAAATTTTTTTTTGGAGAGATGGTGTTGATGAGGTTGAAGGATGAAGATAAAAAAAATCTGGAATTGAAGGATGAAGACGATGGCGGAGAGATGAGATTTTTGTTATTCCCATTTTACCCTTTTTTACAATCGCACATTGAAGTCACGTGACGCAAATTACAGACGGAAAGTGATTTTTGTCTGTATTCCGTCACTTGCTGCCAATTTAAGACAGTTTAGTGACCATTTTAATAATTCAGGGGGGGACATCAGCAAAATGCAAATAATTCAAGGGGCTCCGTAGTTCCGTACCATTAAGCCTATAAAATAATCAAACTTCACGGGTCGTTAATGTAATTTGCCCAATTTAACACTTCTTAAAATAAATTTGTTTTGGAGTATGCAAAAACGTCAAAGCCCCGCCATAACCCAAGGTCCCAAACCTATATATATTTTTTCTAAACAGAACCCAAAACGTCGAAGTCAATGAGGGCAGCAGCAAACACACCTTCACACTTCTTCGAGGTTATTTATTTTCCGAGTGGTGCTATTGGCACACCCCCTACTGGCCTATTTATGCCTCACTTTTTTAAATTTTAATTTAATTACATAAAGTTAAATGGTTTTATTAATTTATTTTATTTATTTCCAAATCTACCCTTTTTACTTATTTTTCAAACTTTATACACCACATATCTAATCTCTCTATCTACTGGTCTCGTCTTTCTTTCACCTCCCATGAACGAATTTATTTTTTTTCTCTACTACTATATATCTCTCTCTGCCATAACACACACCACCAACTTTTATTATTATTATTATTAAACAGCGAACTTTATTCTCAGAGAAGAAAGGCAAGAAGACTACAAGCACACTAACAACAAGAAAGCAAAAGCCACTGCACAGAGCAAAAACAAACAGCAGCCAATGAAAAAACAGAGCAAAAGAAACGGATGACAAAAACACCGCACCAAAAGGCAAACAAGCACCCAAAACGAACCACCTGAAAAAAGCGAAGACAGCCCATTCTAATCTATCCCCATAATTGTACACGTGTAATCTATCCCCATAACCGTAAATGTTCAAAAAAAAAAATTTATACAAGTGTTTTTGGATTTATGTATTTGTATTTTGTTTATTGCTGGGCAAATATCTATATTATGATATTTGTAGAATATAAAAGTATAATTTATATATTTTAATTGTTTGTAGAATTTTTAGTGTCGATTAAAAGAACGTTTTTTTTTTTTTTTTTTTTTTTTTTTTTTTTTAAAGGAACGTGGGGTTTTATTAGATTTACTTTATAAAATATTTTTTTTCTTAAATTATGTGTCTCTTTTAGTAATTTTGATAAAGGAAAAAAAATAAAACTAAATAATTAAAGAAGTGGGGCATAAATAGACCAGTAGGGGGTGTGCCAATAGCACCACTCTTATTTTCCTTAACCGAGACTCGCCCCTTCAAATTGCAACATCTATCCTTTTTATTTGTTTTCAAACTTCTCATTTCTCAAATGCCCCCAAGTAAAACATGGTAATCCTTTTTATTAAAAATATAAATCAACTCTCATGTAATCCATTCCCAATTAGGGATGCAACGGATTGGATCAAAACAGGAGCAACATAAAGTTATAGTAATATTTCAATTGTGGTTCGAGTTTGTCCTCCCAAAATCCCAAATTATTGTAATAATTAAAATAAATAAATAAAAACCCTATAACATTGTTGTATTGTAGTTAAACTCAATATTCAATTAAATTTAAAATACAATTAAATTGAAAAAATATACTTCAATTTAAACATATATTTAAATTTAAACATAAACTACAAATAATGATTAAAAGTATGCATTTAAATTTAAACATAAACTATAATTAAAATTTAAAATTTAAAGTTTAACATACCCTACTTTAAAAAAAAAAAAAAATGTTTAACACCCTTAAAATTCATATATAAACATAAATTTAATATAACATAATATTTAAATTTAATAAATCTTAAATTCAAACATAAAATACAATAAGTTAAAGAGATAAAAATATTAGAGTTTTGATTTTCCTTTTATATTTAAATATTTTAAAAAATAATTAAATTAATATCGGATCAAACAAAAAAGATTTGAGTACGGGGAATGTTGATCCGGCTTCAATCCATTGAAATATCAATGGGTTAAATGAGAGTAATTTTATACATTTGATAGTGGCATTTTTGAAATTAAAGATGAAAGCATAACCCTTCTTAGTTGAGCATTCTGGAAAGTTTGAAAGTAAACAAAAAGACATGTGTTGCAATATAAAAGGAAGAGTGGCTAAAGAAGATTCGTTTGGGCGACTGTCCTTAGGATAGCTCTCTTCCACAAACACTCGAAGACAAGAAATATATATATATGCGGAAATTACACTCACACCCTTGAGGTTTGGCCCAAAAACACTCACATGTAAAAGTTTCTTTATTCTACACTTACACCCCTACACTTAACTGCCGTTAGTAATGATGTTTAATTGACCAAGTTTGACTTAGTAAATGTCAAGAACAGCCTTGAGGCAAATCAATTTTTTTTAATGAAGATGAATAAAGGTAAATATAATAAAATGAGAACGCTTAAAAAAATGAAAATGCATTCTAGTTTTACAAAATGAGTAATACTACTTTATTTAAATTTAGAGCTCAAATGATATGGCATCCCTAAAACACAATGATTTCAATCATCAAATTCTAATACAGATAAATCAAGGATGCTTCATCATTTGGGGCTCAAATTTCGGCATAGTATTAAAAAATTAAACAAAAATGTTTTTAAAAGATTTAATGAAAATAGTTTTTTTTTTTTTTTAACTAACTTTAAATACTTTATGACGAGATGAGGTTGGTCTAGTGGTATACTTCTCACACTTGCATCACAAGGTTGTAGGTTCGAGTCCTCTCTCTCCCCAAACAAAATAAATGTATAACAGCATTTCACGAAGAAAAAAAGAATAAAAAAAAATGAAGTAATAGAATTAATAAAAAAAAATCTTTTATTTTCAATGGAGAGGCATAGTCTTCTTCAACTACACAGTGGGCACAGTTGAAGAGCCTCCTCCCTCCACAGATTCAAACCGGAAATTCTCCCTGCTCCCATAAAAAATCACATCAACTTCAAGTTCTCAACACTTCAAACTCATCAAAACGAATTAAACTCGTCTAACACTACCATACCTAATTATCAAACCCACAAACCTACAAAAACACCACAAATCCTAAAACTTCCCTTGAAAGAAGCCAGATGAAGATGCAATTGTTGATATAGATGTAGGTGATGGAGGCCATTGCCGACGACAACATCGTTGGATGTGGAGGTGTGGAAGATTAGATTTGGTTGGTAGGGTTAATTTTGAATTTTGAATTTTGAATTTTTTATTATTTTATTTTTATTTTTACATTTATATCATTATTGAATTTAATGAATTAATTTGTAAAAATAAAACAAGTTTCAAAAAGACTAGAATACCCTTACATCGTTAGATGGTCACTAAGTATTTTTAAGTCCAAGGTGTGGGAGTGTAGAATAATGAAACTTTTCCATGCGAGTATCTTTGGGCCAAACCTCAAGGGTGCGAGTGTAATTTCCCATATATATATATATATATATATATATATATATAGGGAGAACTTTAAAAGTAACCAAAAAATTAGTGGGTTTATTGTTTTTACCGAAAATTAGTATTTTTATTGTTTCTATCAAAATATCCACTTTTTTTTGACAAAATTGCCCTTCTTTATAATTTTTTTTTCTCTATTTTCTTTTTCTTTTTCTTCTTCTTCTTCTTCTTCCCGAAAAAAAGTTACTTTTTTTTTTCTCTATTTTCTTTTTCTTTTTCTTCTTCTTCCCAGATGTGTTTAATTGTGTTAGACTTGGTGTGTTTAATTTGGTCTTACCCTAGTGTGTTTAACTGATTTTCCATGGTGTGTTTAAATGAGTTGCCCTGATGTGTTTAATTGGTCTGCCCTAGTGTGTTTAATTATGTTGTCGTGGTGTGTTTAATTGGGTTGTTCTAGTGTGTTTAATTGATTTACACCTGGTGTGTTTAATTAGTCTGCCTTTGTATGTTTAATTGGTCTGCCCCGGTGTGTTTAATTAGTCTGCCTTTGTGTGTTTAATTGGTCAGTCCTGGTGTGTTTAATTGGGTTGTCGTGGTGTGTTTAATTGGTGGTATGGTGTGTTTAAAGAAATCTGGAAAAATTTCCAAAAAAAATTAAAAAATCTTTGAAACAATGGATCTCTAGTAAATGTTATTTTTTTTTAGAAAGGAATTTTTGTTCCAATGGAACAAAATATGGAAAAAATAAAATTAAAATAACCTGGAAATTTTGTTTGAAAATTTGAAAATCTGAAAATCTGAAAATTTTGTTTGAAAATTTGAAAATCTGGAAATTTGAAAAATCTGGAAATTTGAAAATTAAACAAAATCTGAAAAAAAAAATTAAACAAAATAAAATCTGGAATTTTTTTTTGAACAAAACGAAATCTAGAAATTTTGTTTGAAAAAAACGAAATCTGAACTTAAAAAAAAAAAAAAAAAAATTGAAACTTAAACACAACCACCCTTAAAGAGAACCACAACAGCTAACAGAGAAGAGCTGAGAGGAAGAGAAGACAGAGAGAAGAGAGGAGAGAGAGGGAGGAGAGAAAGAGAGAAGACGAAGGAGAGAGAGAGGTAGAGAAAAATAATCTGATGAGAGGAGAGAGAGGAGAGGAAATATAGTCAAAAAATTAAGAGGGGTATTTAGGTCTTCACAGCCAAACATTAGGTAAAAACAATAAAAAACACTAATGTTGGGTAAAAACAATAAACACTGATGCTGGATAAAAACAATAAACTCTATAATTTTTTTTACTAAAAAGGGGTATTTTTTTATTTTTTTTTATTTTGGTGAAAGGGAGGGTAAAAGCCCGGAAAAAGAAAAAGAAACTAGAAAATAGGAATAGTTCTGCAAAAGAGGACTCCTCAAGGTCATCTTTCAGGAGGCTAGCAATTTCAGGGGGAGGAGCTTCAAGAAAGGAGATCCCCAGATCCGAAGAATGACCAAGACGAGCAAGGCCATCGGCAACTGTTGCACTCCCTGAAGACATGCTTGACAGTACACCTCCAATCATTATATATATATATAATCTTTAGTTAATGTGATGTTGACACCTCAAGAGCCACGTCATTTGAGAAAAAAAAGTTAAAACATCTAATATTACTCTTACCGAAAATAACTCAAACTTGTATACTTGTATTTTTTGAGTATTTTTTATTGAAACACACGCCAATTAAGTTAATTGATCACCCTTTTTTTTTTTTTTTTTGAAATGAATAATTGATCACTTTAAGTAATTCTCCATAGCCATTCCAAAATCTACTTTAGTATGTTTACTAATCGGGGAATCCTTATTGGGAAAATGAATTAAATTCCTGATTTTTGAATTCTTGTGTTTATTTAATCTATGGAGAATTAAATTTTGTGGACCCCATACACATGTTATACATATATATACGGTCTTTCTATTATCAGTTCGAACTGACAAAAGTTATATCAGTTCCTTGTATGTGAGCCACTAGATTTAAATACTTTGACTGACAAGTGCATACAGCCAAGTCAAAGTATTTAAATCCAGTGGCCCACATACAAGGAACTGATATAACTTTTGTCAGTTATCAGTTCGAACTGATAATAGAATTTCTGTATATATATACATACTAGGGTAGGCTAGAACAAAATTTCTTAAGTGAACCTCAACGATATGAGGAAATTTTATTAATCGTAAAATAGTAGGGGGACATACCATGTAAAATGCATATTCTAAAAAAAAAAAGGTTATAATTTTTTATTTTGATATATCGGTGGCGGCGATTCGAACTTGGGAATTGACGCTCTTACCACTGAGTCACATTAGGCGGTGGTAAAAATACGTTAAAATTGATAAATAAATAAAAGAGTTATAAAAAAACAACAACAACAATAATAATAACGGAATGTAAATACAATCAAACATTAATAAAGTTGAATCATGTGATTTTTAAAAAACATTGAATTTTATCAATTATAATATATGGATCAATAATAACAACAATTTTTATTTCAATGTAGATAATCGTAGAATTTTTTAGAAATTCATTCTCCATAATGTTTTGATCATTTTCATTGTTTAAAAACCTTGTTCTGTTATCCTGGAAACATGAAAAGATTGAGTCAAATCTAATAATATAAAATTCATAAACTAAAATTAGATTAACTCTAAAATTTTAAAACAAAATAAAATAATTCATCAAATATAATTCCTAAAAACATACTCTATTTGAAGACATAATTTTTAAAAATTAAGAAACAGATTGAATCAAATTTGGGAGTGTGAGAGAAAGTTGGTATAAAAGTCTGTATTAGTGAGTGTTTGTGATGCCAAAAAGATTGAAATTATAAAGGGTGTTTTGTGTAAATTTACATAAAGTGTTTTCTTAATATTTAAAAAAAAAATTAATGAGCTAGGGTAGGCTTGAGCCCACCCTAGCCTTTGTTAAGGGAAGTCTAAATATATATATATCAATCTTTCTATTATCAGTTCGAACTGATAAAAGTTATATCAGTTCCTTGTATGTGGACCACTGGATTTAAATACTTTGACTGACAAGTGCATACAGCCAAGTCAAAGTATTTAAATCCAGTGGCCCACATGTAAGGAACTGATATAACTTTTGTCAGTTCGAACTGATAATAGAATTTCTGATATATATATAATAGTCTTTCTATTGTTAGTTCGTCATGACAATAAATATATTAGGACGAAGAATGTTGACCACAGATTATGGAGAAGTTTTGATAAATGCATACACTTTGAGTCAAAGTATGTAAATCTAGTGGTCCACATTCTTCGTCCTAATATATTTATTGTCATGACGAACTGATAATAGAAAGAAAAAAAAAATATATATATATATATATAAATTTTCTATTCAGCACCCCCTCATTGTAAAACAATGTTAGGAATGGTAAAAAAAAAATACAAGACTTTACTTGTTTGTTTTCTTAGACGTTATTGGCAACATATATGATTTGTTTTCTTTAGAGTCGACAGAACATGACCCGTTTAATTAATCGTGTCAAACCCACAAGGCAAAACCCTAACATGTTAAAAAGAACATGTCATGTGTCCATATGTTGTTCTAAAAATGGGATACTTTTCCCGTGGCCAATCCTAATATGACAGATTTATTTGTATTAAAATCGTTACCACTTTGTACAGAAATGCTACGAGTTTAGTTTTTGAGAATTATTTGGTTAGATAGTGAAACTAGACAAAAATCGTGTGACAAGTCTGATATGAAATATCTTTGGCTAAAAGGAACTCCAATTAATCCTACCAATGACTTTTAGTAGTTCTCCAACGTAATTCGAAATTCTACGTAAGTTCTAAGTTTTTCGAAATTTGGTTGACATGCCTTTATTGATGCTAACCAACAATAACTTAAAACTAGTACTTTTTTAATTTATTTTTTGGTTGAGTTTTGTTTCAAACTCACCTAAATTGATCTCATAAATTCTTTATAGTAATTGTTATACCTGAAATTTTCAGAAAGTACGCCACGTCAACAGCGTTGACAAGTCAAAGGGCCCTACCCACGTCAGCAGCGTTGATAGGTCATTTAGGACCCTCGGCTTCTATTTTCCCTTAGGACTAACACATGTCATTCAGGACCATCGGCTTCCAATCTCCCTCGGGACTGACATAGGTCATTCAAGACCCTTGACTTCCATTCTCCCTTGGGACCAACATAGGATATTCAGGATCCTTGGTCTCCACTATCCCTTAAGACTGGCATCTTACTCTCCCTCGAGACCGACACGGGTCATTCAGGACCTCGGCTTCCAATCTCCCTCGAGACTGACACATGTCATTCAGGACCCTCGGCTTCCATTCTCTCTTGGGACCAACATAGGATATTTAGGACCCTTGGTCTCCACTATCCTTTAAGACTGACATCTCATTCTCCCTCGGGACCGACACATGTCATTCAGGACCCTCGGCTTCCAATCTCCATCGGGACTAACATAGGTCATTCAGGACCCTTGACTTCTATTCTCCCTTGGGACCAACATAGGATATTCAGGATCCTTGGTCTCCACTATCCCTTAAGACCGGCATCTTACTCTCCATCGAGACCGACACGGGTCATTCAGGACCCTCGGCTTCCATTTTCCCTTGGGATTGACACATGTCATTCAGGACCTTCGGCTTCCAATCTCCCTCGGGACTGACACATGTCATTCAGGACCCTCGGCTTCCATTCTCCCTTAGGACCAACATAGGATATTCATGACCCTTAGTCTCTACTATCCTTTAAGACTGGCATCTCACTCTCCCTCGGGACCGACACTTGTCATTCAGGACCCTCGGCTTCCAATCTCCCTCGGGACTGACGCATGTCATTCAGGACCCTCGGCTTCCATTCTCCCTTGGGACCAACATAGGATATTCAGGACCCTTGGTCTCCACTATCCTTTAAGACTAACATCTCACTCTCCCTCGGGACCGATACAGGTCATTCAGGGACCCTTGGCTTCCATTCTCCCTTGGGACCAACATAGGATATTCAGGATCCTTGGTCTCCACTATCCCTTAAGACAGACATCTTACTCTCCCTCGAGACCGACACAGGTCATTCAGGACCCTCAGCTTCCACCCTCCCTCAGAACCAAGAGAGGTCGTTCGGGAACACTAAGCATAAAGCTTCTTGGTTAAGGAAATGTGAGTTAAGCAGGACTGTAGAAATTGTCTTGAACTTCGAGTCTCCCTAGTATGTTAGAACCACTAGCTATGAGGACGCATAGCAAGCATGCATGGGATAACCCATTCCAACACTCAAGGTATCTTATGAACCTAGACCAATAATGGACCATCACTGATGTCACTAAGCTCAGAACCAATAGAAATCAAGTATCACCACTCGAGTATCGATGAGTATTCACTCCACCTCACCTATAAATAGAGGAAGAACCCTCATCATTTACAGAGGCTTTTTGGGACCATATTTATGGCTCTTCACAAGATATCCCTCTGGACCACTTCGTCCCAACACTCATCATTTACCAATCAAACCGATATCCCTCGGGACCACTTCGTTGGATATTCATACCATTCACCATTAAATGACGAACTACACCCTAAACTAAACACATTTTTATTTTATTTTCATTAGTTATTCAACTTTCGCTCGTGTGGTATGGTTGAATCTTTGACTTTGGTGTTAGCAAATTTTACACGTTACCAGTAATCTTCCAACTTCATTTTATATCTCTAAATTAATTATCCTTTTGAAATGATGAGCTTGGGGCTTGGGCAAATGACTCTCAGGTTAGAGACTTGAATCCTACTAATGGCGAAAGCTTTCAAAAAAATATCTTATCCCGAATTAATAGATATTATCAACAAAAAAAAAAAAAGAGTTAATTATCCTTTCGAAATTTACTGACCCGGATTGATAATAAGTAACGATAACCAAACCTATACTTTTTCTAAGTATTCTGATTATTTTTAGTTGAAACGAAATTCAATTAAGCTTACCAATGAGTTTTAGTAGTTCTCCAACACAATTCCAAACTCTACGTAAAGTTTTTCGAAATTTGTTTTTGCAGACCTTAACCGGCGCTAATAGACACCATCTTAAACTTGTAATTTTTCTCATTTTTTTTGGTTGGGTTCTGTTTCTAAATCCCCTTAATTAATCTCATAAATTATTTATAGTAATATTTCAACTCCATTTCCTACATCTAAGTTAATTATCCTTTCGAAATTAAATTTAGCGACTCTAACCGATAATAAGTGACGTTTATCGAAAAGAGTAATGCTAGACGTCCCAATTTTTTTTCCAAATGATGTCACATGAGGTGTCAACATCTTGTAAATCATGAGATTATATAATAGTTAATGTGATGTTGACACCTCATGTGCCACATCATTTGAGAAAAAAAGTTAAAACGTCTAGCATTACTCTTACCGAAAATAACTTAAACTTGTATTTTTTATGAGTATTTTTTATTGAAACACAAACCAATTAAGTTAATTGATCACTTTTTTTTTTTTTTTTTTTTTTTTGAAATGAATAATTGATCACTTTTAGTAATTCTCCATAGCCATTCCAAAATCTACTTTAGTTTGTTTACTAATCGGGAATCCTTATTGGGAAAAGGAAATTAAGGGCGCGTTTGGTATCGTTTTTAAAATGGTGTTTTTGAAAACTTTTTTTAAAAATGGAAATCATGTTTTAAAAATGATGTTTTTAAAAATGTAATGTGTTTGGTAGTGTTTTTTATAAGTAGTTTTTTGAAACGGAAAACGATGTAAAGGTGTTTGGTTGTTGTTTTTAAAATGAGTGAAATAGTTGTTTGGAGGGAAAAGTTAAGATTTATTTTGAAAACCTGTTTTGAAAACGATAGAAAACAATAAAAAATTGTTTTTAACTTTTTAGTTATAACTTTTAAAAAGTTGTTTTTTATTTTCAAAAACAGTTTTGTAAAATGTTCAACCAAACAACATTTTAGTTGTTTTTTGTTTTTAAAAACAAAAAACAGTTTTTAAAAACTAATCCAAACACCACCTAAGCTCTTGATTTTTGAAATCTTGTGTTTATTAAATCTATGGAGAGTTAAATTACGTGGATCCCATACACATGTTATATATATATATATATAGTTTTTCTATTGTCAGTTGGTCCTGATATAAAATATATCAGGACGAAGAATGTAGACCGTTAGATTTATATACTTTGACTCAAAGTATATGTACTTGTCAAAACTTCTCCATAATCTATGGTCCACATTCTTCGTCCAGATATATTTTATATCAGGACGAACTGACAATAGAAAGACCGTATATATATATATATAGAGAGAGAGAGAGAGAGAGAGTCTCTTATAAGGGATCTCTTATTTTAATTTCTTTTATTTTATAAGGACCACCATGAAATCAATCTATTTGAATGAATTTTGATCTGAATTTTTTTGTGGATGATAAGTTCATTGAAATCTATCTATAAATAAAATTTGAAATTTTTTCAAGTATTAGAACTATTTATTCCACTTATTTCAAATATGAAGGCATCGGAAAAATGGGCGAAATATAGGAAATTCAAGAAAAATAGTTTTAGTGCTTGAAAAATTCTCAAATATTATTCATAGGTACATTTCGATGAACTTATCATCCACAAAAAAATTCAGATCAAAATTCATTCAAATAAACATGATTTCATGGTGGTTCTTACCGAAATTAAAATAAGGGATCTCTTATGAGTTATGAGAGACTCTCTCTCTCTCTCTCTCTCTCTCTCTCTCTCTCTCTCTATATATATATATATATATATATATATATGGTCCCGTTCACATCAGTGCACACTGATGTGATTACATCAGTACTAATGCATGTTAACTACTGATTACGAAGAAGCTTTGACAAGTGCATACACTTTAAGTCAAAGTATATAAATCTAATGGTCAACATCCAACGCACTGATGAAGTTGTATCAGTGCGCGTTGACTTGAATATATATATTTATATATATATTTCATAATAAAAAAATATTTCAACATGTTATATGCACAAGGGTATTTTTGTAATCAACTTTATATCATTTCGATTCTTTAGTTTAAGTAAACATAGAAAATGAAAAAATTTCATTTCATTTCTGATTCCCAAATTGTTAGTAAATACGGGTATGTAATTTAGTAACTTAATTCTGATTCCCTCCATGACTCCATTCATGATTAGTAAACATGTCCTAAGTTCTAAATTTTTTAAAATTTGTTTAATCGTATCTAAATGACGCTAACCTACATCAACTGAAAATAGGTTAAATATGTTAAATTGTTTTTTAATATTTCGGTGGGATAATTTCACTGAAGTCCCTACTTTTTGGTCAAATGTCACATATTTAAATGTCTTTATTATATTAGCAACTTAAGTCCCTTGTTTTTATCAAAATACATCACTTTAGTCCATTTGACCAAAATATTAATGTTCAACTCTAACTATAGATATAAAAGTATAAATTTACCCTTGTTAAAATGATTTATTGAGTTTCAAAAATAAATAATATTAAAATGGTTTATAAAAATAAATAAACAACAAAAATTATTTTCTAAAAAAGAAAAAAAAAACAATTTAAAAAAAAAAGAAAAAAAAACTAATGGATAATGGAAAATATAGAATTAAAATAAATAATAAATTGAAAGTATTTTCATAAATTAAAAAAAACAAACAAACAAATAGAAAGTAATTCAAAAAATAAAAAGAAAGTTTTTTTTTTTTTTTTAAGTAAATGGATCTCCACCATTGGATTGATCTAAATCCAACGATGGAGATCTATTTACTTAAAAATAAATTTTGTTTTTTGAAATAATTTTAATTTTCTTAAAAATACTTTCTATTTATTATTTATTTTAACTTTATATTTTCCATAATCCATTAGTTTTTTTTTCTTCTTTTTCTCTTTTTAGAAAATGAATTTTTGTCATTTATTTATCTTTATAAACCATTTTAATATTATTTATTTTTTAAACTCAATAAATCATTTTGACAAGGGTAAAATTATACTTTTATATATATAGTTAGCGTTGACTATTAGTATTTTGGTCAAATGGATTAAAGTGATGTATTTTTAAAAAACAAAGAACTTGAATTGCTAATATACCAAAAACGTTTAAGTATATGACATTTCACCAAAATATAGGGACTTTAGTGAAATTACCTCTCTTTTGGTTTATAGTTTATACTGTTCCGTACTTCTGTATGTCCCAATATCCTAATTTTATATTCCCAAAGTCGTGGCACACATTAATAATTAAAAATATTCCTCATGTCAGAAGAAATATCTTTTTACAAACGAGTTTAAAAAAAAAGAATTTAACATGATTATAATTTTTATTTTAATTTTTATTTTGAGAAGAAACATAATTATAATTAAAAAAAAAATAGTTTTGAGGTTTGGTATAATTATTTATCAATTACAATTATCTTATAATTATATATATATATATAAAATAACTACAATTATCTTTTAATTAAAATATTTAATTAGATATTTATAGATGCCACTTTTATCGGGATTCTCTGCAGTTGTCACAATTCACAAGTGACATAACAGAAGTAAGTAGTCTCCATCTTCACTTACCCAGAGTGAGAGAGAGTCAATATCGGCCTTCACCGATATTTCCGCCTAATAAATTCTTCCTTCTTCAATTCCCCATTTTGGGTCTGCAAAAATCCATGCTTTTGCTTACCCCAGATGGGTCAACTCGTAAATTCTAACTTCTAGGCTTGTTGGGCCTGTTTCCATTGTTGAAAGCTTCAAGCTTTGCTTCTGATTTCTGAGTTTTTTTAATGTCAATGGCCGATACACCCTCACATTTCTTCAGAGCCGTCCGTGCTTCTACTCTCAAAGACAAGAAGCTGGTAAAATTTTCGTTTATATTTCAAGCTTCAATTTTTATTTTCAATTTTCATGCAATTTGTGTATAATTTGTTATGTTTGGTTCAGTTTGGATAATTTCTCTCTTAAATCTGATGAACAATGTTTTGACATTTCACTACTTGCAATGTTTTCAATTTTCATGCAATTTGTGTATATAATTTGTGATATTTGCATCAGTTTAGTTAAATGTATGTTACAAAGGCATAGACAAGAGTTTCAATGAAATCTAGAGAGAATTTTGGATGGTTTTGCTGATCATCAATTGTGTTCAGTCTCATCTTGTTAAGGATTTGTTTTGTTTAAAGTTAAATGGTGAATAGTGATGGTGGTTTGCATACGAAAACATTTTCAATGTAGTCATTTACTTTGTTGTGTATAAATGTTACAAAGGCATAGACAATAGTTTCAATGAAATCTAGAGAGAGTTGTTTCAAAAAAAAAAAAAGAGTTTTGGATGGTTTTGCTCCTCATCAATTGTGTTCAGTCTCATCTTGTTAAGGATTTTTTGTTTTGGTTTTGTTTTGTTTCAAATTAAATGGTATAGCGATGGTGGTTTGCATAATTGCATATAAAAACATGACAATGTAGTCATCTTCTTTGTTGTTTATATTGTTAGATTGCTGTTCTGTAATTCTCCTATGATTGCAATGTCTTTGAATCGTTTCTTTGATTGATGCTCCCATGTTACGGAGTAGATTGTCAAATTTTATTCGTGCGAATGCAGAATCTTCCAGAAAACTTTGTAACCAAATTTGGGAATGAACTCTCAGCTGTTGCTGTATTGAGAGTACCGAATGGTCGTGTTTGGCATGTGGGGTTGACGAAAAGAGGGAACAAGATTTGGTTTCAGGATGGTTGGCATGACTTTGTAGAGTATCATTCGATATGTGCTGGATATTTTGTGTTTTTTAGATATGAAAAGAATTCGAATTTCCACGTTCTTATATTTGATATTACTGCCTGTGAGATTCTCTATCCTCAATATTATGGACCAGGAGACAATGAGCAGAACTCAGTGCACGAGGATGAAATAAGAAATGATGACTCCGTTGAGATAAAAGGTCCTGCGACTCCAAATCCACCTTTTAGGTCTGTTAAAAAGGAAATTTTTGATGAATGGCCTAGTAACGGGTCATCTAACGAACTGTATATTACTCCATCAACGTTGGACGGGGTTAAGCGTTCTTTTTGTTCTTCTTTGGGAATTAATAGGTGCCGGGAATATCCTGCTTCCCTCGAGAGTCCAAATTTTGAACATGCTTATGAGACATGCAGCAAGAAATGTAAAGTGGAAGAGTTTTTGGAGACATACAGATCAAATGCTTTGAATGAATCGAGCCAAGGAAAATTGAACTGGAACGAAATGTACAATTCACAAGGATCCTTGCACCGCAGAAAGCTCCTGGCTGAAAACACTGAGACTGAGTCCTGGACAACTACACATAGTGGGGAGGATGACAACCCGACAGAAGTTACAGGTATGAAAGTGAGCAAAAAACGATGATTATAACTTCAAGACGCATTCTTAGTAAGAGAACCGAATTTGATTACTATTTTTTTTTCCTTATATGTACTTTCTTTAGTAATCGGTTAGATTTACATTTTCAAATAAATTGCAGATGAACTAGAGTATTTGCCATTACTTGAAGCTAAGCGAATCTGTGTTAGTCAAAGGTTTGGGGTAATTGCAGCTGAAGAAAGAGAGCGAGCAATCAATGTTGCCAGAATGTTGAAGCCTAAAAATCCGTCATTCATGATCATCTTGCGGCCAAGAAATATAACGAAAAGTTTCTTGGTGAGCTTTTAAATAAAATGCAACCCTGAAGTTCTTTTTGATTGAAATATGCTAAATTGCAACTCTCTTTTTTCCACTGCAGTATATGCCAGTAGAATTTGCTCACAAGTATTTGAGTAGAGATATCAAAGTTATCAACCTACAGGTTTCCGAGGGAAGAGAGTGGCCTGTCCAACTCGCTTGGAGATACTGGGGGGGTCCTGATTTAACAAGGGGATGGGCTAGATTTTTGAGGGATAATAGTTTGAAGAAAGACGATATCTGTGTGTTTGAGCTCACCAGGATGAAGGATGTTCTTCTGAAAGTTTCGGTATTTCATCTCGATAATTAGTGTAAATACAGAGTCAGTAGTTGCTGTAAATTATGGTACGGATCTCTTCTCTGAAATTTTGGTACTATTATGGTCTGTTTAAAGGGATGTTTCAATGCTAATATATGTTCATAAACTCTCTCAAATATGTTGAATATTGTGGGAGGAGTTGTAATTTATATTATTAGCTTTTATGGCTTTGCCCTTTATGGATGATCATCATTTGCTATTTGAGCTCACATTAGTTTGTGAAGATGATGTGTTTAATGCATGTTCAAAATAGATTTCTGATTTCTGATTTATGATTTTGTATTCAATTTCCAATCAAAGACTTATTTGCTATACTTTACTAATCAGGAATGAAAATAGAGAATTAAGTTCCATTCGAAAGGAAATCAAGCGTTAAGTTCTGTTCGAAAGGAAATCAGGATAGAGAACTTAATTCCTTAGGTGTGAAAGGAGAATTAAGTTTTATTTGAAGTATACACTTTGATTTCTAATTTGTCCGTAGGATCCACATAACTTTGTTCGTATACGTTCTTAATAAACACTATTCTTACAAATTGTAAATTAAGTTGTCTTTCTTTATTTGATTTTCGTCTTAAGCTCTCTTTCCTTGTTCTTAATAAACACTATTCTTACAAATTGTAAATTAAGTTGTCTTTCTTTATTTGATTTTCGTCTTAAGCTCTCTTTCCTTATTAGATTTCTGATTAGTAAATGCGCTCTAAAAGCAAACGGAAAACCAAACAAGTATAAAAACCAAAAGAAATGGGCAACCAAAAGAAATGGGTAAATGGACAGGTAAGCCTGCGATGACATGTATGCCCATGGGCCCAGGCCCATACCCTGGAGCAAACTATAGTTGTCCACGATTAGATAGGAAACCATATGACAAAAGATAAATTGGAATCCTAATAGAATTAAACAACATGATGTTCTTTCTTAAACTAAAAAAATTGTAATACTAATCGGACTTATATTTTATTACAGTTTGTATCGGATCAGGATCCTCTGCTGTGCTAATTTTTTTCCTGATCTAAAGCACTTGAAAATAAGATTCTTCATTTAAAAATAATAAAAGTGAAATAAATAATAGAAATAAATTATAGCCATCAATTACACATGTCAGAAGATATATATAGATCAGGACAAATATCAGCTCAGTATCACAGGATTCAAATTAGTTTGTATTTGATTTAAATCCAACACTAACCTAAACAAGTCTGGACACTTTATAGGAAATTGACCATAAAATACTTAGAATCAAAAGGGAAATTAATTTCTAAATAAATATTGATTCCAACATTAGAATTTTGAAGTTTCTCAATCCAATTCAATGGCAGAGGGTCCCTTACACATCTTCAAGGTTATTCTTCCACAAACACTTGAAGAAAAAATACCGGTATACATTCACTCAACTTTCATTCATTTCTTGCTTGCTTGGCTGATTCATGATATTTATAAGGTAAAATGAATAAATAAACTGTTGGATTTTTTAATTTTTTTTAAAGGTTTTCTATTGAATCATAGATGGGGTTCCTTCCAGGAAAAGTTTTGTTTTCATGTTATTATATAACTCTGATTTGGTCTATAAGTTTCTATTATTTGAACAGGTTTATGTTATTTTGATAGTTCCAAGAGTAATTATATGTTCGGTTGTATTGTTTTTAAACTGTTTGAGAAAAGTTTAGGGCCTGTCTTGTATCGTTTTACAAGGCTGTTTTTGTTTTTATTTTCCAAATCCAATTTCGAATACACGTTCGTTATCGTTTTCCATTTTGTTTTTCATTTTATTTGCAAAACAAAAACAAAAACAAAAACAAAAACAAAAACAACATTTAGTGTTAAAAGTGAAAAATTTCCAAAACAACTTTTTGATATTTTTCATTTTGTTTTTCAATCTAAATAAAAAACTAATTTTTTTTTTCTTTTTTTCTTCTTCCTTCTTGCTCGACATCTCCTTCTTCCTTCTTGCTCAACAACTTCTTCTTCTTCTTCTTCTTCTCCTCCTCCTCCTCGCCGGAATCTTCTTCTTCTTCTTCTTCTTGCTCGACAGCCTCGTCTTCTTCTTCTTCTTCTTCTTCAGAGGCCGAAACCACCATAGATTGGATCCTCAGAGGTCGATCTACAAAACCCAGGTAGCGTCGCTGTGGAACGACGCCGGAATCAGCCGCACTTGCCGACCGCTCCACCATCTTCTTCTTCTTCCTCGACGGCTTTTTCTTCTTCCTTCCGTTGATCCAGCTACCGCCGGCCCTTTCCGCCACTAGCCCTAGCCGTCGCACATCCTGGCGACCTCGCCGGCACCGTCGACTTGGCCGACTTGGCCTAGTTGCGGTGGCGTCGACCTGGTGCTGTCAGTTGCAAATACTGACCCAAAATAAAAAATTAAATTAAATCAATTTTTTATAATTTTTGATATATTTTGGATAACCTACCGGACGCGTTTTTTGCGTTTTCATATTCGGAATACAACTTCTAGAATATGCTACCAGACGCGTATTTAGATTTCGAAACTGAAACCAAAAACACTGTTTTCATTTTTGAAATCCAAAAACAAAAACACCTTTGAAAAACGTTACAGGACGGGCCCTTAGTATACATTTTTGTTAGCAAACAAACGTCACTATACTCGTGGAAGCGTTGCCAGATAAAACACAAACAAACACAATAGTAAAGAAAGATAAGATGAAGAGAAATAATCAAATCCAAAACACACACAACACAAGAATTTATGTGGAAACATAAATTAGGGAAAAAACCATAGCCATCAGGACGACAAGAGAAAGTTCCAATATGTAGTAAATTGTTACAACCACACACTCATGATCTCTCTCTAAATAATATCCTAAACTCAATTACACCTAATGCACACTTTAAGGTCTCTTAAGGTCTCTCTAGTATTTGCTATTTTGCTCCACCCACTGATAACCTAGTTATTATGGTCTATTTATATGAATTACAGAGAGTTTAAGCTAAAAGGCAATCCTACTCCTATACGTACAAGAATTACTTGTTCCACATAAATACTATTTCCTATTTATGACAAGTCTTCTTATAAGGAGAAATCATATTCCTATAATCATGAGAACTTCTAGAAACAACATATTTCCTCATCCATGAATATTTTCTGATTCAACGCATGCTTGTGATTGACTACGATTCAAGTTGCGGTTGGCCACCCGTTTCCTAAACCGTGTTGAACTTGACCACTCATAAAACCGTGATCCATATGCCACATCATCGTCGACCGCTATCAGTAACACTGTGGGTGCCTTTGCCTTCACCGCGGTCTATGCCATGAAAAAGCTGCTGGAGTGTACCGCTTCCTATACCGCAGTGGGTGCAGCTTGTTCACACCGCGGTCCACGCCGCGGTTACCTGCATAAATCGTTTCTTTAGTTCTTCTTCGATCTTCAAGCCTTCCTCAAACATAACCTCATACTCTCAAACGCTCTCACGTCTCCAGGAAGTCTCCGCATTAGTAAATCGTGTTTGGTAATTGTTATCCTGAAAAATCTGTCGGGAATTTCTTAGGACAACCTGGATCGTGACGTACAGGTGCGCCGCGGTTGGTCTGGACCGGGTAGGGGATGGCTCCTCTCCTCCTGGGGAAGATACCGGAGGAGGCCCTGGGTCCGATTGCCAGGGACCGATACAATGCGGTAAGACCGGTTCTGCGAGGAAGAATGAGGTCGAGATGGTGTGTTTGTGGAGCGTGACAGGGATAGCTTGCTACAGTAGATGATAGGGCATTTTTATTATCTAACGATGAGATACATTAGGGGCCACTACACATGTTACGGTTAGTTATTACAACGAAAAGTAGCACAAATGCCAGGTACATTATCATACATGGGGGTTGAAACTAAGAGTAACAATAGCCAGGTGGAGTGAACTTAATGGAGCTTGAATCAGGCGGGGTAGTAGCCAAGTAGGATAACCACATAGGAGCTTGGGTTAGGCGAGGTAGTAGCCAAGTAGGATCGCACG
Source organism: Acer yangbiense (assembly GCA_008009225.1). Lineage (NCBI taxonomy): Eukaryota > Viridiplantae > Streptophyta > Magnoliopsida > Sapindales > Sapindaceae > Acer > Acer yangbiense. Next base: position 46,312,871 of record CM017764.1, read on the forward strand.
TAGGAGCTTGGGTCAGGCGAGGTAGTAGCCAAGTAGGATCATCATATAGGAGCTTGGGTTAGGCGAGGTAGTAGCCAAGTAGATGTTTTGGTTTTCAGAGGTCAACCCTTTATTCTTGGAATGTAGGGGTATTTATAGTGTCTCTGGTAGCGGGGTAGGTAGGAGTAGCTCATTTAGGCGGGAATCCTTGATTCCATCTTCACCGTTCCCTCCTGCCAATGATCACGGTAGTAAAGAATTGAGGGTTAGGATCGTGCCACCGGGCTCCTCCTCCGCTAGGGCCTTGGTTTTGGTAGGTGGGAGCCCTAGTTCCTAGGGCGAAATTGGCGAGGCTGATCCTAACCCCTACTTTTGAGTAGGGTCGTGGTGGCCACACGCCTTGGAGGGCCTTGATCACTCCACCTAGGCCTTAGGTCCATATAGGCATCTCTATAAGGCTGATATGGCGAACAAGTGGTGTTTCCAGAGGTTTTGATTGGGTGGATAGGGTCATTGCAACAGTGGGAGGTCGTTATCAAAATCTGGCCTGGTGGGAGACAGTGTTACGCCTATCTCGCTGCACACTGTCAGGCGCCCTCCTCCACCAATTCCTTCTTCATGCTTGCTGGGTTCCTGTGAATATTTTACTGGGGAAACACAGTATCCCCTTTCATGCATGAGATAGTTGACCTCCAGCTAGGGCTGAGATAGAGTGAGGTTTAACCGTTGATACAATGTGGCCAGCAGATGATCTCGACCGTAGGCTGCTTATCTTCCCCCACTTGTGCTTGCTACCTCACATTAATGGGCTGGTGCTGAAGCTTTACAGGTTATTTCCAATCCCTTTTTTATCCCATGTGAGATAGGGTGAGGGCTAGCATCAGCTCTTGGAAGGGTTGTGGCCTGTTGGTTACTAGGACCGACGTTAGCCCTTTGGAGCGGGGGGTTGCTAGAGTGTTCCAAGGAATTCTTCTCTAGGGGGCCGTTCTAGTTGTAGGAGTGGGTTATGCATGATTAGGTAGGCACTGCTTAGGATGGCTCCTGGTCGGGTTGCTGGCTGGGAGCGGGTCTTCTATTGAACCATGTCCTTCCTCTTATTAGGCGCTCTAAGGGAACCAGGTCCCCCTTCTTAATAGGCGTTCTTGGGGGAGCCCGATTCCTTGATGAGCCGCGCTTAGACCCGGTATGCCTAGGGGGGAGGCACCGTATGTGATGGACTGGGCCTTTCTTCTCATTAGGCGCTTTAGAGCGATCGGGGATGTGTCTGCGGTGGGTACTAAGGAGTGATGAGGCTCTTTAATGGGAAAAGCTCTTCCATGAATTAATTGCCTATTTTTCCGGTTAACAGTAATTATTGGTAATTCAAGCCATATCCAACAATCCCCTCTTTCCCTTATGGCGAGAATTCCCAAAAAAACTTGTCCACAGCTACGATCCTCATCAACGAGAATCAAACATACCCACCACTAGGTATAACCACTTAGGAAACAACCATCCCAACATTTCACCGGCACATATCAAAATTTATCTTACTGAAAATTATGGTGCAACTTCTCATGTTAGGTTCCTAGGGAGTTCGCTCAGCCATTGACATCCTTGTCCACCACACACCTTGCATCACCTTCTAACCAATGCCCGTGCGTAATTGTGGACCCGCTATCAACTACATCATTTTCACGGCAACTAGCGGTCATGCCATGAGGATGTTTATGTTGGGGTTTTTGCCCTAAAGCTTGTAATTTATAAATGTGAATTGAACATTAATAAAAGAAGTAGTTTATTCATTCTATATACATGTCTCATACATTTATATCATGTGTACTTAACATCCAAGATTACCGGATGTAATCTCTAACTGAGTATATGAGTGTCATATACAGAGGTATTCAGTTTGAGATGAGCAATCCAAAGAGTCCGTAGATAGCAAATAGAGTTGGGTACTTTATTTGTGGTTAATCTACAGCTGCGGTCCATTCCGTAATGTACGATGGTCTTAACTTAGACTATTCATATGGTGATATAAGAATGGAGGCACCTTATATGATGTAATTATATAGGACTGGGCCATGATCTATATGAATCTCTCATCAAGATCCGTTACAAGATGAGATTCATATATATCAACAAATGATGGCTATATACATGTGATCTTAATCCTGAGTGTTTTATCGACTCCTTCAGGTTAGATCGTGGTTTTTGATATACCATGGGTGAGATCGGAGTTGCATTCCCAGTCAATAACTTCGTATGTTGGAATCATAGTTTGGCTTGTGGCTGGGAAGGTCTGCACACAATAATGGAATCCACTCCATCTTGTGAGAAGTAGATAGTAGTTCCCTTAAGGGTTGATTCGGGACTTGAACAATATGAGCGCTTTCCTAATTATGTGAGGAATGTAGGATTTATTGTTCATTAGAGAATCAATGGTACTTAATGGAAAGATGTAATTAGAGGGGTATAACAGACATTATGACCCAGCTCTAATTATGAACTACTTGTGGAGGATCATACCATATGTAATAGCTATATCGATGGACACCAAGAGTTATTGGTTTGTGTAAAAACGTCTACAGTTGAGAGAGTGCAGCTTCAGGTTTTTAGTGGAATAACACCGAAGTTACTAATCATGAAATATTAATTAAAGAGTTTAATTAATTAATTATTTCTAAGGATTATTGGAGCTCAAAATACTGTGGGTCCATTAGGTCCCCTTGCTAGCCCGATTGATTAAGGTAACAAGGGTCACGGTTAATTAATTGGATTGTCCAATTAATTGTGTTACGAAAGTGACACGTGTCTATTCAGGAATTAATTGAATAATGAGATTATTTAATTAATGAATATTAATGATTATGTTAATTCAATAATTAGATTATTTAATTGTGTAATTAATCATTAGATGGAGGGTGTTGATTGGTATTTAATTTTGAATGAAGAAAAGATAATTTGATTATTTTATTTTCATTAAATTAAATATTTAAAAGAGTTTGAATTCAAATCAAATCAAATAAATTAATATTAATTAATATCTTTAAAGATATCAGATATCTTAAAAAATTTAATTAATTAGTTTATTTTTTAAAATTATATATATATGATATATGTTTTTTAAAAGGGAGATTTAAAAAAAGTTGTATCAGATACAAAAACAACACACAAAAGAAGAAAGAGAGATAGGGTGCGGCAAACAAGAAAAAAAAAGGTTTGTTTTTTATTTTAAGCATTCTGCATTCTATACACAAAAGCAAAAGAGTTGTTTCGTGTTCTTCTTCAACCTCCATTCAAGTTCCTGAGTACCATGACGCGCCCACACGCCGTTACCAATTCCGGGCCATAGCTAGGGAGATCTTATGGTTCAAATCAGGGAGCAGATCGTATTAAAGAAAAGGAGCCTCCAACGCTGGTATGAAATCGTTTCACCTTCTTTGTTGTTTTCGATTATTACTGTATAATTAGGTTTACTTGATGATTGCATATAAAAATTTTAAAACCCTTCCGCTGCGCAATTTGTAACCCTAGGTTCCTACAGTTTATGCCCCTTTAAAGGGTATCGTTGTAGTCGTCATACTCAAGAGAGACGATTGCCCAATCACTCTCTTTGGAGCCCTTAGCTGCACTTGGCTTCTTATTTTGATAATCTTTCCTTACATGTCTAGACTGTCCACATCCCCAACAAATGACTTTCCATTTGGAGTTCCCTTTTTTCCTGTTAACCAAAAGAGCAGAGTTATCAAAAAATTTACCTTCACTCTTTAGCCTTCGTTCCTCAGCTATTAGTTTTTTCGCTACATCTCCAAAGCATATGGTTGAACTCTCATGCATCAAGATTGGCTTCATGTGCACATAGGACGATGGAAGGGACCAGATGAGTCTTAGACCTGTCTTCCTCATCGATTTTAACTCCAATCAACTATAATTTTGAAACTATACCATTGAGCACTCTTAGATGATCGAAAATGTTTGTACCTTTAGTCATCTGCAGCATGTGAAACTACTCCTTCAGGTAGAACCGGTTGCAGACGTTATTCGCTTGATACAATTCTTCAAGCATCTCTCAAAGTTTTTTCGCTGAATATGCTCCATGAATATTTGTAAGAACGTTCTTGGCTAGGTTCAATCGTATCACACTCGCAACCCTTTCATCCAAATCCTCTCAATTATTGTCGCTCATTATAGGTTTTCCAAAACTAGTACTAGCCGTTTCTTTTCTAGAATCTCCAGAGCCTTCAGGGTTCACAGGGGTTAACTTGCCCTTCAACACCTTGTGTAAGCTGTATTGGATTAATAGGTCTTTGACTTGAACTTGCCACAAGCCAAAGTTAATCTTTCCGTCGAACTTCTCAACGTTGAATCTCATCATCTTTGACATAAAGTTTGTTAAGACCACTACCAAGCAACCGGGGCTCTAATACCAGTCGTTAGCGAACAAACATCACTATACGTGTGGAAGCGTTGCCGGATAGAACACAAACAAACACAATAGTAAAGAAAGATAAGATGAAGAAAAGTAATCAAATCCAAAACACACATAACACAAGAATTTACGTGGAAACCCAAATTAGGGAAAAAACCACGGCCATCAGGATGACAAGAGAAAGTTATAATATATAGTAAATTGTTACAACCACACACTCAGGATCTCTCTCTAAATAATATCCCAAACCCAATTATACCCAATGCTCACTTTGAGGTCTCTCTAGTATTTGCTATTTTGCTCCACCCACTGATAAAATTGTTATTATGGTCTATTTAAATGAATTACAGGGAGTTTAAGCTAAAAGGAAATCCTACTCCTATATGTATAAGAATTACTTGTTCCACATAAATACTATTTACTATTTATGACAAGTCTTCTTTTAAGGAGAAATCATATTCCTATAATCATGAGAATTTCTAGAAACAACATATTTCCTCTTCCATGAATATTTCCTGATTCAACGCATGCTTATGATTGACTACGATTCAAGTTGCGGTTGGCCACCCGCTTCCTAAACCGTGTTGAACTTGACCACTTATAAAACCGTGATCCATGCGCCACATCGTTGTCGACCGCTGTCGGTACCGTTGTGGGTGCCTTTGCCTCCGCCTCCGCCTCCGCCTCCGCCTCCGCCTCCGCCGCAGTCTATGTTGCGTAAAACCTGTTAGAGTGTACTGCTCCCTATACCGCGGTTGGTGCAGCTTGTTCACACCGCGGTCCGCATCGCGGTTACCTGCAGAAATCGTTTCTTCAGTTCTTCTTCGATCTTCAAGTCTCCCTCAAACATAACCTCATACTCCCAAACACTCTTATGTCTCCAGGAAGTCTCTGTATTGATAAATCGTGTTTGGTAATCATTGGTAATTCAAGCCATATCCAACAATTTTATGGACCCTTTTCAGGGTACGGGATTCTAAACATTTTTTCGTGCGGGATCGCTCTCTCTATAACATCCGCATGGAAACACATGCAAATTCCAGAGAACTTTTGTCTTTGTGTTTTGGAAGAGTAATGCTAGAGATCCTAACTTTAATCCCAATTTGAGATTGTGATAACCTTATGTCAGTTGGATGAAATTTCCACCTAGTTTTCTTTTTCCTTTTTTTTCACTAATCAAAATATCATCTAACAATATTTGCATGAATGCAAAGTATTCCAAAGAAATTTGTGAGGAAATTTGGCGATGAACTCTCTACCGCTGCTACACTCAGAGTGCCTAATGGTCGCGTTTGGCAAGTGGGGTTGACAAAAGATGGGAGGAGTATGTGGTTCAATGACGGTTGGAATGAATTTCTCATGTATCATTCAATCTCTGCCAGTTACTTTTTGGTTTTCGGATACGAAGAGAATTCGAATTTCCATGTTTTTATATTTGATAAGAGCGTCTGTGAGATTACATATCCATCTAACGGCGAAAAGGTTGAAAATGCCAAGCAGAAGTCAGTAGTATAGCAAGAGGCAACAAGAAGTGTTATTCAGTTGAGATAATGGATGTGAGAACTCCAAACCCAGCTGTATGCTCTTTGAAGAAGAATAGAGTTTGTGATAAATATGGTTGTCCAATGTCATGTGGTAAAATGTACGAGTGTCCATCCTCGCAAAAGAATCAAGCTAACGCTTCTTCTGGCTATAATCGAGGAATTAAGAGGCATCCGGGATGTGTAGCTTCTTCCTCTATGAGTCCAAAATTTAAGTATGACTATGGTTATGAGTCGCGAGGGAAGAAATGTAAAGTGGAAGAGCCAGCAAAGATAAACGAATCAAAAGCTGCAAAGGAATCAAGTCGCTTCAAATTGAACAGCAGCAACAAAATGTGCAATTCACAATAACCGTTGAGTAGCAATGACAACCAAACAGAAGTGCTAGCAGGTAATGAAATTGATCAGCTGATCATATAATACTTATATATGACATTTCTATTGTACATTGTCCGAAAAGTTTATATATTTTTCGACACCAACTCCACACAATGCAACTGACGATGAGTTGGTGGTTTTACTCCGAGACATAGGAATCTACGTCGCAAGAAATTTCGGAGTTGTTTCAGAAATAGAAAGAGAGAAAGTAATCAACTTCGCCAAATTGTTCAAGTCCTCTGAGAATCCTTCATTCATGGCCATAATGCAGGAAAGAAACATACAAAGATGTAGCTTGGTGAGCTTCCATTAAGTCCACCCTATCTTGAAGAATTTCTTGTATTATATAGCGTTTGATTCATATTTTAGTTGCATTTATTGCTGCTGCCTGTCCAGTATGTACCGGCCAAATTTACCAACAAGTATCTTGAGAGAGATTTTGCATATAACATCAAACTTGAAGATTCTGATGGAAAAGAGTGGCTTGTCCAAATCAAGGGGAGATCATGTTGTGGAGGATCAGATTTAACAAAGGGGTGGTGTTTATTTACAAAGGAAAAGATGTTGGAGAATGGAGACATTCTTGTGTTTGAGCTCATCAGGAAGGATAACATTTTACTCAAAGTATCTGTATTTCAATCCACTATGGTGTAGATTCAAGTAATTAATTAGATGTTGTGTAGAATGTAGACTCTCAGGTCAATTATTATTAAGCGAGGGGTATGTTGAGGCTTGACGAGATTGATTTGTAAAGTAAAACCCGGAATATAACTTCTACTACCACCAACGGTGAGACAATATTTACAATACCAAGATTCAAACTCTGAGCTTCTTTGAAGTTTCCAATAACCAGACTACTTAGTATTTGACTCGAGTTTTTTGAGTTATGAGCTTGACTCGAGTTTTTTGAGTTATGAGCTTGCAAAATTTTGTTTACTAATACATTGTCGTTTTTGTTGGAAAATTTTGTTTAATAGATGGATGTTAGAGTAACTCCAACAGACTCGTTAATTGAGGTTGTTGGAAAAGTTAGATGAGCCACATTAGCAGATGTGGCTCCAACAGACTCGTTAAATAGTATTTTTCAATTGAGAAATTCTTTCTCACTCTTCAATATTGTCGAGTGATTTCTCACTCTTTAGATTTTATTTTATTACTTTTTATTGTGTCTTAACAACTTTATCTGATTTTAAATTTAACAACTCTTTCTAATTTCAAACAATTTCAAACAGTTGATCAATTAACACTATATTTGATTTGATGGAATAGGAGAGAAATGAAAGGAAATGGAGGAAATAATTTCTTTTTGTTTCACCCAATTTGATTTCTCATTATATTTGGGAGGAAAAGGAAGGAAATGAAATAATGAATTCATAATTAATGATATTTTTAATATCCCAAAACTAACCCTATTAATATTAAATGATAAATTTAATTGACATCCATTTAAAGCTTATATAACAAGACATCTAAGACATATCTTTCGTTCATCTCTCATTCATACTTGATCATTAACAATTTTTGCTCAAATTGCTATCCTCAATCAAGGTAAATTATTTTATAACATTATTTTATTATTATTATTATTACTTTGAATAATTTGTTTTTATCCAGCTAGTTTGCAACTTTGTTTTTATTTTATTTTTTTGGTGGCTTCTTAATTTTATGTATTGTTTAGAATTGAACAACTTTTTATTATTTATAATATTATTATTACAATAATGCTAAACATCCCACCTAAAATCCCACATTTTTCATCCCACTACATGTAGTATGTGAGGTGTCAAATTGTGAGTGCATACACATTAATGACACATATCCCATGTATCCACTCACAATTTGACATCTCACATGCCACATGTAGTGGGATGAAAAAAGTGGGATTTTAGGTTGGATGTGTAGCATTACTGTTATTATTATGGTGTCATGCTTGAATCACTGCAATTAATTTGATCGCATCATTGCTATGAATAAGATTTGCATTTCTATTGTTATGCTACTATTTTTTTTTTTTTTTTTTTTATGACATATGTTGCTATGTGACTATTGGGTAATTGGTGTGAGAAGGATATTTTCGTAAATAGAATAAAATTTATTATTATTTTTTTTCCAAAAAAAAATTGTTTTGTTTCATTTTTTTTCCTTCCTATTCATAACCATCCAAATAACTATCATTAAAAACACTATCATTTTCTTTCATTTCCTATCTTTTCCTCATTAACTTATCATTTCCTTTCTCTCCAATTCCATCAAACCAAACATAATGTAAATGCTTTCATTAAGATAATATAAATGCTTTCATTAAGATAATATAAGACTATTTCTATTTGAAGAGTCTTTTAGAATGAGTCTTCTTTTCTCACCGTTCAAATTGCCACATAGGTAAGCAAATTGATATTTAAATAGTGAAATTAGAAGAGGCTTTTGGGGTTACTCTTATAGAATTTTGTTTAAGATCGGATATTGATCCCTTTTAGGACAATGTCACACTTAATCTCTATCAACCAATGACTTGTTAATACAACTTTAAGGGCATGTTTGGCGCCTGGTATTGGACTGGGATTGGACTAAAATAGTCCAAAGCCCATGTTTGGAAGCATACAGGACTATTTGTCCAATCCGATGGGCCCCAGCTTTTTAGTAAGTTAGTCCTACAAAGGCTGGACTAAATAAACCCAGCAAATTGTTGGGATTATTTAGTCCTACGTTGGTCAGGACTATTTTCTTAAAAAAAAAAAATTAATAAAAAAAAATGAAAAACTTTCTTCAGGAAACAATCATCATCAAATATTTTCTTCAATCCAGAAAAAAAAAATCATTTCTTCAATCAAATTCACAAGAAAATAATTTCCAAATGTAGACCAGATTTTTGAGTGCACAACACATGAACATAGAAAACCAGAAACCCAAATACAAAGAACAAATATCAAATACAGAACAAACACTAAATGAAAAAACACAAATTTTTGAGATCGGTCAATGCAAAATAAAAAATAAAACAATAAAAAAATATAAAAAACTCCACCAGATGAAAGAACAAACACCAAATACAAAGAACAAATACACACCCACCAACTGAAACCCAGAAATTTTTTTTCCAAAAAAATTAAAAACCCAGAAATTGAAGAAAAAAAAATCAGAAACTGAAAATAGAAAACCAGAAAATCAGAAATTGAAAACAAAAATCATCACCAAACCGCATCAAAACCCGATTTGTAAACCATCACCACTACCACCACCACATCGCCAAACACCCAAACCTCACCAAACCCAAAAGCCAACCCCTGCCGGCGGCCAAACAAAACTCAAAATCGTCGACCTCCCCCACCTCTACCTCTACTTCAATCAACCACCACCTAGAAATTGCTTGATGATTGAAAGTTGGATCTACAAATGGTTCTCTAATCAAACCCCAAGCTTCAGCAAGTCTTTGAACTATATTCACCTAACAAAGCAACCCCATTTTTTTTTCTCACAATTAAAGCTAAAAATCAAGAGGAGATTTGGAGATGTGATCGAGAGAGAGAGAGAGAGAGAGAGATGATTGAAGACTTCGGTGATGAGAAGAGAGGAAAGAGGAGAAAGAAACTGATAGGGTTTTTTAAGTTTTTTTAATTAGTTTATATAATTTTTATTTAGTTTTTAATTAAATGATTTGTTTATTTCAGTTATAAAATTAAATTATTATATTTAATCCAATCCTATGTTTCACCAAACAAAGCAATGTATTAATTAGTCCAGTCCCATGTTTCTCCAAACACAGTATAGTATTAATTTATTCCAGTCTAGTCCAATCTAATCCCATTTAATCCCAGTCCCATCTCAATCCAATCCAATCCCATGAAATAGTCCAGTCCAATCCAATCCCGTGTACCAAACGGTGCCTAAATTCACTATTTATATTATGAAATATGACCCTTGCATATTGATCAATATAATCATTAACAGCACAATTAATTTGAATAACAGTCAAATATTTATCGTAATAAAATCATCATGACGGTTACACAATTATTCATTGGTTACAAGTTACAACTTCTATGCCTGTTATGTTCTGCAGGTCTGCAACTATTAGGATATATGTATGTTATAGTAGTAGGATTCTGATTATATTGAGTCAAGATTTGCATATTTTGTTAAAGATTCTTCGGTATCTTATTTAGCCATATACACAACTACACAAGACGTTTAAGGACCGTAAAGGTCATTTCTTTACGCCTCTTGGCTGATGAGCTTTTGATGTTTGCAGAGGAAAAGAGACATGAACTGATGAACAGTCGCGTGTTTAAATCCATAATTTATTAGAAGCTTGTATCTTTTCTAAATTAGTGTTTCAATATTTAAAGCTTTGTTCTTGACTCAAAAAGTGAGTTGGGTTGGGAATACCAACCAAACTTCACCCAATGACAAACAATTCATACCTCTGATGAGTTTTTGTGAATCTTGTATTGTATTTAAACCCTGAACAATAAACAAACAGAAGAAGAACCTCTCTTTCACAACAACAACCATCTAATTTTTCTTGACAACCAAACAGATGGCATTTAGTAGAAGAACAGAACCCAGTTCATCAACTTCTTTGACTGAGCCACCCTCACATTTCTTCAAAGTTATACTTCCTGCAACTCTTGAAGAGAAGAAGCTGGTAATTCATACAACTTCTACTCTTTTTTTTTGTTTTTGCTTTTGCTTTTGCTTTTCTAAGATTATATTATAAGTTAGTGAAGCAAAGCTACAATCTTTAGTCTTTACATATTTCAGTTTCATGCCTAGTAGTTTCTTGGGAAAATTTTTGGGGATTCACAAGTTTTGGTCAATCTGGAATTTTAGTTAATTTAGCAATGACTATCTATAATCTGTTGAACAGATTTCTGTCATTTTAGCACTTGTGGGTATTTAGATTTCTTCAAAACATTTAAGGATTGATTCATCTATGAAAGTATTTTAGTTGCATTGCATGCATGTCCATTTGTAAGTGCCTGATTTCTGAAATCATTTACTTCTACTATTAAAGGTTTTGTTATGTGGTTTTCCATGCCTTTGCTTTGCAACCTAGCCCCTTACGCAGCCGTATCCAGTCGAATCTCATTATAAATCATTGATTTCCTTGATTGTAAATACTTGATTATAAATCATTGATTTCATTATGGATATATTACCAACCAAGTCTGCTTTGATAGTAGGGGTATCTTAGTGATGTTGTTGTTTCTCAGAAATTTACTTCAGAATTGTGATATTGGTACAAGTATTTATATTCTTGTTTCTCAGAGACTGGTGTAGACTAATAAATTGACTGCAATGACTAATAGAAGCATTTCTTTTTATTGATTTTCTCCAAATTTGCATCGATGCAGATAATTCCAGAAAAGTTTGTGAGGAGATTTGGGGATGAAATCTCTGATGTTGCTAAAATGAGATTACCTAATGGTAGTGTTTGGCATGTGAAGTTGGTAAAAGATGGGAAAAATATTTGGTTTCATGATGGTTGGCATGACTTTGTCAAATATCATTCAATTTGTGCTGGACATTTCTTAGTTTTCAAATATGCAAGGAATTCAAAATTTCATGTTCTTATATTCGATCAATCTGCTTGTGAGGTGCAATATCCGAATTATTGTGAAGAACCAGAAAATGATGAGCAAAAGTCACTACAACAGGATGAAATGGAAATTGACGACTCTGTTGAGATAATTGGTGTCAGAACTCCAAACCCACCTTCAAACTCTTTAATAAGTAAAGTTTTTGATAAGTTTCATAGTCATCTTATAAAATTTACAGTACATTACTGCTGAGTGGAACTAAGCTTTCTTTTTTGCTTTTGCTCTAGGAACTTATAGGTGCGTGGAATGTGGTGCCTCCCTTGAGAGTAAAAGAACTAAGCATCTTAGTAAGATCTTTGAACTTAAATTCTTGTTTATTCTTGATGTGTCTTAAATTTACGTTTCTCTCTTCATGGCACAATATAAGTGCAGATGATCCGGACTCATCAACTCAAGATGAACATGAAGAAGAGGTAGAAAACCGCTGTAGATTTTATGGAAGTGCTTCAGCAACAAAGAGAACAGTGACAACTGAAGAAAGAGAAAAGGCTATTGCAGCAGCCAAAGCGTTTGTGCCAGCTAATCCTTTCTGTAGTGTTGTCTTGCGACCAACGTATGTACAGACAAAATGTGGCATTATGGTGAGCTATATATTGAGTTTCATGTGCACTGCATGGCATTTCTGTTTTCAATTATTATATATGCTTTTGGCTTAAGATACTTCTGCTTTTTCATTTCTGCAGTTTTTTCCATCTTGCTTTTCTGCAAAGCATTTAAAAGGGATTTCGGGTTTCATCAAACTACAGCTTTCTGATGAGAAGCAGTGGCCTGTCCACTGTGTATATAGAGGAGGCAGAGCTAAGTTAGGTAAGGGATGGTCTAAATTTACATTAGAAAATGATTTGAGGGAAGGAGATGTTTGTGTCTTTGAGTTGCTTGGATCGAGTGATATTGCGTTGAAAGTTACTGTATTTCGCGTCCCGGAAAGTTTTGAATCTGTGAATCGAGTGTCTTTTGCTGCTCTGGGAAGGAATAGGTCCCAAAAATGTGTTGCTTCCTTTGAGACTCCACTTAAGAATGTTTATGAGACTAGAAGCAAGAGATGTAAAATAGAAGAGGTGGAGAGGCTAGATAATTCAGATGTTGTAGGTGATGTGAATGAGCTTAGAAACACTGCATATAAAGTTGCGACGCATTCTTCACATGAAAAGAATAAAAGTAAATACGGTAAGCTCTTTGTACCTGTACGTACATCGTTCTCTAGTTAGGTGCTCTCAAAATTTCTTTTTACTTTTAAACACTATTTCCATTAACTGTAGATGAACATGAGCTTTTGTCTCTAAAAGACATGGAAATATTTGTAACAAGGAGTTTTAAAAGCATAGCAGCAGAAGTAAGAGAGACAGCAATCGATATAGCCAGATTTTTGAAGCCTAAAAATCCTTCTTTCATGATTACTTTTCAGTCCAGAAGCATAGGTAGATCTTCCTTGGTGAGCTCGTGACCCTGAAGTTTCACAGATTAGTTTCTGAAATATGTTTAGCTGCAATTGTTTAATTAAATTTGCTTGTGCAGTATATGCCGGTCAAATTTGCTAGCAAGTATTTGAGTAGAGATGCCAAAATCCTCAAACTACAAGTCTCTAATGGAAGAGAGTGGCCGGTCCAACTTTGGTGGAGACAGAGTGGGAGTTGTGATATAATAACGGGATGGTCTGCATTCTCCAAGGAGAATAATTTGGAGGAAGGAGATGTGTGCTTGTTTGAGCTCATCAGGATGGAGGACATTCTCCTGAAAGTTTCAGTATTTCATTCCTGTGATTAGATGCTGTGTAGTCTCTAGAATCTGATATCTGAGTTGCAAATCTTTATCAGATATAGATTTCTTCTGAAATTTGTGTTCATTGATATGTTCTGTTCAAGGGGATGATTTTTATAAGCTTTCAAGTAGTAATCTTTATTAGATTTTTTTGTGTACTCTTTGACTATGGCCTAAATTAGATGGTATATTCATCTCTTTGGAGCTAATTATGTAGATTATATATATAAAAGTAAATGAAGTTAATATGTACTTTCTCTCTTTTCAATATTAGTCCATCCAATGAGAACCAAAGTTCACCCAATGAGAGTTGATACCTTTGAGGGGTGTTTTTTTTTATTTCTACTCAAACAATGCAGAAGAATCATCTCATCAATTTCTCTATCAACTAAAAAGAATGGCTTTAGGCAGAAGAGCAGAACCCAGTTCATCAAATTCTTTGGCTGAGACACCCTCACAATTCTTCAAGGTTATACTTGCTGATACCCTTCAAGACAGGAAGCTGGTAATTCACTCAACTTTTCTTTCTTGCTTTGCAGAGATTATATATTATTGTTTGTTAGAAAAATAAAAAAAAATACAATCTTGAGTGATCTGTTTGTGGTCACTCAACTTCTCAAAGTTTTTGTTTACTAATATATGGTCATTTTAAGAGAGAATTCAATTGTGAAATATGTTTCTATGCTTTCAAATGGTGGATGTTATTGGTAGAATAGATATGTTACTACATCATTTGATCAAGTCAAAAAGTTTCTCTCCTAACTACATAGATAACCATTTCTTATTACAAAGATTATATTTCATTAAATTTTAATGTTTATTTTCAAAAAATATATTTTTTGCTATACAATTTGATAGTTAATACCTGTTGGTTTCAATTCCATCCAATGGTTGAAAAAGGACAAAAATTCTAAACTAAAGTCTGCAACTATAAAGTGAATGAACAGTATAACCCCATTTACTTGGAAAAGACTTTTGGACAGGTCTGTGTTTAAATCCATAATTTATTACAAGCATGGACAGCTTGCTTAGTTGGTGTTTCAATAAAAGTTGGTTCTTGTCTCAAAAAATGAGTCTTTCCATTAAAGAAGAGAAAAAGCTTGACCATTTGTTTGGGAATTGGGAACACCAAACTTCACCCAAGCGTGTGTTAAATTCAAACCGTGAACAATATACAAAAGACCTCTCTCTCCCACAACAAGAAGTAAAGAACTATCTAATTTTCTTGGTAACCAAACGATGGCATTTAGCTGAAGAACAGATCCCAGTTCATCAACTTCTTTGACTGAGACACCCTCACATTTCTTCAAGGTTATTCTTCCTGCAACCATTGAAGAGAAGAAGATGGTAATTCATACAACTTCTACTTTTTTGTTTTGGTTTCTGTTTATTTTCTTTGCAGAGTCTTTTGTTCTTGGTAGTTAACTAAGCTATTTTAGTTTCATGCCTAGTAGTTTTTTGGGAAAACTTTTAGGGATCCACAGGTTTTTATCACTCTAGAATTTTAGTTAATGTAGCAAAGGCCCTCTATAATCTGTTCAACAGATTTCTGTCATTTTAGCACTTTTGGGTATTCAGATTTCTTCAAAACATTTCTATGCAAAATTGCAAATATTTTGTTATGTGGTTTTCCATGTCTTTGCTTTGCATTCAAGCCCTTATTATCTCATGTCTAATCTCATTATAAATCATTGATCCCCTTGATTGTAATACTTGATATAGATATATTACCAACCAAGTCTTCTTTGATAGTAGGGGTATCTCATTGATGTTCTTGTTTCTCAGAAATTTGCTTCAGAATTGTAATATTGGTATACAAGTATTTATATTCTTGTTTCTCAGAGGCTGGTGTTGACTAATTAATTGTAATGACTCGTAGAAGCATTTCTTTTATTGATTTCTCCAAATTTGCATCAATGCAGAGGATTCCTGAAAAGTTTGTGAGGAGATTTGGGGATGAACTCTCTGATGTTGCCTCACTTAGAGATCCTAATGGTCAAGTTTGGCACGTGAAGTTGGTAAGAGATGGGAAAGAGATTTGGTTTCATGATGGTCTGCATGACTTTGTAAAATATCATTCAATTTGTGTCGGACACTTCTTGGTTTTCAAATATGCAAAGAAATCAAATTTTCATGTTCTTGTATTTGATAAAACTGCTTGTGAGGTGCAATATCCTGATTATTGTGAAGAACTAAATGATGAGAAAAACTCAGTTCAACTGGATGAAATGAAAATTGACAACTCTGTGGAGATAATGGGTCTCAGAACTCCAAACCCATCCTCGAGCTCTTTGAGAAGTAAAGGTTTTTTATAAGTTTCGTAGTCATTTTGCAAAATTTACA
Organism: Acer yangbiense; assembly: GCA_008009225.1. NCBI lineage: Eukaryota > Viridiplantae > Streptophyta > Magnoliopsida > Sapindales > Sapindaceae > Acer > Acer yangbiense. Next base: position 46,328,884 of record CM017764.1, read on the forward strand.
GTACATTAGGACTGAATGGAACTAAGCTTTCTTTTGCTTTTACTCTAGGAACTTATATGTGCGTGGAATGTGGTGCCTCCGTTGAGAGTAAAACAACTAAGCATCTTAGTAAGATCTCTGAACTTAAATTGTTGTTTATTCTTGATGTGTCTTAAATTCAAGTTTCTCTCTTCATGGCACAATATAAGTGCAGATGATCCGTACTCATCAACTCAAGATGAACATGAAGAAGAGGTCTGTAGATTTTCTGGAAGTTCTTCAGCAACAAAGAGAACAGCGACAACTGAAGAAAGAGAAAGAGCGATTGAAGCAGCCAAAGCGTTTGAGTCCGCTAATCCTTTCTGTAGTGTTGTCATGCGATCAACGTATGTACAGAAATGGTGCATTATGGTGAGCTATTGAGTTTCATGTGCACGGCATGTCATTTCTGTTTTCCATTAATACATATGCTTGACTTAAGATCCTTCTATTTTTCGCTTCTGCAGTTTTTGCCGGCATGCTTTTCTGTAAAGCATTTAAAAGGGGTTTCGGGTTTCATTAAACTACAGCTTTCTGATGGGAAGCAGTGGCCTGTCCACTGTCAATATAGAGGAGGTAGAGCTAAGTTGGGTCAGGGATGGTATGGATTTACATTGGAAAATAACTTGGGGGAAGGAGATGTTTGTGTCTTTGAGATGCTTAGATCGAGGGATATTGTGTTGAAAGTTACTGTATTTCGCGTCCTGGAAACTGCAGAATCTGTGAACCGAGTGTCTTTTGTTTCTGCTCTGGGAAAGAATAGGTGCCGGAAATGTGTTGCTTACCTTGAGACTACACCTAAGCACGTTCATGATTCCCGAAGTAGCAAGAGATGCAAAATAGAGGAGGTGGAGAGGGTAGATAATTCAGATGTCGTAGGTGATGTGAGTGAGCTTAGAAAAACTGCAAATAAAGTAGTGACACATTCTTCAGATGGAAAGAATAAAAGTAAATATGGTAACCTCTTTGTACTTGTACAGCTTTCTCTAGTTAGTTGCTCTCAGATTTTTTTTTTTTTCCTTCATCACTATTTCCATGAATTGCAGATGACGATGAGGTTTTGGCTTTACTCAAAGACAAGGGAATATTTGTAAAACAAAATTTTAGAAAAATAGCAGCAGAAGCAAAGGAGAGAGTAATCAATATAGTCAGATTTTTGAAGCCTAAAAATCCTTGTTTCATGGTTTTCTTTCAGTCCAGAAGCTATGATAGATATTCCTTGGTGAGCTTTTAAATAAAAACGCGATCCTGAAGTTTGACAGATTAGTTTCTGAAATATGTTTAGCTTCAATTCTTTAATTAAATTTGGCTTGTACGACGTGCAGTATGTGCCGGCTGAATTTGCTAGCAAGTATTTCAGTAGAGATGTCAAAATCATCAAACTACAGGTCTCTGATGGAAGAGAGTGGCCGGTCCAACTTTTTTGGAGACACAATGAGTCTGCTGATATAATAACGGGATGGTCTGCATTCTCCAGGGAGAATAATTTGAAGGAAGGAGATTTGTGCTTGTTTGAGCTCATCAGGAAGGAGGACTTTCTACTGAAAGTTTCAGTATTTCATTCCTGTGATTAGATGCTGTGTAGTCTCTAGAATATGATCTATCTTTAAGTTGCAAATGCTTTCAAACTGTGGATATTATGGTGATGTAGTTATCTATTAGATTTTCTGTACTCCTTGACTGTGGCCTAAACTAGATTTTTATATTAATCTCTTTGGAGCTAATTATATGTAGATTATATATAATTGTTTCTTATTTACAGTGCAGTTCATTGACAGCAAAAGGTAAGCTACACCGACTTGTAAAGCTTCTAGTAAATATATTTTAGGGAAAATCGTATTTTAGTCTTTGTAGTTTGCCTTAATCTGTGTTTAGTCCATGGTTATTTGAAATTGTAATTTTTAGTCCATCATTATTCTGACAATAGGGATTGTAGTCCCTACTGTCCAATTCTGTTAGGGTTCCGTCAAGTCAATGAGGGTCAATGAGAGTAAATAGGTAAAATCATCAGTGGGGACATGAAGGGTAATTAGGGCTGAAGGCTATAAAGGTAATTTGATATATACAATTAATAATATATTAAATAAAAAAAATAAAAAATAAAAAACAAATCAATAAATAAAAATAAAAAACAAAATCAATAAATATTAAAAATTAAAAATTAAAAAACAAAATAAAATCCTCTTCATCATAAAACCCTAAACCGATCACTATCTATTGATTTGTTTGTTCTTCTCTGCTCTATCTATTTGATACTGATTTAACTAATAAATCAACCAAACCATTAAGTCATTCACTATCTATGATTTAAATAATGTTCTTCTCTCGAGATTGTATTTCTTGATCAAGTCTAATGCAATTCAGTGACCTCATAAACTTTAAATCCATCAACAGACGTAAAGATTGTGTTCTTCTCTGCTCTTTCTCTCTTTTATTCTTCTTCTTCTTCTTCTTCTTCTTCTTCTTCTTCTTCTTCTTTGTCGATTGGGTTTGGGTGTGAGTGTTTTATAGGTTCGATTGGATTTGGGTGTGGGTGTGGGTGTGGGTGGTTTGGTATGATTAGTATGGGGTATTAAGGGGGCTGCCGGCGGTCGCTCCGTCTCTGGTCACTAACGGTCACTCATCGCCAGTGGTCAACAACCCATCTCTGGTCACTTCGTCACCAACCATCACCATCAACAACCCTCATTGGTTCATCACCATCACCATCACCAACCACACACACACTCAAACACCATCACCACCACGACACACAATACCCAGAATTCCAGAAACCCTAACCGATTTTGACCGACAGATTTTGGGTTTTTGACTAATGAATTTTGGGTTTGAGTGGTTAGTGGGTGTTAAATCGATTTGATTTGAGTGGCTTGATGTTTGGTTTGAGTGGGTGTTGTGTTGGAATTGAGATTTTTTATTTTGTTGACAGTGATTTCTCGACGGTCAACCGGTCAACGATTTAAGTTAGTGAAACCTGCGAATATAAATGTAATAAAGAACGTAACAACAGTAAATAATTAAGAAGGCAAGATATGTGGTAAAATTCCAGTGATTGGAGAAACGTTTACGGGTTATTGCCTTAACAACTTAGTCAAATTCACTATTTTGGTAAATAATACACACTTTGGTCTCTCTCTTTCTTGCTAAGATTTTCACACCCGGTTATTATGTTTTGCAGGTGTATTTATACATGATGCCGCTAGAGTTTTGAACTGTTAGGGTTTCGAGTCATGGCATACAAGTGAAGGATTACAGAGTTGGTTTTAAGACTCTTTTCCTAATTGATATTATCATGTATTTAATGCTATTGATTCCGAATGTCTCGGACTCTAATTGCCTGTTATTTAGGAGAGAATATCTGTTTGTTTCCTTGTTGGACTCCTGGTGGTCATGCAGCAGTTGACCCGTGATTGATCGTCACAGCTGTATAACTTATGTGGTGGAAAGACCCTTAATGTGATCGTCGTTTATGTTTATGCCCAGTAATGCAGAGTATAGTCGAGCAAGCATGGTCTTCTGCTCGGCTCACTCAGTTTTACTTGGCACTGTTAGGCTTGTCTATTTTTTCGTTAGTGCCGTGCTGGTACCAGATGGCCTATCCTCGTGGGACTCTTACGTGTCCTTTGACTGATACCTTGACTTTTTGCTTACGTGGCGAGATTGGTCTGCGTTGCCTAGTGACGTGTCCTCAGTGAATTTTACATAGAACAGATTTCGATCATGATTTGGATCGTGATGATGGTGATGATCGTGATTTCTATCGTGGTTTGAGTGGGTGTTGTGTTGTGTTCTTAGCTTGATCGTTTTTGATTTTCGATCGTGATTTGTTTTTGTTTTTGTTTTTGTTTTTGATGGATTGGGTTTCCAGATCAAAAAAAAAAAAAAAAAAAATTTATGAAGAGATGGATTTGAAGGAAGTCTAGATTGGATCTCCATTGTTCATCTCCTCAGATGGACGGTGGAGATCTAATTTGGACTTCCACCAAATCCACAATTTTTTTTTAAATTCTTTTTAAATTATTTTAATTTCGGTTTTTAAGACAAAATTAAGGGTAAAACGGCCTTTTCAATGGGATCAGCACACATCAGGGGCATTATGGTCATTTAACAAGTCTGATATGACAGAATTTGTCCTTTTGACGGAATCTACCCTTTTGACGGATTCTGTCACAGAAGGACTAAAAATTACAATTCTCCCTATTTTTATTTGGAATAGCACTTCAAAAATAAATGTTTTGTATCATTTTATTTTCATTATTGTTTTAAGTGGTGATTATTATTTTACCAGAAAGAATTCCTAGTAATTTCTAGGTTTGCAAAATTGCAATAAAGATAATTTGTAATCTTGCTTCAACTAAGTTCAGCTTAACATGGTTTTGTCACATGAGAATAATTTTTTTAATTTTTTTAAGTATCACATCAGAAGTTGATTTAAGGAGAAGACAATCATTAAATAATTTTTCCTACCGTATTGAACATCAAACCTTTTAACTTTAGGCAATGTTTGATTGGATAGAATGGAATGGAAAGAAAGTCATCTCGTTCGTGTGGATTGTTAAAATATAATGAAATAGTGATTCTATTGGAATGGGGATTCCACCATTTTGGTGGAATGGGCATTCCATCCAAAAACCAATGGAATACCCATTCCATCCAAAAACCAATGGAATACCCATTCCATTCTAAACTAAAAATTATATTCCATAAATATCCTCATATGCCCCAACTCCATTCCAAAAATATCCTCCTTTCCAAAAATAATATATTATTAATATATATTATATTAATGATATATTATATTATATATAATATATATGTATTATATATAATAAATAATATATAACTATATATATAATATATACTCTTATATTTTATTATTATTATCCAAAATATAATTATATAGGGCAAATTGCACTGCACCCCTTGAGGTTTGGGCAATGTACACTTATTTAGAAAAGTTTTGGTATTATACACTAACACCCCCAAGACTTAAATTTGACTTTGAAAATGCCTAAAATACCCCTAGTTGCATTATTTTATACTTTTTTTTTTTTTTTTTACCTTTTAACCAAAAACTTTATAAACTTCAATAAAATAAAAAAAATTAAATAAAAGATATGATTCATTAAATAAATAAATAGTTTAAAAATAAATAAATAAATAGTTTGGATATTTAGAACTTTTTTTGTTCCTATTAACGGATATCCTTAAAAAATTTAATGTTTTTAATTTTTTTATTTATTTTTTAAAACTATTTATTTATTTAATTTTTGAAAACTATTTATTTATTTATTTTTAAAACTATTTATTTATTTAATGAATCATATCTTTTATTTAATTTTTTTATTTTATTAAAGTTTATAAAGTTTTTGGTTAAAAGGTAAAGAAATAAAGTATAAAATAATATAACTAGGGGCATTTTAGGTATTTTTAAAGTCAAATTTAATTCATGGGGGTGTTAATGTATAATACTAAAATTTTTCCAACTAAGTGTACATTGCCCAAACCTCAAGGGGTGCAGTGCAATTTGCCCTATTATATAATATATATTATATATAATATATAAATATCATATAATATATAAATATGTATTAAAAATATATATATAATAATATTTATATTATATATATTATTATGTAATATATCTAAAATATGTTATATATTATAATAATATATAATATTACCATAATATATCATGTTATTATAAATGTTTTATAATTAGGAGTATTTTGGTCAAAATATAGTTAACTTCATTCCATTCCGTTGTTAACCAAATAAAATAATACTAATTCAGAGACTAATTCTAAAGTTCTAACCAAACAAAAAACTCAGTTTTTCTTTTCTTTTCTTTTCTTTTCTTTTCTTTTCTTTTCTTTCTATTCCCATTATCATTTCGATTACTATTCCACCAGGTAACCAAAAGTGACATTAAGACTTTAAAAGTTGAGAGTTTCAAAGTGGTTTTGGCATTGATATCTGTGTAAAAGCTGGTGCTATTCAAATATTTTTATTGTCATTGATATCTGTGTAAAATTAAAAAGTTGGTGAACCGCTGAATCTACAGTAACTTGATATTTTAATGGCATTGATATTTGTTTTGTGGGATTGGAAGTCGGAAGTTGGAACCCAGAAATTCAGAAAAAATTATGATTTTCGACCGAACATTCCCATATATATATTTTTTTTAACACCAACATTCACATATGTTAATGTGCGAGGAGAGACAAATTTAAATACAAGAGCAAATTGAAACCTAAGACTTATATTCAGAAACAATTGTATCGTTATTGACACTCGATCTCCTTCACATTAATTAAAAAATTAATATTTAACCGTGTCAAAACATAAAAAAGTTTAAAATACCTCTAAATATTTATTTACTTTTATAACTCTAATAGAAGATAAAAAAAATATTTTATTTATAAAAGGTAGTAAAATTAATTGCACATGTTGGTTGTAAATTTTCTATTTTTGGACAAAAATACCCTTAAACAATTGAAGAATTCCAATTTTATAAAAAAGGAAAAATAAATTATTTTTTTGAAGTGGAAAAAACAACTAATAACATTAAACAATTAAAAGAATTTAAGTAAAAGAAATCGTGCTTAAAAAAAATAGAAAAAAAAAATCAAAAGATCTGATTGATCATCTTAGACTGTTATTTAAAAAATGAAGATTTTGATATTTTTTTTTTTATAAAATTGTTTTTTTTTTTTTATCAAAAATGTTTTTTTAAGAAAAGAATTACTCCCAAATACGAACTTATGCCCTGTTAACAAAAAAAAAAAAAAAAAAAAAATCCAAACGCAACTTGCCTGTTTCTCTTGGTGCAAAATTTGTAATTCAACACATAAATAAATATAATTTTTTTTCAAAAAAAAATAAAAAATGGTTACAACAGACTTGAACATGGCAGCATCATTAAATCGAAGAACCATTAATTCAATCGGTTTGATTTGCCAAAAATCAAATAAAAATAAGGGATAATTACTTTGGTGACCATCAATTTTATTAACCACTATTAAATTGGCCACCCATTTTACAATAAACTTAATGGAGTTTGACAAAATGACTAATGTCACAGACTCGAAATATTCAGTTTATATGATAAAAAAACTGAGTTAGGATTCTCTCTTGTCCTTCTCCTAAAACACCTACTTATATAAGAGAGAAAGAAATGAATAAATTCTAATATTTATTTTCATTTATAAAAAATTAAGGAAAAAAAAAAGGACAGCGGATTATCCTAATCCCACAACAAAACTACATTTAGGAACTCCCTTGTCTCAAAAATCAAATTAGAAAAATCTGGATATGATTAGACAAGGCATTATTAATTACATAAGTTTTTCTGATTAGTAAAACTAAAGCTGCACGTTGTCTGAAATGTATCATCAATCATGTATATCTTTTTGTCTTGGAAACTCAATTGGAGAGAAGCTTGAGTGTTTGACACGGTGACATCTGCTAAAACAAAAATTGTTGAAGCATTGTTGTTTCTACACTTCTGTCTCGGGTCTCAACTCTCAAACCAGATGGCTTCTAGTAGAAGAAGAACAGAACCCATTTCATCAAATCCCTTGGCCGAGACACCCTTCCATTTCTTCAAGGTTATCCTTCCTGCAACCCTTGAAGAAAAGAAGCTGGTAAGTTACTCAACCTTCTTTTTCTTTTTCTTTTTCTTTCTTTGCAGACATTATTATCGGTTTGAACAAGAAAATTATAATCTTTGAGCTTTCTTTTTGGTTGTTAACTAAGCTACATACCCATATATTTCAGTTTCATGCTCTTTAAACAAACTGAAAATATAAGGAATTTGGTTTTGGGAGGGATTCACAAATTTCTGTCACTCTAGAATGCTAGTTAGTGTAGCAAAGACTCCATTTTTATCTCGTATGTTTCTCAGATTTCTTCAAAAAGTTAAGAAGCGATTATTCTATCTAAATAATTTAGTTGTAGTTGTAATTAACTTGACTTTGGAATCATTTTACCTAAAATGTAAAGTTTTACTCATACTGAAATTAATAGCAGGGTTGGAGTTGGTACTGAGAAGTGTTATAGGATGTTTGATTATCTATTCAATTAGCAAAAATGTTGCATGAGATAGTGAATAGTTCTGATGGAATATAGAATTAATGATCTACCATGCCTTTGCTCTACAACAACCCCATTTATTAGCTGCCTCAATATGTGGATTGTGTTTTTCTCAAGAGTGTAATCCATGTCATTTGGAAAGCCAGGAACAGATTGAAGTTTGAGAAATACCCTGTCAATGTTTCTCAAGCTACTTATCGTTTCTGGGTCTTCATTCGGCCTTCTATGCTGAATTGAGGACTGTTATTTTTGCTATTGAAAGCTCATTTTAAAGATTTTCATCACCTATGGATTGAATGTAACTCATTAGCAGTAGTTTATCGTCTCTCTAAACGGCTCTAATCTCCTCCTTAGCAGGTTCCCACTTGTTTATTCGTTTGCTTGGATGGGGTATGTACACCTGAAAATTTATGTTTCTCATATCTATTGAGAAGGAAAAATATAATCTTTGAGTCTTGTATTTTGGTTGTTAACCAAGCTACATACCCACAGACTGAAAATATAAGGAATTTGGTTTTGGTTTTGGTTTTGGTTTTGCATTGTATGTAGAACTTTAGGGGATTCACAAATTTCTGTCACTCTAGAATGCTAGTTAATGTAGCAAAGACTCAATTTTTATCTCTTTTGCTTTTAAGATTTCTTCAAAAAGATTTGTAATTATGTGGTTTTCCATGTCTTTGCTTTGCATTCAAGCCCTTTACACAGCCGTATCCAGTCTAATCTCATTATAAATCATTGATCCCCTTGATTATAATTCTTTATATAGTTGATAGTAGGGGGTAGTATCTCAGTGATGTTATTGTTTCTCTGAAATTTACTTCAGAATTGTGATATTGGTATGAGTATTTAGATTCTTGTTTCTCATAGACTGGTGTTGACTAATTAATTGTAATGACTCTTAGAAGCATCACTTTTATTGATTTTCCCCAAATTTGTATCAATGCAGAGGATTCCAGAAAAGTTTGTGAGGAAATTTGGGGATGAACTCTCTGATGTTGCCAAACTTAGAGTTCCTAATGGTCGAGTTTGGCATGTGAGGTTGACAAAAGATGGGAATAAGATTTGGTTTCATGTTGGTTGGAATGACTTTGTTAAATATCATTCAATTTGTGTTGGATATTTCTTGGTTTTCAAATATGGAAAGAATTCAAATTTTGATGTTCTTATATTTGATGTGTCTGCTTGTGAGATTCAATATCCATATTATTGTGGAGGAGGTTTAAAAAATGATGAGAATAACTTGGGGAGCAAGAGATGTAAAGTAGAAGAGTTGGATGAGATCAAAACATCAGATGCCATAGGTGATGAGAGTGAGTTTAAAAAGGCTGTCTGTAAAGTTGAGATAAGTTCTTCAGATGAAGAGAACGAAAGAATTAAATTCGGTAAGCTCTTTCCACTTATATGTTTTCTATTTGTTAAATTAATTGAAAGTGTTTTACATTTTTCAACACTAATTACATATATTGCAGATATACTTGATTTGGTAGCTGTACTTAAGGACTTTGGAATCACTGTTGGTTGCAAGTTTAGATATATTTCGGCAGAAGAAAGAGAGAGAGCAATCACTGCTGTCAAATTGTTCAAGCCTAAAAATCCTTCATTCATGGTTATCTTGCGGCCAGATAACCTACGGAAGGGTCGTGTGGTGAGTTTTCTAATAAAATGTTATCACGAGGTTTTGTTTCTCAGTAGCCTTTGAAATATATTGCTTAGTCAAAATTCTTTTTTTTCTCGAGCAGGTTGTGCCGACCAAATTTGCTAAGAAATGTTTGAGCAGTAAATCTAAATGGATCAAACTACAAGATTCTGATGGAAGTGAGTGGTCTGTCCTAACAATGTGGTATCGAAAGTGTTGTTATATGAGAAGACTCCGTGGACTTTTAAGGAAGAAGAATTCTGACTTGGGAGACATCTGTATCTTTGAGCTAATAAGGATGAAAGAACTCAAAGTTTCGGTATTTTCCGCGTCGTCTACAGAGTGAATATGTTTAGAAGTGAGAATGTTTCTCCTATAAGTTGCAAACCTTTATCACCTATCGATTTCAGTATTTGTCGTTAAATACGTAGATTATGTTTAAATCATGATATTGAAAACAGGATCAGGATGATCTGGTTTCCAGTGTAGTTCATTGACAGCAAAAGAAAAGCTACACTGGTTTGTTTTGGAAGAGAAAAAACATCCTTGCCTGGTCTTGAATCTTTTTATTTTTCATTATTGTTTTAGTTGATGATTGTAATTCTAACAGGAGTATTAGGCTTGAAATGAAGATACGTAATTGTAATCTGGCATCATCGTTGAAGTTGCATTAGGAGAAGACAATCATTAAATAATGTTTCTATTGGTATTGAACATCAAACCTAAGACTTGGCTTCCGGTTGGCAGCCAAAAGCAAAGTATGAATAACAAGTTATTTTATTTTAATTTTTAAAAAAATGGAAAATTAGTTTTTAAATTACAGTTTATTATTATATATTAATTGAATAATAAAACTATATTAAATATAGAAAATTTGAAAACTATTATAATAAAGTTAATAAATAATAAAATTATATTAAAATGTAGACAAATTGAAAATTATTAGAATAAATTTAATAAATAATATAATTATATTTATCAAGATAATTAAATTATACTTAAAATATAGAACAATTAAAAATGACACTTAAATAATATTTTTTTTTTTTGATAAGGTTGTTGGGGATCAGGATAACCCCATCCCAATATTTTATTAAAGAAAAAAGAAAGAGAACAAACGATAACAGAAAACAAAAAAAAAAGAAAAGATCAACAAAATCTAAAAGAAGGTCTGCTACAAAAATAATTGAAAATAAATAATAATATTAATAAGTAATATAATTACATTTATAATTTATAAAAATTGAATATATAAATAAGATTACATTAAATAATTAATGTAATTACATTTATAATACAGTATTAGAGTAATATAAAAAAAGTTGAAAATTTTATTAGAGTAATATTAATCATTAATATAATTACATTTATAATATTAAAAAAAATTATAAGTATTATTAAGATCATATTTTTTTTTTTAGTGTAACTGCTCATCATGATTTTTTTTAAAACAAATATTACATAAATTCGGGTTTTTAAGAGAAGGATGATCGAACCCACGACCTCGTGGCGTAGTTGTGAGGGATATACCATTCGACAAATCTCATCTTACCGTTTATCATGAATTATATAATATAAAATTGTATTAAACTTAAAAGATGAATACAATTTTATAAAATATATGGAACTAATTGAAGTAAAAAACTAAATTAATGGATAAAAAGAAAAGTTGTAAAAATAAAATAAAAAATGTATGGAAAACTTTAAATATAAACAAAATTTCCTTTAAAATATACATAAATTAAATGCCCGAGTGGGTAGCCTTGGTAGGATTAGTATCTTCATTAAGCTTAAAGGGAAGCTTGATAGAATAATATTAATAAATAATATAATTAAATTTGTAATTTGTAAATATAATTAAAATGATATTAATATGCAATAAAATTACATTTATCATAAATAATATAATGAAAATTGTGAAAATAAGTAATTATTTGTAATATATTAATAAATTGGAAACATTTTGGAAATGTATATATTAATTTAAGAATAAAAAATATGAATACACTTTTTATTATATTATATATAAATGTTTATATTTGATTGAGAAGTAAGAATAATAATGAAAAGTATAAAAAAAAAGTTTTAAAATAAGGTTGGATAAGTTAAATATAATGAAATATATATTATTTTGTATTTATTAGATTATTAAAAAATAATTAATTGCAATTGTGGAGAACAAGTTTGACATTGAAGTTAATGTTAAAGTTGTTTTCAATGTTGGTGGGAACAACTTTAATGTTGCAATCAACGTTAGAGTTGTTCCTAGAACAAATCAACGTAAAATAAAGGAAACCATTTTGACGTTATGGGAACAAGTAATCGTTGAGAACAACTTCAACGTTGGAGTTGTTTCAGAAACAAGTATACGTAAAATAAAGGAAACAACTTTGACATCATGGAAACAAATTTAACGTTGAAGTTAATGTTAAACTTGTTCTCGGAAACAAGTAATCGTTGGGAATAACTTTAATGTGTTAACCAACATTGGAGTGGTTCCTGGGAACCACTCAACGTCAACAAAAGAAACAACTTTTGCATTTTAGGAACCTCTTTAACGTTGTAGTCAATGTCAAAGTTGTTTCCGGAAACAACTACTTGTCGAAAACGACTTCAATATTAGTCGGAACCACTTTAATGTTTTAACCAATGTTGGAGTTATTCCTAGGAACCACTCAATATCAACAAAGGGAACAACTTTTACATTTTGGAAACTACTTTGATGTTGACTTCAATAACAAAGTTGTTCCCGGGAATAACTACTCGTTGGGAACAACTTCTTGGGAACAACTTCAACGTTCGTGGGAACCACTCAATGTCAATAAATGGAACAACTTTTATATTTCATGAACCACTTTAACGTTGTAGTCAACGTCAAAGTTGTTCCCGAAAACAACTACTTGTTGAGAACAACTTTAACTTTTGTGGGAACCACTTTAATGTTTTAACCAACGTTGGAGCAGTTCTTGAGAACCACTCAACGTCAACAAAGAGAACAACTTTTACATTTTTGGAAACACTTTGACGTTGACTTCACGTCAAAGTTATTCCCGGAAACAACTACTTGTTGGGAACAACGTCAACGTTGGTGGGAACCACTTTAACGTTTTTACAAACGTTGGAGTTGTTCCCAGGAACCACTCAACGTCAATAAAGGGAACAACTTCAACGTTGGTGAGAACCATTTTAACTTTGAAGTTATCGTGAAAGTTGTTCCCGGAAACGATTACTCGTTGGGAACAAATTTAACGTTGTAGGGAACCACTTTAACAATCTAACCAACGTTTGTAGTTGTTTCTGATAACCATTTAACGTCAACAATAATATAATATTAGAAGTAATTACCGGAAACCTACCCGAGGTTTGTCAATTTACACTAAAAAATAACTTTATCATAAATTGACACTCACCTCCCCTACCATTAAAGTTTGACCATTTACTTTGACACTTCAAAGGGTAATATCGTCTTTTTAAAATTTACTCTTATTTTAATAAAATCAGAAATAAATAAAAAATCAAAAATATATTTAAAAAAGAAAGATAAAAGAAGGTGTATCTCAACCATCCATCACATAGATGGATGGTGGAGATTCATTCATTTAAAAAACTTGAAAAACAATTAATCTCCACCATTGGGAGATTTATTAAATTTAAAAAAAAAAATCGAAAAAAAAGAGAGAATTGAACACCAGAGGTTTCATCGAACATCACTATGACATTGAATTTTTTCTTGGCATAATAAACAGGGAATCAATCTTCCAAATCATCAACTTAAATGGGATTCTGATTTTGTTTCCATAAAATGATAAAATGGAGTTTTGGCGGTATTTTATAACAAAATTTTTTTTATTTTTTTTTTAATAAAGATTTTTAATTTTATAACTATTTTCTTTTATTTTATTTTATTAATTTTTTGTTAAATTACTATTTTTTTTAGTTATAAGGATCAGACCTTTTAACTTTATGTTCAGTTTCTGCATAAAGTTTGATCAAAGAGGTTTTGGCATTGATATCTGTGTAAAAGTTAGTGAATCTACATTGACTTTGTCTGTGGGCTTGGAACTTGGAGGTTGGAACCCAGAATAATATTATGATTTTTGACTAGTTATTAGAAGACCATACATTCCCATAAGATTTTTCTCATTAATTAATAAAGCAAAAGCTGCATGATCACTCATAATTGAGCACCCGCAATAGTACGGAGCCGTAAGAGTAGCACAATGATAAATAGAATTCGTCCCACAAGGATTGATGTATTTAGTACCATAATTGATTGATTAACTACTATTTAGACAAGCAATATTAAATGATTGAATTGCATTGCTTAAAATTAACTAAATTAGACATATAACTAAATTGCAATAATTTAAACTAGGCAAGCAAATAAACTCAAGCAAGTCAAACACAGACAATTGATTGTATTTCTTATGGGAAATTAGGCTAAGACTATGAATCCACCTATCAAATTCTCATCAATTTTAGGCATATCATTAAGGTAAAGTATGCAAGTGTGTGTAGATTCGTGATACCCTCTATTTGTCTCTAACCTCTCTCAAGTGATAAAGACAACATTTATATGCACCAACAACCTATTTCTCAATGGTTATCTGAACTACATACAAATTCATTAAGTTCATGGCACACAAATTGAATCCTACAAGCTAGCATTGCATATTTCTATCTTACTAGACTTGTATCAGGCATTTCATCGAGCACATTGTGTGCTTCTCCTCTCGGTGCTTCACACAACAACCAAATATCAACCAAGTGCTAGCTGGACACCTAGAAGCATTAAGCAATTGAAATACACATACACAACACAAGCAATAATGATAAAATAATGGCATTTACTAATGATTCATGGAAAAGGTTTCATCTTGGCCTTAGCCAATATAGATTTAGTTCATATTACAAGAAATGGCAACAAAAGATATGATATTTATGTAAGCCATAACAAATTACAAATGAAAATAAAGAGAGAAAGGTGTAGAGAAAACTATATGTGAAGCTCTCCTCCTCTCTTGGTATGTTGGTGTGATTGGCTTGCTTCTTCTCTCTTAGTTCCCTTCTATGCTCCAAGGTTGGGTTTTGATGGTGGGAAATGGTGTGAAAGTTGGATATTTGATGTTTGGTGAAGTGGATTTGAAGTTTGGGTGATGGATTTAAGGTTGGATGTGGTGATTTGCTGGATTTGGAGAGTAAAAATGTGTTCTTGAAGTGTTTTAGAGTGGAAGGGTCGTGCAAGAGGTGTGAGCTGAAGGGAGGTATTTATAGTGTATGGAATTAGGGCACGAAAACCTAGACCAATTTCTGATGTGGCAGTGTGGGTGCTATACGTAGAGCGCTTCTGTACAGCGCCACTTTTTTGATCTCGATTCTCCCAGCTTAGGCGCTATACGTAAAGCGCTTCTGTACAGCGCCCGTACAGCGCTTCTTCTCTGTCTTCACTTCTCCAGGCTTGGGCGCTGTACGTAGAGTGCTTCTGAACAGCGCCCGTACAGTGCCGATTCTCTGTCCTCTGAGTCGCTCCCATATGGGCGCTGTACGTAGAGCGACTTGTACAGCGCCCCACCTGATTTTTCCTCAAAATTGCTGTTTTTGCCTCCCATTCTTTATTTCTCTACAATAAAGCCCTTAAAAGACTAGAAACCTACATAAGCTTATTTAAACATTAAAAATACCGGTTTTACCCGGAAAACGAAGGTAAATGATAGGTAAAACGGGGCTACATCAAGTGTAGAAATAGACATTATCACTGCACATCCCATTAAAAAGCTTGTAGGGTGTCTGAAAAGTATCACGGGTACATTGTATCTTTTGTCTGAAAGTTAATGGGAGAGATTCTTGACACAGTGGTTAAAATCAAAAATCACTGTGTTAACAAAGAAAACAGAAATTGTTGCATCATTGTTGTTTTTACACCTGTCTCCCAACAAGGAAGCATTTGATTTTGTCAACAACCAAACAAAACGGCTTCTAGTAGAACCTCGTATTTCTTTAAGGTTATCCTTCCTGCAACCATTGAAGAAAAGGTAGGTTACTCAACCTTCATTTTCTTTTTCTTGCTTTGCAGACATTTTTTATTGGTTTGAACAAGAAAATTATAATCTTGAAGTCTTGTTTTTTGTTTTTAACTTAGCTACATACCCACATATTCCAGTTTCATGCACAGTAATTTTTTAAGAAAAAAATTGGTTGCAAGAACATGGGTAGCATCATGAAATCGAAGAACTATTAGTTCAATTGGTTTGATTTAAAAAATTATTCTTAACATGAATTTTTTAGGACAAGTTTTAACATTACATAAGAATTTAAATTTTAACAAAAGAAGATAATTTTGAGATATATATATATATATATTTATCAAAAATGTTTTTTTTTTTTAAATTTTAAATTTTATTTTTTTTATTTTTATTTTTAAGAAAAGAATTACTCCCAAATACGCACTTATGCTTTGTTAAAAAAAAAAAAAAAAAAAAAAAAAAAAAAAAAAAAACGACTTCCCTATTTCTTTTGGTGCGAAATTTGTAATTTAACACACAAATAAATATAAGTTTTTCCAATAATAATAATAATAATAATAAAATTGGTTGCAACAGACTTGAACATGGCAGCATCATGAAATCGAAGAACCATTAGTTCAATTGGTTTGATTTGCCAAAAAACATATAAAAATAAGGGATAATTACTTTGGTGACCATCAATTTTGTTAATCACTATAAAAATGGCCACCCATTTAACTGTAAATGATGCAGGAGATATTATTGAAGATTTTTTTGAAGATTTTTTATTTTAAAAATAATTTTATAATTAGGTAGTTAATTATTTTATGATTTGATTCTTATTAAATCAAATATTATTTCCTATAGGTTTTTAACGTTTTAGGAATCTTTTGACCGTTTTAGGAGATTTGATATCATTTCATTGGGGATTCTTTCCTATTTGATTAGGATTTTTGTTTAGATTTCTTTATTGTTTAGAATTCTAAGAGAAACAGAATCCCTATAGAATCGGTTTACTTTTACTATTTAAGTAGCTTGTATTAGGTTTTGAGAATCGGTTGTTGAATTAATAAAAATTAAAAAGTTATCTCTTTTTATCAATTTTCGGTACCTTTACGAGGGTCAACAAATTTGAAGCCTATTATTCTAGTATATGTGTGCAGATCAACATATTAATAGTAGGGTTCGCTTCTGGTATTCGTGCGCGAATCAACGGATCAACGGATACGAATCAGTTATCCTGTCTTCTATCGATTGTTGTTTTGCATTGAATTTTCACGCTGCATCAGTAAACTTAATGGAGTTTGACTGTATGACCATTCACAGACTCGAAATATTCAATTTATATGATCAAAAAATTGAGTTAGGATTCTCTTTTGTCCTTTTTCTTTTCCTGAATTTTTTTTCCAATGTAAGTGAAACATCCACTTGTATAAGAGAGAAATAAATAAACAATTTCTAACCGTTTATTTTCATTTATGAACATCTAATAAAAAAATTAAGGAAAAAAAAGGACAGCGGATTATCCTAATCCCCCAACAAAACTACATTTGGAACTCCCTTTTAATTACATTCTTGCATATTATTATTTATTAGACAAGGCATTATTAAACTACATAAGTTTTTCTGATTAGTAAAGCTAAAGCTGCACATCCCATTAGAAGCCGGTACAGTGTCAGAAATGTATCATCAATCAAGTATCCTTTTGTCTTGGAAAGTCAATTAGAGTCTGGAGAGAAGCTTGAGTGTTTGACACGGTGACACCTGCTAAAACAAAAATTGTTGAAGCATTGTTGTTTCTACACCTCTGTCGTCTCAACTCTCAAACCAGATGGCTTCTAGTAGAAGAAGAGCAGAACCCATTTCATCAAATCCCTTGGCCGAGACACCCTTCCATTTCTTCAAGGTTTTCCTTCCTGCAACCCTTGAAGAAAAGAAGCTGGTAAGTTACTCAACCTTCTTTTTCTTTTTCTTTCTTTGCAGACATTATTATTGTTTTGAACAAGAAAATTATAATCTTTGAGCCTTCTTTTTGGTTGTTAACTAAGCTACATACCCATATATTTCAGTTTCATGCTCTTTAAGCAAACTGAAAATATAAAGAATTTGGTTTTGGGATGGATTCACAAATTTCTGTCACTCTAGAATGCTAGTTTGTGTAGCAAAGACTCCATTTTTATCTCGTATGTTTTTCAGATTTCTTCAAAAAGTTAACAAGTGATTATTCTATCCAAATATTTTAGTTGTAGTTGTAATTAACTTAACTTTGGAATCATTTTACCTAAAATGTAAAGTTTTACTCATACTGAAGTTAATAGCAGGGTTGGAGTTGGTACTGAGAAGTGTGATAGGATGTTTGATTATCTATTCAATTAGCAAAATGTTCTGATGGAATATAGAATTAATGATCTACCATGCATTTGCTTTACATCAACCCCATTTATTAGCTGCCTCAATATGTGGATTGTATTTTTCTCAAGAGTGTAATCCATTTTATTTGGAAAGCCAGGAACAGCTTAAAGTTTGAGAAATACCCTGTCATTGTTTCTCAAGCTACTTATCGTTTCCGGGTCTCCATTCGGCCTTCTATGCTGAATTGAGGACTGTTATTTTTGCTATTGAAAGCTCATTCTTAAGGTTTTCATCACCTTTGGATTGAATGTAACTCATTAGCATTAGTTTACTGTCTCTCTAAGCGGCACTAATCTCCTCCTTAGCAGCTTCTTAATTACTTGTTTTTTCAATTGCTTGGATGGTATGTACACCATGAAAATTTATGTTTCTCATATCTATTGAGAAAGAAAAATATAATCTTTGAGTCTTGTTTTTTGGGTTTTAACCAAGCTACATACCCACAGATTGAAAATATAAGGAATTTGGTTTTGGTTTTGGTTTTGCTTTGTATGTAGAACTTTTGGGGATTTACAAATTTCTGTCACTCTAGAATGCTAGTTAATGTAGCAAAGACTCAATTTTAATCTCTTTTGTTTTTCAGATTTCTTCAAAAAGATTTGTTATGTGGTTTTCCATGTCTTTGCTTTGCATTCAAGCCTTTTACACAGCCATATCCAGTCTAATCTCATTATAAATTATTGATCCCCTTGATTATAATTCTTTATACAGTTGATAGTAGGGGGTAGTATCTCAGTGATGTTCTTGTTTCTCTGAAATTTACTTCAGAATTGTGATATTGGTATGAGTATTTAGATTCTTGTTTCTCATAGACTGGTGTTGACTAATTAATTGTAATGACTCATAGAAGCATCACTTTTATTGATTTTCTCCAAATTTGTATCAATGCAGATGATTCCAGAAAAGTTTGTGAGGAAATTTGGGGATGAACTCTCTGATGTTGCCACACTTAGAGTTCCTAATGGTCAAGTTTGGCACGTGAGGTTGACAAAAGATGGGAAAAAGATTTGGTTTCATGTTGGTTGGCATGACTTTGTTAAATATCATTCAATTTATGTCGGATATTTCTTGGTTTTCAAATATGGAAAGAATTCAAAATTTGATGTTCTTATATTTGATATGACTTCTTGTGAGATTCAATATCCATATTATTGTGGAGGAGGTTTAAAAATGATGAGAATAACTTGGGGAGCAAGAGATGTAAAATGGAAGAGTTGGATGAGATCAAAACATCAGATGCCATAAGTGATGAGAGTGAGTTTAAAAAGGCTGTCTGTAAAGTTGAGATAAGTTCTTCAGATGAAGAGAATGAAAGAATTAAATTCGGTAAGCTCTTTCCACTTAAATGTTTTCTATTCGTTAAATTAACTGAAAGTGTTTTACATTTTTCATTTTTGAACATTAATTCCATATGTTGCAGATAGACTTGATTTGTTAGCTGTACTTAAAGACTTTGGAATCACTGTTGGTTGCAAGTTTAGATTTATTTCAGCAGAAGAAAAAGAGAGAGCAATCACTGTAGTCAAATTGTTCAAGCCTAAAAATCCTTCATTCATGGTTATCTTGTGGCTAGATAACCTACCGAAGGGTCGTGTGGTGAGTTTTCTAATAAAATGTTGTCACGAAGTTTTGTTTCTCAGTAGCCTTTGAAATATGCTTAGTCAAAATTCCTTTTTCTCGAGCAGGTTGTGCCGACCAAATTTGCTAAGAAATGTTTGAGCAGTGATTCTAAATGGATCAAACTACAAGATTCTGATGGAAGTGAGTGGTCTGTCCTAACAATGTGGTATGTCAAGTGTTGTTATATGAGAAGTCTCGGTGGACTTTTAAGGAAGAAGAATTCTGACTTGGGAGACATCTTTATCTTTGAGCTAATAAGGATGAAAGAAAAACTCAAAGTTACAGTATTTTCTGCGTCGTCTACAGAGTGAACATGTTTAGAAGTGAGAATGTTGTATAGTTTGATGTTTCTCCTATAAGTAGCAAACCTTTATCACCTATCAATTTCAGTATTCGTCGTTAAATATGTAGATTATGTTTAAATCACGATATGAAAAACAGGATCAGGATGATATGGTTTTGAATGTGGAATGGCTGCTTATATGCTTTCATTTTTACAGTCTTTTAAACCTTCAACATTTATATCTAAAGCAAGGCAATTTGTGCCACAGATGATTGAAAGTTCAGGATTTGTGATTGTATAATTGTTTCTTATTTCCAGTGTAGTTCATTGACAGCAAAAGATAAGCTACACTGGTTTGTTTTGGAAGAGCAAAAACATCCTTGCCTGGTCATTATCTCCTCAAAAATAAATGTCTTAAAAAACACTGGTTTATTTTAGTTGATGATTGTAATTCTAACAGAAGAGTATTAGGCTTGAAATGGAGATAAATAATTGTAATCTGGCATCAACTAAATGGTTTTGTGACTTGTCACATGAGAATGAGATGAGAATCATTGAAGTTGCATTATAGGAGAAGACAATCATTAAATAATGTTTCTATTGGTATTGAACATCAAACCTTTTAACTTTAAGTTCAGTTTCTTCTGCATAAAGTTTGATCAAAGAGGTTTTGGCATTGATATCTGTGTGTAAAAGCTGGTGCTGTGTAAAAGTTGGTGAATCTACAATAACTTTGTTTGTGGGCTTGGAAGTTGGAACCCAGAATAATATTAATTAATAAAGCAAAAGCTGCACATCCCATTAAAAGCTTGTAAGGTGCATGAAAAGTATCATGTACATTGTACCTTTTGTCTGAAAGTTAATGGGAGAGATTCTTGAGTGTTTGACACCGTGGTTAAAATCAAAGTTCACTGTATTAACAAAGAAAACAGAAATTGTTGCATCGTTGTTTTTACACCTCTGTCTCTTCCAAGGAAGCATTTGAATTTTTTTTTCAGCAACCAAACAAAATGGCTTCTAGTAGAACCTTGAATTTCTTTAAGGTTATTCTTCCTGCAACCATTGAAGAAAAGAAGCTGGTAAGTTACTCAACCTTCCTTTTCTTTTTCTTGCTTTGCAGACATTTTTTATTGGTTTGAACAAGAAAATTATAATCTTGAAGTCTTGTTTTTGGTTTTTTAACTAAGCTACATACCCACATATTTCAGTTTCAAGCTCTTTAGTTTCCCAGTAAACAAACAGAAAATATAAGGAATTTGGTTTTGGTTTTGGTTTGGAGGGATTCACTAATTTCTTTCACTCTAGAATGCTAGTTAGTGTAGCAAAGACTCCATTTTTATCTCGTATGTTTTTCAGATTTCTTCAAAAAGTTAACAAGTGATTATTCTTTTCTTTTTCAATTTTTTTGATGCAGTTATTAAAAATTAATGTTGCTATTCGTTGTTGTTTTAGTCCACAATTGGAAATTTTAGACTGCTGGTGACTGGTGAGGAATGAGGATCCTCAAATTATTGTTTAAAAGGATAAAGTTAATGTCTTTAATGGTGATTAGGAGTTGGATTTGGGTTGGAATCGGAGAGATTAATGTAATTTTTGGTAGAATTACTACTTAATGGAGACATGCAATGTGTAGTTGCTAGAAATTCTAGGTTGATTGTTGTTAGCAGGACAATTTGCCTAGATATATGCTTATAGTTTAGGATATCATCAGAACAGTTTCAGTTATTTACTTATTTGTTGCAAGGAACTAGTTTTTGACTTACATTCTGGAAATGCATCTTATTGTCGAAAGAGATCGTTGTAGAAATGGAGAAACTGGAGTTCTATACAGACTGAAATGCATATGTAATTGCTATCGGTTTTCGAAGCTTTTGTTGAGTTGCTCTCATCGAATCATTGATTCAGATGCTCTTAGAGCTTGCTGTTCAGTGTGATTCGTATTCCCTTATCTCCCACTTCTTGATGCTTTTAGACAGTAGAGGCCAATTTGTCCACTATTAGTAGATAAAATGATTTCTTTCACTTCTAAATCCCAAACAATTTGATTAGGGATAGTATACAAAGATTTAAGGTCATTTCTTCAAATTGTTCTCCATTTCTAAGTGATGAATTGCATGAGCTAGTGAATAGTTCTGATGGAATATAGAACTAGTGATCTTCCATGCCTTTGCTTTACAACAACCCCTTTATTAGCTGCCTCAATATGTGGATTATATTTTTCTTAAGAGTGTAATCCATGTCATTTGGAAACCCAGGAACAGATTAAATTTTGTCGTTTCCAGGTCATCATCTGGCCTTCTATGCTGAATTGAGGACTGTTATTTTTGCTATTGAAAGGTCATTTTAAAGATTTTCATCACCTTTGGATTGAATGCAACTCATTAGCAGTAGTTTATCGAATCTCTAAGCGGCTCTAATCTCCTCCTTAGCAGCTTCTCACTTGTTTATTCGTTTGCTTGGATGGTATGTACACCTGAAAATTTATGTTTCTCATATCTATTGAGAAGGAGATTCAGTGGCTGATTTGCTGGCTTAGCTTGGGGCTTAATAGTCAACCTCAGGAAATACAAAGAGCTTCTTCTTAATTCTTTAGATGTCATTCAATTGTGCTTTATGTATTATGTAGTTTAGATTCTGGTCTTTTGAGAGCCCTTTGTTTCTCCATCTTCTAATATTAATATGATATATATCTCTAAGAGTTCTCTTTCCATCAATGCAGAGGCTTCCATTAAAATTTGTGAGGAAGTTTGGGGATGAACTCTCTGCTGTTGTGACACTCACAGTACCTAATGGTCGGACATGGCGTGTGCAGTTGACAAAAGATGATAAAAAGATTTGGTTTCTTCATGATGGTTGGCACGACTTTGTCAAATATCATTCAATTTGTGTAGGATTCTTTTTGGTTTTCAAATATGGAAAGAATTCAAGTTTTCGTGTTCTTATATTTGACCAATCTGCTTGTGAGATTCAATATCCAATATATCACAGAGGACCAAATAATGATGAGCAAAACTCAAACCAGAACGAAATGAAAAGTGACGACTCTGTTGAGATAAAGGGTTTCACAACTCCAAACTCACCTTCTAACTCATTGAAAGACAAAGCTGTTGACGAAAGTAGAAGGTCATCCGGTAAAATGGACACCGCTCCATCACAGCTTAATAAGCCTACTCTTGGTTCAGTCCTAGGAACTAATAGGCATCGGAAATGTGGTGCTTCACAAAGAAAGAGAACCATGACGGCTGTTGCAAGAGAAAGGGCGTTGAATGCAGCCAGATTGTTTAAGCCTGTCAATCCTTTCTGCAGGGTTGTCTTGCGAAAGTCTTACCTAAACAGAAAGGGGTGTCTTATGGTGAGCTATTGAATTTCTTGTGCTATACATGGTGTTTCTGTTTTACATCAACATAATATGCTTGGCATACGGTTAATTTACATTGTGCTTGTGTAGTATTTTCCATCCTCCTTTGCTAAAATGCATCTAAGGGGGGTTTCAGAGATCATTAAACTACAAACTACTGACGGGATGCAGAGGATCGCTCGATGTGTACATAGGGGAGACAGTGCTAATCTCACTCAAGGATGGTATGAATTTGCATTGGAGAATAATTTGGGGGAAGGAGATGTTTGTTTTTTTGAGGTGCTTAAGTCAAGTGATATTGTGCTGAAAGTTACTGTGTTTCGCGTCTTGGAAAGTGACAGTCAAAGCAAGAGATGTAAAATGGATGTGCCTAATGAAAAGTATAATATAACTAAATTTGGTAAGCTCTTTCTGTTTAGACATACTTTCCCAAGTACAATGCTCAGAAAAATAATATAACTAATTCCATGAATTGCAGATGATCTTAAGTTGTTGGTTTCACTTGAAGACATGGGAATCTCTGTCAGTAAGACATTTATAAATAATACAGCACAAGAAAAAGAAAGAGCATTTGCTGCTTCCAGATCGATAAAGCCAAAACATCCTTCATTTATGGTTATCTTGCGGCGAGATAACATAAAGTCCTGTCGAGTGGTGAGTTTTCAAATGAAATGTCATCTTGAAATTTCTTATTAGCCTTTCGATATATGCTTAGTTGCAGTTCATTTTGCTTGAGCAGTATGTGCCAGCTGCATTTGGTAACAAGTATTTCAACAAAGATTCCAAAGTTATCAAAGTACAAGATTCTGGCGGAAGAGAGTGGCCTCTCCAAATTTTCTGGCACTGTTGGTTTTGTATAAATAAATGGGCTGCCTTTTATCGGGAGAAGAATTTGCACGAAGGAGATATATGTATTTGTGAGCTGATAAGGGTGAACGAACCTCTTCTGAAAGTGTCGATATTCAAAGTAAATTTGTAGTGTTTAGAATGTTGTGTATCCTGTGATGTTTTTTATCCGTAAGTTACAAGCCTTTTTATCACCTATCAATTTCAGTTTTTGTTCACTACTATGTTCTGCTTAAAAGAGATTTGATACTAAATTTTGGGTTAATTTTGCAGATTGTGGATAGATCATGATATGAAAGACGGGTTCAGAGTGATCCAGGGTTGAATGTGGATTGGTTAGACTTTCTACACATATGTCTTCGTTGATATATCTTAAGCAATAGGAAACGAGTCACAAGCGGTTGGAAATCTTTAGGATTTTACGTCTTTTTTGTGATTGATATTTGTCTCTTAATAATCTGTGTAGTAGTTCAGTGCCAGCAAAAGGTTAGCTATATTGACTTGTAAAGATCTTCTGCATAGTTGTTTGGGAAGAACCAGGAACTTTCCTGGTCATTTTCTCTTCCAATACAAATGTTTTTCTTCTTCTTCTTCTTCTTCTTCTACTTCTTCTTCTTCTTTGTTTCTTTTTCATTTCTCTATCTCAATTTTCTTTTATTGGTAATGATTATACTCCTAACAGAACAGCATTCCAATTCAAACACAAAAATTTTGATACAGCTAGTCAGCCCTGAGTTTTGGTATTATATAATCAAGTGAAAGTTTTTAGTTTGTGCAGATATAAAGTTTTGACATTGAAATCTGTGTAAAAATTGGTGCATGGAACCTATATTAATTACCATATTTGTACATTGAACCCAGATTATCTTTTGTTGTGACTAGTTAATTAATCAGAAGACCAAAGGTCTCCCAGTAAAACAATAGATGAATTGTAGATACAGATTTCCTGAAAGCACAAACTCTAAATATCTGTCACAACAAGAGCCATCTATTCTTCTCAAACTAAACAAATGATTTCCAACAGGAGAATAGAACCAATTATTAAATCAAATTCTATGACAGGAACACCCTCTCATAATTTCTACAAGATTATTCTTCCTGAAACAATTTCAGACAAGAAGCTGGTAAAGTTCACACGAGTACACAACTTTCATTTCTTGTCTTCCACATATTATTTTCTTAAAGGAAGTACATATCTCATTGTATTTATTTTATTTTGTTTTTGATTTCTTCTTTATGATGAATTGATCTTTCGACATTGTTTGCGCAACTGCAGAGGATTCCAGAAAAGTTTGTGAGGGAATATGGGGAGGAACTTTCTGCTTTTGTTAGACTCATTGTTCCGAATGGTCGAGTTTGGCTAGTGGGGTTGATGAAAGATGGGATGAAGGTTTGGTTTCATGATGGTTCATTGAATATTATAAAATCACAGCCAGATACGTTTTGGTTTTCAAATATGAGAAGAACTCAAATTTTCATGTCCTTGTAGTTAATTTGAGTGCGTGCGAGATTCTCTATCCATGTGTTCATCAAGTTGAAACGGAAAGTAAGTACTCTGCTCAGATTTTCAGTTCCAGAACACTAAAACCACCTTTTAGCTATAGGATAGTCACACCTGAGGTTGTTAGACAAATTTCTATCATCTTCTCCCAAAACATTCTTGGATAATATATACTGAATAACCAGAGGAAGAGCGAGAAATATTATTTGAACGCCTCAAACAGATTCAACCATTCCATCATACATGTACGGAGGAGGATCTTAAGGCTGCATTCTTGAGAACAGTTTCAAATTTTTTGGAACATGGATGTATCGGTTGAGAAAGCCTATTTTCAAAAAGTATGAATCTCTGAAAGATCGCATTGCTCATCCGCCAAATAACGTGTCTCCAGTTGTATGGAAACAAATGGTTGACAAATGGATGGGCGCAAAGTGGCAGGTACTATGTAGAAATAATAAATTTATTATGTCTTATATGTTCTTATATATATTTGAAAGATTCTAAATTGGCATGTGTAGGACAAAAGTAAGAAAAATGCGAATAATCAATCATGTGTACAAATGCATCATGCAACAGGTTCAGTTTCTTTTGCGAAGTATAAATACGAACAGGTATACATATACACATGTATTTGGTGAATCGTTAATCTTTTGACAAGTTTTGATTACTTGTATGATTGTAGGTTAAACAAACCAGAGTTGAACCTAGTCCAATTGATTGTTCTAAAAAGTTTAACATGTCAAAGACAACGGATGGTGAAGCAAAGTGGTCTAGTGAGAAGGCAAAAGTATTGCATGTATGTCTATTAATGTTACATATGCAATCTTTTTTCAAATTTCAATCCAAAGTGTGTACAGAATTAGTTACATTAATGCAGGAAAAAATGGAATCTAAGAAGCAATCGGCTGCTGTGAATCAAGATTACGAAGTAGATGACTGGGATATATATATCTTGAAGCAGTTGGAGAGGCATCTCATGGTCGCCTTGTTGGTTTGGGTCGAGGTATGAAACCCGAGGATGTGTTTGGTACCGGAGGAAGTTGTAAGCGTGCAAGAGTTGGTGCAGCATTGGAGGTGAAGATTAAAAGTATGAAAGAGGAACTGCAGCAGTTTAAAGCAATGCAAGAAGAAAATGAAGAAAATGTATGAGCTGATGAAGGCATGGTCATGATGATGTTTTCTAATTCCAAGCTGCTATAGTTTGATTCCCATGGAAGGGTTTTGGAATTGAATTACAATCTCAAGCTGTCAATTTCACATTAAAAACAAATAAAAGTTTCAAATTAGTTGAATGACATTATTTTCTGGATTTTGTTTTTAGTTTCTAAATAAGTTGAGGATGATATTATATGTGTGACTGGACTTGTATTAAATAGAAAAAAGGATTGATAAAAGAATCTCTAATGTTACAAAACATATGGAATAGAAACATTAAAGTTGATAAAAAGTGGGAAAAAGATACGGTTTAATGATGGTTGGCACGACTTTGTCAATCTGTGCTGGATATTTCTTGGTTTTCAGATATGAAAAGAATTCAAATTTTCATCTTCTTATATTTGACATAACTGCTTGAGAGATTCCATATCCATATTATCATGGAGGACCAAAAACGGATGAGCAAAACTTTGTACACCAGGATTCCGATGGAAGAGAGTGGCCTGCTATAACAACGTGGTATGGCAGGTGTGGTTTTATAAAAGATTTGGCTGGACTCATATGGTAGAAGAATTTAGATGAAGGTGATATTTGTATCTTTGAGCTGATAAAGGTGGAAGAACTTCTTAAAGTTTCAGTATTTTACGCGTCTACGGCGTAAACCCGTGTTGTTAGAATGTTATCATGTTGCATATAGTCTGTTGTTACACCCCCCCTAAGTTGCAAACCTTTATCAACCTATCAAGTTCAGTCTTTGTTCACTATTTTGTATACCGAAAAATGACTCGATGCTGGTTTTGTTTGTGGATTGGTTAGACTTTCTGCATATATGCTTTCATTTACAGCCTTTCAAACCTTCAACAAATAGATATATCGAAAGCACGAGGATGTAATCTACAAATGATTGAAAGCTTAGGTTTTTTTTTTTTTCTTCTTTCTTTCTGTGATTGGATGATTGTTTCTTATTCTCAGTGTAGTTCAGTGCCAGCAAATGGTAAGCTATCCTGACTTGTAAATCTTATGCTGGATAGTAGTTTCGGAAGAGCAGAAACCGTTACAATACTTTATATATCATTGTTTGGACCTTTTTTGACAGGTTTAGTTTTAGGGTCCAGTGATTACTAATGTGATATTAGAGCTTGGTTTGTGTAAGTAGTCTTGGGTTCGACTGTTCGAATCCTCCCAGGCTTGGTTCACATGCCAAGCTATTGTCTGTCTGGCACATGATGGGACGTGTGCCAGACATGATAAAAGCCAGTTAGCGATACAGATACTGTTCCGCTGCAGCAAGAGAATGTAAATATTTATAACAAAAAACCATACTGTCCAATTACTCAAAGAAAGAGAATAAAAATCTAATTATATTTTAAACAGAGAGAAACCAAAACAGAAGCATAATGAAGAGATTTACATGAAACACCACAGCATTAGAACACCATTCACCAGCATTATCGACAAAGCCTCTGATAAGAACTTAAAATGAAATACTGAAGATGGAAATGAGCACCACCGGAAAAGGTCAAGCTCTAAGATCATGAGATATAAATTTCATCTTTGTTCTTGAAGCTTTGCATCTATGAGAATTTAACCCTGACAAGGTAAAATGGTTACTTACCGCTCCTCTTTGAGCCAGATTTCCTGGTGGTGCCGCCTTTTCTTCCACCGACTCCAGATTTTACAGGGTTAGTAGGGGCGGAGTAAACAGGCACATGATGCCCAGGGTCCAAAGCAGGGAGCCCAACAGCAGGGATTCTGCGTAGCAACAAAAACCAACACTAATCAGCAAACCTACAATTCAAGCCATTCAACTAAAGGCCATCAAATCATTTTAATCATTACAATAACATGAACTTCATTAGTACATTAATACATTAACCAAACCCAGCAAATAAATAACCGGATTCTAGTCATCTACGGTGGTGCATATTTTGCCACACTATGGCAATCCAACCAAACAAATTAAAGTATGCAATCATCAGACAATTACCCTAGTTCAAGAATATCAGCAAATGTTGCACATTCTGTACAAGCTTGATATTTAAACTTACCAAATACCAATAATGACAGCAAGACAGACACTATAAATATCTCTCGGTATTCATGATGAATAATACAGATTAAATCAGTATGATATAGCATTTCAATCTTATGAAAGCCAGACAATGGATGACAACCAATTATACACACAGTCAGCCAAAGTAGTGGGGAACTATATTATCATTATTTCTTAAATTTCTGTTTATATATTCTGAATACCCACTATGCAAAGAATCCGACAAAGAAGCTCATGAGGCCTTGGAACTGCTAGAACTTGGCTCCTTATTTCCCCCAACATTGAATAATGCCTAACTATGTCAAAAGTAAAAACTCCCTTTACAAGATAAATTAGTTTAGCTACTTGTGTTTGAACAAAGGTAACATATCTATAACCGTATCAAAATCCCTATATAAAAACCTCCAGCTAATATGAACATACTCTAAAGCAATTTACATGTTACAAATATGTTCAATTGGTCTTGGCAGTTGGCACTATTAATATACATTTTAATATTAAAGGAAAATACTCAATTTAATAAGCTTGCATTCTGACTGGACTAACATGGTTGAGCTTAATCCATTATCCAGCCAATTTATAAAAAAAGAAATCGTTCACAAATCATAAAAACTCAGCCCAGAGGGTTTTTCTGCTGGCTGGACAATCGCACAAGTATATACAGTGTGGCTAGTATTCTAATTTTGAAATTATATTCCTCTTCCAAGAGCTACAACAATAAGAGATAATAAAATAATAGAAGCAAGCAGAAGATAATTGGTGATGCATACCCAAAAAGAGTACAGCAGATTCCTGCTTGGCCAAGGATGCATTGCCGTTTGGTAAACTAAAATGAAGAGCTTGATTCTCCACAACAACACATTGAAGCAACCGCCCCAGTCTCCTACACTCCCGTTCAAGATACCCACTCTTCATCTCGAGATCTTTTACATACATCTTCTTTCTCTCCTTTGATCTGTTTCTCAATTGCCTGGAATACCAGATCAATCAAATTACATACAGATCTTTAATTCTCTTCACCATACATACAAAATAAGAATCATATCACATCAAATCAATACGTTAATAATATATATATGTATGTATGTATAATCATATTCCACATTAAGCAAAGAGCAGCAGTCAGCATACAATAATGAGAAGCAGCAGCCTGCAACATCTTCCAATAACTTAAACAGTAGACATGTTATCTCATATGAGTGAAAGTAGAGTAATTAAGTTGTCCACAATTACAAATATGAAATGATAGAAACCCGAAAACTAAGCAAAGTTGAATAAATATATTATATGGACAAGTATTTTAACCTCCATCAACCAAACTATAAAACACTAAAACCTAATTAATTAAAAAAAAAAAAAAAAACTGTATAATCTATTAATTCTTAATACAGATACCTTCTCTGTTTCTTGGAGACGGGATCATCATCATCATCATCATCATTGTTGTTGTTGACCTCCGACCTCCTCAGATTCATCGAAAACATTAGGGTTCTTATCAGTCGCAAAACCAGACGAGTGGACAGGTACATCGGAGAAGAAATTATCCAACAATTGTTGATTGATTGGACTCCATATTACTGCTGGAAGGTGAATCAACGAGTATGTCCGAAAAGAAGTTGTCGAACAACGGTTGACTGGGTACAAAATCGACGTCATCGTCCTTGAAGAGCATGTTCTCGATCTCCGTCATCCAATTAGACATCACCGAGTCGTGTGGAGAAGGATTGGAAAACATCTCCGCCGCCGACGAGGAGTCAAACACTTGCTTGAAAAGATGGTTCCAGTCTATTTCGTCTTCTGGAAATTCAACATCTTCCATAACTGCAGATTCTGCAGATCAGATTTTACGTGTCCCGTTGCAGCAAAATCCTTCAACTGATTTCCAGGTGCAGTTCAAAACGCAGCGTTTGATGTATTTAGTCTGGGCCGTATGGATTTTTACAATTTGGGCCTGGTCCAGCCCACTTTAATACAAAGTTTGGGCTGTTTCAGTCCCCCGAGTTGCATCACGAGTAGACTCGGTGAAATAATTATAAACAAACAAATAATAGGGTTGGTCGGTTGGATGACGTAGAAGACACGTCGGCCAAATCGAGTGACGTGCCCAAACACGTCAGCTTGAGTTGCGCCACGTCGACCAAATTGAGTCACGCTAGCTTGGTTGGCTGATGTGGTAAGACACCTCGACGTGGCCACACATGTCAGCATCTTTGAGCAAATAGAGTGAGTGAGTGAGGTCAGCCGGCGCCAAAATTCAATCGACAAACAAATTCGAAAATGGAAACAAACAAGAGCAACTTAAATCGACTTTGTTGGTTTCGATTGAATTAGGTTTCAATACGACGACGCACGACCTATTCTCCACTGGATCTGCTCCTCTCGATCTCCGCCCTCCAAGTAATCGCCTTCTCTTTTTTCAATTTTGAATTCTGTGCTTCAAATTGAGATCTTATTTTATGTGTTAATAAAGTTTTTTATTTATTTTTTATTTTTTATTATTATTATTATTATTATTTTTTATTTACTATAAAAATATATATATTAAGAATTATTAGATAACATAAGACAAATATTTTAAAATTTAAAAAAATTATTCATGATTACAACCACAAGGTAGCTTAAATTTGTGATTCAATAAAGAAAGAATCTTGTGTGAAAAAAACTAGTCCATCCAATGAGAGAGAAGCTTGACCACTTGGGAACACCAAAGTTCACCCAATGAGAGTTGATACCTTAGAGGGGTGTTTTTTTTATTTTATTTCTACTCAAACAATGCAGAAGAATCATCTCATCAGTATCTCTTAACAACTAAAAGAATGGCTTTTGGCAGAAGAGCAGAACCCAGTTCATCAAATTCTTTGGCTGAGACACCCTCACATTTCTTCAAGGTTATACTTGCTGCTACCCTTCAAGACAAGAAGCTGGTAATTCACTCAACTTTTCTTTCTTGCTTTGCAGAGATTATATATTATTGTTTGTTGTTTGTTAGAAAAATAAAAAATACAATCTTGATTGATCTGTTTTTTGGTTGTTAACTAAGCTAAACACCCACCTATTTCAGTTTCTTGCCTGAAAACATATGGAATTTGGATTTGGTTTTGCATGCAAGCATGGACTAGAATGCTAGTTAATGTAGCATAAGGATCCTTTTCAGCTCTTATGGTTTTCAGATTTCTTCAAAACATCAAGAACTGGTTATTCCATTCATATGTTTTAGTTGCATTGCATGCATGTCTTATTGTAATGAGCTAGTGAAGATTGAAGATGAAATCTAGAAATGGTTTTCCATGTCTTTGTTTTGCAGCCATCACCTTTACTGATGGAAGCATTTCTTTTATAGAATTTCTCTTGTTTTCAATGCAGAGGATTCCAGAAAAATTCGTGAGGAAATTTGGGGATGAACTCTCTGATGTTGCCACACTTACAGTTCCTAATGGTCGAATTTGGCATGTGAGGTTGACAAAAGATGGGAAAAAGATTTGGTTTCATGTTGGTTGGAATGACTTTGTTAATTATCATTCAATTTGTGCTGGATATTTCTTGGTTTTCAAATATGGAAAGAATTCAAATTTTGATGTTCTTATATTTGATATGACTGCTTGTGAGATTCAATATCCATATTATTGTGGGGGAGGTTTAAAAAATGATGAGAATAACTTGGGGAGCAAGAGATGTAAAGTAGAAGAGTTGGATGAGATCAAAACATCAGATGCCATAGGTGATGATAGTGAGTTTAAAAAGGCTGTCTGTAAAGTTGAGGTAAGTTCTTCAGATGAAGAGAACGAAAGAATTAAATTCGGTAAGCTTTTTCCACTTGTATGTCCTTTCTTCAGTAAATTAACTGAAAGTGTTTTACATTTTTCAACACTAATTTCATATATTGCAGATGGACTTGATTACCAAGCTTTACTTAAAGACATTGGAAGCACTGGTGGTAGGAATTTTAGAAATATTTCAGGAGAAGAAAGAGTGAGAGCAATCACTGCTGTAAAATTGTTCAGGCCAAAAAATCCTTCATTCATGGTTATCTTGCGGCCAGATAACCTACAGAGGAGTCGTGCGGTGAGTTTTGTAATAAAATGTTATCATGAGGTTTTGCTTAGTCAAAATTAATTTTTTTTGCTCGAGCAGGTTGTGCCGACCAAATTTGCTAAGAAATGTTTGAGCAGTGATTCCAAATGGATCAAACTACAGGATTCCGATGGAAGTGAGTGGTCTGTCCTAACAATGTGGTATGGCAAGTGTTGTTATATGAGAAGTCTTGGTGGACTTTTAAGGGAGAAGAATTTGGACTTAGGAGACATCTGTATCTTTGAGCTGATAAGGATGAAGGAACTTCTCAAAGTTTCAGTATTTTCTGCGTCTTCCACAGAGTGAATCTGTATAGTATGAATGTTGTATAGTTTGATGTTTCACCTGTAAGTTGCAAGCCTTTATCACCTATCGATTTTAGTATTCGTCGTTAAACACTTAGATTATGTTTAAATCATGATATGGAAGACGGGTTCAAGATGATCCGGTTTTGAATGTGGAATGGTTAGACTTTTCTGCTTACTTTGTGATTGTTTAATTGTTTCTTATTTCCAGTGTTGTTCATTGACAGCAAAAGATAAGCTACTGATATCTGTGTAAAAGTTGGTGAACTTTGTTTTGTGGGCTTGGACCTTGGAACTTGGAACCCAGAATTATATTATTATTTTTGACCAGTTCGAAGACCAAACATTCCCATATGTTAATGTGTGAGGAGAGAATAAATTAAATACAGATCACAAACTTTTATATGATAAAAAAACTACATGTTTTGTTTTTATTCTAACTTTCAAAATTTAAGTACTCCCTTTTATTGTCACTAAAAAAATACACGTGTCTCTTTTTTCTCATTAATTCACCTCACATTTTATGTTAGCAGTGATGGGATTCAAGTCTCACCATACTCCGTTTTTTTTTTCTCATGTTCAGACAGCTGACAGAGAACATGGTATCATATTCCCAAAAATAATAATAATAAAAGCTAAAAGCTTTTATGGTGTCTGAAATGTTAATTGGAGAGATGCTTGAGTGTTTGACACGGTGACATGTCAAAGTGCACTACATAAACAAATAAGAAAAAATTTGTTGAAGCATTGTTTGTTTCTCACAACAAGGAAGCATATGAATTTCTCAGCAACCAAACAAATGGCTTCTAGTAGAAGAAGAGCAGAACCCATTTCATCAAATCCTTTGGCCGAGACACCTTTCCATTTCTTCAAGGTTGTCCTTCCTTCAACCATTGAAGAAAAGAAGCTGGTAAGTTACTCAACCTTCCTTTTCTTTTTCTTGCTTTGCAGACATTATTATTGGTTTGAACAAGAAAATCATAATCTTTGAGTCTTGTTTTTGGTTGTTCACTAAGCTACATACCCACATATTTCAGTTTCATGCACAGTACTACTTTCCCAGTAAACAAACTGAAAATATAAGAATTTTGGGTTTGCATGCATGTAAACTTAAGGGGATTCACAGATTTCCGTCACTCTAGAATGCTAGCTAGTGCAGCAAAGACTCCATTTTAGCTCTTATGTTTTTCAGATTTCTTCAAAAAGTTGCATTGCATGCATGTGTAGTTGTAATTAACTTGACTTTGGAATCATTTTACCTAAAATGTTAAAAGTTTTACTCTCATATTGAAATGAATAGCAGGGTTGGAGTCCTTTTGGTTGTCACTCGTGAAAACAGAACTACTTATTTAATAATGTGGAGTTGGTACTGAGAAGTGTACTAGGATGCTTGAATTGCATGAGATCTAGAATCAATGATTATCTATGCTTACTAAAGATGATTCGATAACTCATGGAGCATTACTTTTATTGATGTTTATTTGTCATCGAATAGATCGTCTGATTTTATTTCCATCAATGCAGAGGATTCCAGAAAATTTTGTGAGGAAGTTTGGGGATGAACTCTCTGCTATTGTGACACTCACAGTACCTAATGGTCGGACTTGGCATGTGAAATTGACAAAAGATGAAAACAAGATTTGGTTTCATAATGGTTGGCACGACTTCGTCAAATATCATTCCATTTGTGCAGGATCCTTTTTGGTTTTCAAATATGAAAAGAATTCAAATTTTCATGTTGTTATATTTGATCAATCTGCTTGTGAGATTCAGTATCCAATTTATCATGGAGGACCGATACATGATGAGCAAAATTCAAACCATGATGAAATGAGTAGTGATGACTCTGTTGAGATAACAGGTTTTACAACTTCAAACTCACCTTCTAACTCCTTGAAAGACAAAGCTTTTGACAAATGTAGGTCATCCAGTAAAGTGCACACTGTTCCATCACATGGGAAATGTGGTGCTTCCTTTGAAACTCCAAAATTTAAGCATCCTAGTAAGATCTTTGAACTCAGATTCTTGTTTCCATGTGTTAAGACTTCAAATTTCTGTTAATAACAATATAACAAGTGGCAGAAAATCCAGACTCATCAACTCAAAATGAACTTGAAGAAAAGAACAGAAAATGTTATGGAAATGCTTCACCAAGAAAGAGATCCATGATGGATGTTGAAAGAGAACGAGCGTTTAATGCAGCAAGAGTGTTTGAGCCAATTAATCCTTTCTGTAGAGTTGTCTTGCAACCTTCTTACCTATACAAAAAGGGGTGTACTATGGTGAGCTATTGAATTTCATGTGCTATATATATATGGTGTTTCTGTTTTACATCAACATAATATGCTTGGCATTGGCATAAGATTAATCTACATTGTGCTTGTGCAGTATTTTCCGTCCTACTTTGCTAAAAGGCATCTAATGGGGGTTTCGGAATTCATTAAACTACAAACTTCTGACGGGAAGCAGAGATCTGCTCGATGTGTATATAGGGGAGACAGTGCTAAGCTCGTTCAAGGATGGTATCAATTTACATTGGAGAATAATTTGGGGGAAGGGGATGTTTGTGTCTTTGAGGTGCTTAGGTCGAGTGATATTGTGCTTAAAGTTACTGTGTTTCGTGTCCTGGAAAGTGACAGTCAAAGCAAGAGATGTAAAATAGAAGTGCTGGATGAAAAGTATAATAGAACTAAAGTTGGTAAGCTCCTTCTATTTACATATCCTTTCCCCAGTACAATGCTTGGAAAAATTATATTTTTCAACACTAATTCGATGAATTGCAGGTGAGTTTCAATTGTCAGCTTCACTTGAAGACATGGGAATCTATGTCAGTAGGGCATTTATAAATAATACAGCACAAGAAAAAGAAAGAGCATTAGCTGCTGCCAGATTGTTGAAGCCAAAACATCCTTCATTTATGCTTATCTTGCGTCGAGACAACCTTAAGTACTATCGAGTGGTGAGTTTTCAAATGAAATGTCATCTTGAAATTTCTTATTAGCCTTTCGATATATGCTTAGTTGCAGTTCTTTTTGCTTGAGCAGTATGTGCCAGCTGGATTTGGTAACAGGTATTTCAACAAAGATTCCAAAGCTATCAAAGTACAAGATTCTGGTGGAAGAGAGTGGCCTCTCCAAATTTTCTTTTGCGGTTGGTTTTGTATAAGAAAATGGGCTGCCTTTTATCGGGAGAAGAATTTGCGCGAAGGAGATATATGTATTTGTGAGCTGATAAGGGTGAACGAACCTCTTCTGAAAGTGTCGATATTCAAAGTAAATTTGTAGTGTTTAGAATGTTGTGTAGCCTGTGATGTTTTATCTGTAAGTTGTAAGCCTTTTTATCACCTATCAATTTAGTTTTTGTTCACTACTATGTTCTGCTTAAAAGAGATTTGATACTAAATTTTGGGCTAATTTTGCAGATTGTGGATAGATCATGATATGAAGGATGGGTTCAAAGTGATCCAGGGTTGAATGTGGATTGGTTAGACTTTCTACACATGTCTTCATTGATATATCTTAAGCAATAGAAAATGAGTCACAAGCGGCTGGAAATCTTTAGGATTTTACCTCTTTTTGTGATTATTTGTCTCTTAATTCTCAATGTAGTTCAGTGCCAGCAAAAGGTTAGACAGGAACTTCTTTTTGTGATTATTGACTTGTAAAAATCTTCTGAATAGTTGTTTGGGAATAGACAGGAACTTTCCTGGTCATTTTCTCTTCCAAAACAAATGTGTTTTTTTTGTTTTTTTTTTGTTTTTTGTTTTTATTTTACATTTCTCTATCTCATTTTTCTTTTGTTGGTAATGATTATAATTCGAACAGAACACAATTCCAATTCAAGTGGAAGAGATTTCCAGAAAGTTGGTGCATTGAACCATAGATTATCTTTTATGACTAGTTAATTAATTAGAAGACCAAAGGTCACCCAGTAAACAGTGGATGAATTGTAGATACAGATTTTCTAAAGTACAAACTCTAAACTCCTGTCACAACAAGAACCATCTGAATTTCTCAAACTAAAATAAATGGCTTCCAACAGGAGAATTCTATGACAGGAACACCCTTTCATAATTTCTACAAGATTATTCTCCCTGAAACAATTGCAGACAAGAAGCTGGTAAGTTTACACAAGTACACAACTTTCATTTCTTGTCTTCCGCATATTATTTTCTTAAAGTACATATCTCATTGTATTTATTTTATTTTGTTTTTGATTTCTTCTTTTATGAATTGATCTTTCAACATTGTTTGTGCAACTGTAGAGGATTCCAGAAAAGTTTGTGATGGAATTTGGGGATGAACTTTCTGCCAAACGGTCAAGTTTGGACAGTGGGGTTGATGAAAGATAGGATAAAGGTTTGGTTTCATGATGGTTGGCATGACTTCATCGAATATTATAAAATCACCGCATGAGTTGTTTTGGTTTTCAAATATGAGAATAACTCAAATTTTCATGTTCTTGTATTTAATTTGAGCGCATGCGAGATTCTCTAAGCATGTAATTGTGAAGAACCAGGAAATTACAAGCAGAACTGAAATGGAAAGTAAGTACTCTGCTGAGATTGTCAATTCTAGATAGCAATAAGGATACTGTTCTTTTGCTCCAGAATCTAGTTAAGCTGTCGAAAATGGTAGAAATTTTAAATATCATTATGTAATACGCTAAATGACTGAAATATTATGTTTTTCATTTGAATTTGTATTAGGCTCAACCGGTGCAGAAAGGAAAGTTAGAAGAAAAGCTAGAGGTGTTGCTTATCGTGGACATGACTTGGAAGTGATTATTTATTAGGGAAGGTAAACTTTCGAGTCGATATCTAACATGTGTTGGGAAAGTAGACTTGAGACAATAAGATTGGAATTACTCTCAAATTCTCAGTTTGTCTAAATGCTTGAACTTTTATATTGCCAGTGTGTATGCACACTATTAAATAATATGTATTCTCTTGAAATGGGAATGATAAAATTTTACTTAACTTCCGGACAGATCAAAGCTATCTCTATTTTTTTGTATACATTGCCAGAAAAATTCATGTTACTAACAGCCTTTAAACTTTTCAGGATAGTTACACCTGTGGCAGTCAGAGAAATTTCAATAATCTTCTACCAAAATATTACATGACCTTGGATAAAATATAAAGAATACCCGGAGGAAGAGCCTGAAGCATTATTTGCACGCTTCAAACAGATTCAATGTTTTCGTTATACATGTACGGAGGAGGATCTTAAGGCTGCTTTCTTGAAAACAGTTTCAAATTTGTATGGAAACTGGATGCATCGGTTGAGAAAGCCTATTTTTGAAAAGTACAAATCTCCGAAAGACCGCATTGCTCATCCGCCAGATAATGTGTCTGTGGTTGTATGGAAAGAAATGGTTGACGCGAAGTGGCAGGTATTATTTAGAAATAATAAAATTTGTCTTCTTATATGTTCTTATAAGTTTATATACATTGATAGTTTACATTCTAAAATGTTGTGTAGAACAAAAACAAGAAAAGTTTGAATAGTCAAAAAAGTGTACAAATGTATCATACAACAGGTTCAGTTTCCTTTGCAAAGTATAAATATGAACAGGTATACATATACACATATATTTGTTGAATCATTAATGTTAAATGTTAATTTTTCGACAAGATAGACTCTTATTTTGATTACTTGTATGATTGTAGGTTAAACAAACCGGAGTTGAACCTAGTCCAATTGATTGCTTTAAAAAGTTTTAACATGTCAAAGACGAAGGATGGTGAAGCAAAGTGGTCTACTGAGAAGGCAAAAGCATTGCATGTATGTCTATTAATGTTACATATGCAATCTTTTTTCAAATTTTAATTCAAGTGTGTACAGAATCATATGGATAGTTACATTATTAATGCAGGAAAAAATGGAATCTAAGAAGAGATCGGCTGCTGCGAATGAAGATTACGAAGTAGATGACTGGGATATATATATATATATATATATATATATATATATATATATCTTGAAGTAGTTGGAGAGGCATCTCATGGTCGCGTTGTTGGTTTGGGTCAAGGCATGAAACCTGAGGATGTGTATGGTCCCAGAGGAAGTCGTAACATGCAAGAATTGGTGCAGCATTGGAGGTGAAGATTAAAAGTTTGAAAAAGGAACTGCAGCAGTTTAAAGCAATGCAAGAAGATGCTGATGAAGAAAATGTGTGAGCTGATGAAGGCATGGTCATGATGATGTTTTCCAATTCCAAGCTGCTATAGTTTGATTCCCATGGAAGGGCTTTGGAATTGAATTACAATCTCAAACTGTCAATTTCTCATTAAAAGCAAGTAAAAATTTCAATTTAGTTGGATGACATTATTTTCTGGATTTTGTTTCTAGTTTCTAATTAAGTTGAGGATGATATGTGTGACTGGACTTGTATTAAGTTTCTAAATAATCTCTAAAATTGTAGATCAAACCCCTAACGTCATAGATTGAGTCTCTAATGTTATCGGTGTTTTAGTAAACGTTAGGCGCTAATTGGGCGGCAGCCCAGCACTTAGCGCCTAGGCGGTCGGGAATTTATTTATCTTTAATTATTTTTCTTACATACAAAATCAATATTCAATCTCTTCCATAAAAAAAATCAATATTCAAATTTTAAACGGTGCAACTATGATATAAAAACGACTTTGATTCCGCATAAGCTGATTAATCGGTAAAATCGGTCGATAAATTGGCCAAATCGTCCATTTTTTTTATCCACCGCATAATATGGTCCATTTTATCTTAATCGGGACGTCCGGCAGCCTTCTGGTGCGCGTATTTACTGAAACGTTTCTTACGAAAAAAAACAAATATGTGGAATCGACACTTGAAAGTTCTTATCTTGAAACTATTTATGCTTATATGTACTTATAAACAGAATTTGGGAACATGTGTCAAAAAGACAGATGTCATCAAAGATCTACTAGCTGAAGAGAATCCTTGTCTGAAAATGAAGGAGTGGGTCCATGATTCTCTATCCACCATCCAATGAGAGAGCACCAAAGTTCACTCCAATGACAGTTGATTCCATAGTGGGGTGTATAATATGTATATCCAAACAATGAAGAAGACACAAGGTAGACCTCTGTCAGTACAACAAGAGCGATTTCAATTTCTCTAGTATAAACCTAAAAAAAAAATGGCTTTTAGCAGGAGAGGTGAACCCAGTTCATCAAATCCTTCAACTGAGACACCCTCACATTTCTTCAAGGTTATACTTCCTGCTACCCTTCAAGACAAGAAGCTGGTAATTGAATTCACTCAACTTTTACTTCTACTTTTTTTAGCATTCCAGATATTTGTGTTTCTGGTTGTTAACTAAGCTACATACCCACATATTGAAATTGGTTATGGTTTTGCATGCATGGAGAATTGGGAATCCACAAGTTTTCATTTTGTCTTCTAGAATGCTAGATAGTGTTGCAAAGGCCCCCTTTTAGGTTTTATAGTTTTTAGATTTCTTCAAACATTGAAGAACTGATCAATCTATGCAAATACTTTAGTTGCACTGCATGTGTGTAATAATTCACTCAACTTTTACTCTCTTTTTTCTTTGTTAGAATTCCAGATGTTTTTTTTGCATGTGTGTAATAATCTGTTTAATTAGTAATAAATGTTGTAAGTGATAAATTGTATGAGCTAATGAAGAGCTCTGACAAAATCTAGAAATTTAATTAGTCTAATCTTATTTATTAAATCTTTGTTGTTCCTCTTAATTGTAAGCTTGATATAAATATATGGCCACCCAAGTCTGCTTTGAAACTGAATGGCATCTGGGTAATGGTTACAAGGTTATATGTTTTTCATTTTTTGACTTGATCTATATAGAAATTATCGGGTGCGGGATCCAACATGTTTTTTTTTACGGGATCCCGCACCTGAAACGTCAACTACTCATGAAAGCCATTTCTTTATTGATTTTCCAATAGATCATCCGACTTTATCTGGAATTGATGCAGATGATTCCTGAAAAGTTTGTGAGAAAGTTTGGGGATGAACTCTCTGCTGTTGCGAAACTCACAGTACCTAATGGTCATGCTTGGCATGTGGGGTTTACAAAAGATGGGAGAAAGATGTGGTTTGATGATGGTTGGCCTGACTTTGTCAACCGTTTTTCAATCTGTGCTGGATATTTCTTGGTTTTCAGATATGGAAAGAATTCAAATTTTCATGTTCTTATATTTGACACAACTGCTTGCGAGATTCAATATCCATATTATCGCGGAGGATCGAAAACTGATGAGCAAAACTTTGCACACCATGTTGAAATGAAAGATGATAACTCTGTTGAGATAGTGGGGTTCACAACTCCAAACTCAACTTCTAACTCCTTGCAAAACAAAGCTTTTGATAAACATCCAAGGTCATCTAGCAAATTGTACATGCCTCCATCGCAGCCTTCTTTTGGTCAGGCTCTGGGAATCAATAGGTGCGGAACATGTGGTACTTCCTTCAACAGTCCAAACTTTAAGTATCCTAGTAAGTTCTTTGAGCTGAGACTCCTGTTTATTCTTGCTCTATCTTAAGAATTGAGCTTTCTCTTCATGATACAATATATGTGCAGATAATCCGGACTCATCAACTCAAGATAAACATGAAGAAGAGGTTAAAATGCATCTTAGATTTGATGGAAGCGCTTCAGCGAGAAAGAGAAAAGTGAGGACAAATGAAAGAGAAAGGCAGATTGACGCAGCCAATGCGTTTGAGCCATCTAATCCTTTCTGCAGGATTGTCATGCAACCATCTTATATATCTACTCTGGTGAGCTATTGAATTTTGTGTGCTCTATATGTATATATGCTTGGCTTAAGATGCATTAACTTTGCTTCTGCAGTGTTTGCCATCTCGCTTTTCTCAAAAGCATTTAAATGGGGTTTCGAGATTCATTAAACTACAGATTTCTGATGGAAAACAGTGGTCTGTTCGCTGTTTATATAGAAGAAAAAGAGCTACTTTCGGACAAGGATGGCGTTCATTTATATTGGATAATAATTTGGGGGCAGGAGATGTTTGTGTCTTTGAGGTACTCAGATCAAGAGATATTGTGTTGCAAGTTACTGTGTTTCGCGTCCAGGAACGTGCAGAATTTGTGAACCGACTGCCTTTTGGTTCTGCTCGGGGAAGTAACATGTCCCGGAAATGTGTTGCTTCCCATGAGACTCCAACATTCAAGCATTGTATTGACAAGCAAAGCAAGAAATGTAAAATAGAAGAGCTGGATGAGATCAATAAATCTGATGACAGTGAACTTATAAAAGCTAAACTTAAAGTCGAGGCAGATTCTTCGGATGAAGAGAACGAAAGAACTAAATCTCGTAAGCTCTTTCCACCTATATGTCCTTTCTCTAATGAACTGATGAAAATAATTTATAACTTTCAACACTAATAATTTCATCAATTGCAGATGAGCTTAAGTTGTTGGCTTTACTTGAAGACATGGGAATCTCTGTTAGTAAGAGATTTATAAATATTACAGCAGAAGAAATGGGGAGAGCAACCGCTGCTGCCAGATTGTTTAAGCCTAAAAATCCTTCATTCATGGTTATCTTGCAGTCAGAAAGCTTAAAGAGCAAGCGTGTGGTGAGTTTTCATATAAAACGTTATCATGAGGTTTCTCGGTATTATTTGAAATATGCTTAGTTGCACTTCTTTTTTGATTGAGCAGTGTGTGCCAAGCAAATTTGCTAAGAATTGTTTCAGCAGAGATCCTAAATGTATCAAAGTACATGATTCTGATGGAAGGGAGTGGCCTGGTACGACAACGTGGTATGGTAGTTGTGGTTACATAATAAATTTGGCTGAACTCATTAGGGAGAAGAATTTGAAAGGCGGAGATATCTGTATCTTTGAGCTGATAAAGGTGGAAGAACTGCTTAAAGTTTCAGTATTTTACGCGTCTTCAGATTGAACCAGTGTGTTGTTGCATCTCCTAAGTTGATCAACCTATCAATATCAGTCTTTGTTCAATATTTTGTATACTGAAAAAGGACTCAAATGCTGGTTTGAGGTTGAAAATGTAGAATCATGATATGAAAGATCAGGATGATCTGGTTTTGTATGTGGAA
The DNA here is from genome assembly GCA_008009225.1 of Acer yangbiense. Lineage (NCBI taxonomy): Eukaryota > Viridiplantae > Streptophyta > Magnoliopsida > Sapindales > Sapindaceae > Acer > Acer yangbiense. Next base: position 46,372,304 of record CM017764.1, read on the forward strand.
ATTAGGAGGTTTACAATGAAGATAATCTTAATCTGGCATTCACTGAAAAGTGAAAACATAATTAGTAGAAGTAATTCTCATATAAAGCTATATTGACTCAGAAATTTAAAGCAAAGACAGACTTGACTTTTGGTAATTATATAATCAAGTTTGAGTTTAGTTGCTGCTTAAAGTTTTGATTAAACACTTTGCCATTGAAAGCTGTGAAGATTTTGGTGCATGGAATCTGGATTGCAATTATACATGGAACCCAGATTATCATTATGAGATGGTACCCCATAACTGATTTCGTCGTCTTCTCTCTCTGTTTCTTTGTAAAAGTGCTTAAAAACGCAGCGTTTGATGTATTTAGTCTGGGCCGTGTGGATTTTTACAATTTGGGCCTAGGCCAGCCCACTTTAAGTTGGGTCCGTTAATACAAAGTTTGGGCCGTTTCAGTCCTCGATTTGATTCACGAGTCGATTCGGTGAACTTAATGATAAAGAGTATGTTTAATTATCCCATCACCTTTAAACTATTATTGAATGTCTAGATAAAAATACTTTTATTTTAGAAACACCTTTTGTAGACTAACAAACAATGCTTTTATTTGATAAAAGTCAAAAGGTATAATGTTCAATTCATACAATTGAAGTTTAAATAAAGACATTTTAGACTTTTTAACATCAAAACTCAATCAATTGAACAATTGTCTATTAGTAAAATAAAAACATTTTTATCAAGACATCCAATAATAGTCCCAAAGGTGGAGGGGGGGTCTTTAATATTAACCCCAAAGAGTAATATTATACAACCAGATAAATAAGTTGTTATCTAGCATCTCCAATTGAGAACACCAAATATCACACCAAATTGGTGTAAAAAAAAGAATCTTTTAGGAATATTCTTACACCCCAATTTTTTTTCCACTCCAATACATTCAACACCAATTTAGTGTAAAAGAGCATTTTTACAAGAATATTCTCTCAATAAAACTTTATACAATACTATTTAATTTCTATTAGTTAACTTAAACAAAATTAATTAATTTTTTTGACATCAAAAATATTATTCTTAAATAATTAATTGCATAATATAAAAATATAAAATAATTACTCAAATAATTTTACCCCAAATTTTTCACCATAATATTATTTAACTTATTTATCCAACTAATTTTCACTTAATTTTTTCACTTAATTTTTTTCACATTAATTTTTTCACATCTAATTCTCTCCATCTAATTTATCATCTTATTTTCTTATCCAATTTTTTCATCTAATTATTTCTTCATTCACTACTATAAAAGACAAAGCACCTCCATCTATTTCATCATACAACCACCCTCCACCAAAGTTTTTTTTAAATCCATTTACATTTATCCAACAATGAATTTTGTCATGTATTTTTTTTTTAAAGTATTTTGTCATTTCTTTAATTGCACTAAATTAAGTTAATATAAAAATTTACCATTAGTTAAATGCATAATTAATAAGTAAAATAAATAATTTAATATATATATATTAATATTAGTGTCATTTTAAAGATCTCGACGAAATCTTTCCAACGGTATAATTTTTTAAATAAATATTGTTATAAATAAACGTGTGAGGGTTAAATTAGAAATTGTAATAAATATAAAACATTAATTTGACAATTTAATAAAAGAAATTAAAAAAAAAATAAAAAATTAGTGTTTAGTGAATAGTGTTACACCTTAAACACTAAATTTTGTTTTGGAAATTGAAATTTGGTGTTGCATTGGAGCTTGCTTTTATATCAAATTGGTGTTTTTACACAAAATTAGTGGTGAATGATATGGTAAGAAAAAATCATTTGTCTTATTATTTGGGTTGATTTTTGGACTAAATTTTTCGATTGATTAGCATTAGTGTTGTCCTTAATAAACAAACAAATAGGTGCAAAGCGATAGGGTTGGATGATGTGAGAAGACACATTGGCCAAATAGAGTGATGTGGCCATCCACATCAGCTTGAGAAAAGCCAGGTCGACCAAATTGAGTGACGTGGACACACATGTCAGTTTGTAATGGCTGACGTAATATCGACTCACAAACAAATAGTAATAGAGGTCAGCCGGCGCCAAAATTCAATCATCGACAAACAAGAAACAAGACCCGAGATTCAATGGAAAGCAACGACAATAATCAGCGAATTAGGTTACGAAGGCGCAGATACTCTTCCAGTGGCCGTTTCAATACGACGACGACGCGCGACCTATTATCGTCTGGATCTGCAACTCTCCCAGTAATCAATCACCTTCTCTCTTTTCAATTTTCAATTCTGTGCTTCAAATTGATCTTATTTTATGTGTTTCTAGGTTTCACCAATTTCTGCAGCAATCCACTCCAAGTGAGTTTAATTCTTGTGTTTCCTTTTATTTTTCTATAATTCTTTCTTCACTTTTTGTGTTAATAAATTTTTTAATTTTTTTTGTTCTTGTTTGCTATAAAAAAAAATATCTATTAAGACTTAAAAGATCACATAAGACAAATGCTTTAAATATATATATATATATATATATATATATATATATATCTTCTTCTTAGGAGATGTTTGTGTGTTTGAGGTACTTAGATCAAGGGATATTGTGTTTGTGTTGCAAGTTACTGTGTTTTGCGTCCTGAATTCATAGCAAGAAATGTAAAATAGAAGAGTTTGATGAGATCAATAAATCTGATGACAGTCAGCTTATAAAAGCTAAACTTAAAGTCGAGGCAGATTCTTTGGATGAAAAGAACGAAAGGACTAAATTCTGTAAGCGCTTTCCACTTATATGTCCTTTCTCTAATAAGCTGATAAAAATCATTTATAATTTTGCAAGACTAATAATAATTCCATCAATTGCAGATGAGCTTGAGTTGTTGGCTTCACTTGGAGACATGGGAAATATTTCAGCTGAAGAAATGGAGAGAGCAACTGCTGCTGCGAGATTGTTTAAGCCTAAAAATCCTTCATTCTTGGTTATCTTGCAGTCGGATAACCTAAAGAGCACTCGTGTGGTGAGTTTTCATATAAAACGTTATCATCAAGTTTCTTGGTATTCTTTAAAATATGCTTAGTTGCACTTCTTTTTTACTTGAGCAGTGTGTGCCAATCAAATTTGCTAAGAATTGTTTGAGCAGAGATCCCAAATGTATCAAAATACAGGATTCTGTTGGAAGAGAGTGGCCTGGTATAACGACGTGGTATGGCGGGTGCAGTTATATAAAAAATTTGGCTGAACTTATAAGGGAGAAGAATTTGGATGTAGGTGATATATGTATCTTTGAGCTGATAAAGGTGGAAGAACTTCTTAAAGTTTCAGTATTTACGCGTAAACTCGTGTAGTTCAGTATTTGTTCACTATTTTGTTATACCGAAAAATGACTCAATGCTGGTTTGAGGCTAAAAATGCAGATCTTGTATAAATTATGATATGAAATAGGATCAGGATGATCTGGTTTTGTTTGTGGATTGATTAGACTTTCTGCATATGTGCTTTCATTTACAGCCTTACAAACCTTCAACAAATATATATATATATATATATATATATATCTAAAGCAAGAGGATGTGATCCACAAGTGATTGAAAGCTTAGTTTTTTTCTTCTTTGTTTTTTTGTGATTGGATGATTGTTTCTTATTCTCAGTGTAGTTCAGTGCCTGCAAATGGTAAGCTATACTGACTTGTAAAGCTTATGCCGGATAGTAGTTTTGGAAGAGCGGAAACTGTTAGAGTACTTTATGTGAATCATAGTTCCACATCGCTTGGGTATTAAGGGGATATGCAATATATAAGTGTGAGGGCAACCCTCACCATACCAGCTAGCTTTTAGGGTTGAGTTAGGCCCAAGACCATTTTGACATGGTATTAGAGTTAAGCCCAAGACCACTTTGACATGGTATCAGAGCTGGAAATGCCAGGGATGGGTTGGGCCTGTGTGTCCCTGCCCGTCACGGGTGCAGGTGCTGCCGAATGGGGCACGATGTGCGTGAGAGAGGGTGTGAATCATAGTCTCACCCTACAGAGGCTAGCTTTTGGGGTGGAGTTAGGCTCAAGACCACTTTGACTCTTTATACATCATTGTTTGGGCCTTTAGTAGTTATTAACATGGTATCCGAGCTTGATTTGGTTAGGAGTTTTGGGTTTGAATCCTCCCTAGAGGTCATCCATCTAGCATGTGAGAGGTGTGTTAGAAGAGTGCTTTATATCATTGTTTGGTCCTTTACCTAATAACTTAAAATTTTGGTCCTGTCATTTTCTCTTCATAAACAAAAGTTTTTCATTCTTTATCATTGTGTTTTGTTGGTTATGATTGTAATTCTTTATCATGGAACCTGGATTGGAATTGTACATGGAACCTGGATTGCATTATGATAAGTTAATTAGAAGACCAAAGATCACCCTAAAATTAGCTACCTTTAGAGCCTGAGAGTATATGAAAGGACATGAAGCAGATACAAACAAACAACAACAATTTGATTTTCTGAAAACTAAACAAATGGCTTCCAGCAGCAGATTAGAACCCCTCGTATCGAATTCTACGGAAGAGACACCCTCTCATTTCTTCAAGGTTATTCTTCCTGAATCACTTTCAAACAAGAAGCTGGTAATTCTCACAACTTTCATGTCTCAGAACTTTTTTCTTTTCAAAAATTCTTCTTCTTACATTGTTGGACTGCAGAGGATACCAGACATGTTTGCGAGGAAATTTGGGAAGAACTGTCTGCTTTTGCTACACTAACAGCTCCAAATGGTCGAGTTTGGCGAGTGGGGTTGACGAAAGATGGGAAAAGGACTTGGTTTGATCAAGTTTGGCATGACTTTGTAGAGTATCATTCAATCACTACTAGATACTTGTTGGTTTTCAAATACGAAAAGAACTCCAACTTTCATGTCCTTGTGTTTGATTTGTCTGCTTGCGAGATTAACTATTCGTATTATAATCGAGAAGAGCTAGAAAATTACAAGCACAAGTACTCAATGCACCAGGATGAAATGGAAAGTGAGGATTCTGCTGAGTTGGTTCATTTTAGAACTCCAAAACCAACTTCTAGCTCTTTCGAGAAAAACTTTCCTGATAAACGTAGAGGTAAAACGCCAGTTAGCAATATAGATACCGCTGCATTGCAGCAAAATCCTTATATTGGTTCTGTTCATGGAATTAATAGGAGCTGTAATTGTACCAGTACTTCCATTGAGAGTCTAAAATTCCGAATGATTGTGAGATGCAAGGCAAGATATGTAAAGTGGAAGAGCTGGAGGAGGAAAATGAATCGAATGCTGTGGAAGAATCAAGGAGAGGCAAATTGGTAAGCAATGAAATGTACAATTATTCACAAGGATCTTTACGCCGCAAAAGATCCAGTCCTTCATGTGCAAGAAGTCCAGTAGTTCATCGCAAGGACCTTAGAATCGATAGGACTAAATCCAAGGCAACCTCGGATAATAATGAGGTGGATGAGCATCCAACAGTAGGTAATAAGTCTTTTCTCTATAGCACATTGTTTCACACAAATACATCCTTTTTCATTCTAAATACCGTAAACTGCAGATGAATTCGAGTTGATGGCTGCATTGGAAGATGCTGGAATTTCTTTCGCTGGAAGATTTAGATCGCTTGCAGCAGAAGAAAGAGAGAGAGCACTTAATGTTGCCAAATTGTTGAAGCCTAGAAAGCCTTCATTCATGGTTATCTTGAGGTCATATCACACATTTAGTTTTAGAAACCATTTGGTGAGTCTTTTGAAAATCATGTGCTTGTGAAGTTACTTTCTTAACATTTAGTCCTTTATATGTTGTTATTGATTTCAATTCTATTTGCAGTATGTGCCCGCGAAATTCACGAACAAGTATCTGAGTAAAGATTTGGAGTATATCAAACTTCAAGCATCTGATGGAAGAGAATATCCTGTCCAAATTATATGGAAAGAGGATAATGGTGTTAGTTTTAGAAAAAGCTGGATTTTCAAGGGACAAGAACATGGAGGAAGGAGACATTTGGAGGACATTCTTTTGAAAGTTTCAGTATTTCATGAAATTATAGACTAAATTTAATTAACTGGTTTAGGATTTGTTGGTATTCAGTTGTATTTCTTCTCCAATTTCTGTTTAGTGTTTTCTATGGTTTGTTTAGTTGGATGAAATTATAGACATTTTAGTGCTTTCAGATATTCATCTCTTTGTAGCTATGTAGCATTGTAGCTTAATAACATAAATAAAAAATATATTTTTTTTTTAGAAAAAAAAAAAACGTAAATTGAATGTGGATTAATTTAGAAAACCTTTGTTAATGTTCTATGAGGGGATCGAGACCGATATCCACATCAAATCCGTAAATTTAAACATTGAATTTATAATTCAAATTGCAAAGTCTGTTAAGTTTTACACTAGTTTGTCACATATACATATACATTATGATATTACGAGATGAGGTTGGTATAGTAGTATGCCTTTCACACCGACACCATTAGGGTTAATAAGTGTGTTAATGGTAAACAATTTAAACGTTGAATTTATAATTTAGATTGCAAAGTCTACTAAGTTTTACGTGAATCTATTGAATCCCATATCCACGTTAAATCTGTAAATTTAAACGTTGAATTTATAATTAATAATGCAAAGTCCGTTAAGTTTTTTACGAGTTTGTCACATATACAGGTACGTGCATTAGATGACAAGACAAGGGTGATACAGTGGTATGCCCTTCACACCTACTCCATTGAGGTCGTGGGTTCGAGTTGTGTCCCATATCCCCAAATACGGAATTATGTGTAATTGTTCAGAAAAAAAAAAAAAGCATACTAATATTTAAGTCGAATGCAACAATTATGATACTGACTCATGATAAAGAAGGAAAGAATGTATTTAATATCAATTTATGACATTTGTGGAAAAACTAATCAGATCCCATACTTGAAAACAATTCGTTGAATCTATTATATTAAATGGCATAAATTTAGTAGTCAATTTTCTGATCTTGGAAGTTGGAACTAGGGCATGAATCTTGATCTTCCAATTTCAAAAAAAGTATTAATTCAACAACTACCTCTTCAAACCCTAATAAAGGAAACAAATTCTAATCAAAAATAGGAAAAACACCTAATTAAATATATAATAAATGAAAATAAAATAATATATATTAATTACAAGAATATTTTTAAAATCTAAAATCTTCAACAATATCTTTAATAATCTCTCCTGCATCAATTTCATTCGATGCAAGTTTGTGACATGAAAATTTATAATAGCTAATTGTGAAGTTAAATTAGTGTGGCATATGTGATACAAGTTCACGGAATGTGAAAAATTGAATGTAAGTTTTAATGTTTTATGAATCATCAAACCATATTTCAACCCCTAATGGAAAATTAAGGCAAGAATGTATTTAATATCAAATCTATGGCCTCTGTGAAAATCTAAACATGCCTAATAAATGAAGAATGATGTTTGGGTACCGACTAGTTAGTACTTAAAATATTGGCCCCACCAATAAAAGTGTAGCACGTGATCCAATTTGTGAGATAAATATAAAAATTAAAAAAAAAAAGGTCAGGTGCTACACTCCCATTGGTGGGGTCAATATTTTAGGTATTGACTAGTCAGTATCTAAACATTATTCATAAATGAAAGCAGATTAGTTGAATCCAATAAATGAGTTATGAGTGCATAAATGATTTTAGTCAAATTGGATCTTGGAACTGGAGTTTGATGTTCTAATTTCAGAAACTTGAATGGTTCTGAGTTGGAACTCAATTGCATTTAAGGTGGTAGCTCTATTGATCAATTAATCTCCTTACCTACCAAAACAAGTAAAAAATTAATGGTACTGTGTTAATAAATGAGCAAGACCATTTTCTGTCTCTACTGTCACACAATAATGTTCACTTTTCTTGTATAGCAGAACTAAAACTCATCAGATTTTCTATAGAAACTACTCAACAAATGGCTTCCAGGAGAAGAGAACAACCCTCACATTTCTTTAAGATTATTCTCAATTCTACACTTGAAGACAAGAAGCTGGTATTCATTTCCACAAACTTCAATAATAGAGTAGAGAAGTCACTGAATAGCATAAATTATGATGTTTAATCTGCTTTTTTTTTTGTATCAATATTGTGCTGTGATGAGTTACTTGAGATAGAAGTTTTGATAAAATCTGTTGCATGTCTTTGCTTCAATTGCAGCAATCTTCATGAATCTCACTTCATTATTGAAAGCATTGTTTTGTTTCATTTGTCAGTAGCTACTGCATATTATTGTAGCTCTTGTTTATCAAGAAATTACATGTAAAGTGTTGTCATTTTTGTCATATGACTCATATGGTACAAGCATGTCTCATCAATCCTTTTCTTTGATCGAATTTTCACTTGTTCTCCGATAGATGTCTAACTTCATTTGTATACTACAGAGGATTCCAGAAAAGTTTGTGAGGATATTTGGGGATGAACTCTCTAATGAAGTGACACTCACAGTTCCTAATGGTCGAGTTTGGCAAGTGGGGTTGACAAAAGAAGAGAGAAAGATTTGGTTTCATGACGGTTGGCATGAGTTCGTACAGTATCATTCAATCAGTACCGGATACTTCTTGGTTTTCAAATATGGAAAGAAATCAACTTTCAATGTTCTAATCTTTGATCTGACTGCTTGTGAGATACAATACCCTTATGTCAAAGAAGAACCAGAAATTGTGAATGAAGATTCTGCTGAGATAATGGATTTCAAAACAACTCCAAACCCAACTTTTCACACCACAAAGAACAAAGTTTTTGATAAATGTTCAAGGTCATCTAGCACAATGCTGACACAGATGAAACGTGCTAGGACTTCGTTCGGTTCTGCTTTCAGGAGTTCAAAATTTAAGCGAAGCTATGAGCCGCAAAACAAGAGAAGTAAATTGGAAGAAGTAGTGGGATCAAATCAATCAAATGCATATAAAGTTGGGACACATTCTTCAGATGAAGCAACCGAATTTGGTAATTAAGCTCTCTTTTATTTTTCTTATCTGTTCTGTGAATTTGGTAATCACTATATAAAATTTATGTTTTTCATATCTAATTATCTTTAATTGTAGATGAAGATGAGTTTATGGCTTTACTTGAAGACATGGGAATATGTGTTAATAAGAGATTTGGAAATATTTCTGCTGAAAAAAGAGAGAGAGCAATTACTGCTGCCAGATTGTTCAAGCCTAAAAACCCTTCATTCATGGTCATCTCGCGGTCAATTGACATTTGTCTCCGTCGTTTGGTAAGTTTCCTTAATGTGTTCTTGAAGTTTTTTTCAGATCAGATCATACACATATATAGGCTTAGTTGTGGTCATTTTTGCTAGTGCAGTATGTGCCTGTCAACTTTGCTAACAGGTATTTTAGTAGAGGTGTCAAGATCATCAAAATAGTTGATTCCGAAGAAAGAAAGTGGTCGGTCCAACTCTCTAGGATGCCTATGTGCTTTATGACTAAAATGGGTGGATTCGCAAAGAAATTGGATGATGGAGATGTCGTTGTCTTCGAGCTTATTAAACCGAGAACACTGAAAGTTTCGGTATTAAAGAGTGTAAAGAGTGAAATATTGTAGTGATCAAAGCTTCGGTGTGTAAAGGTCTAAAAACTTTGTCAGCTATCAGTTTCTTGTCAAACTTTTGTGTTACAAATATGATGATATGCTTTCAGAGAAGTATATACATTGTAGTAGTTGTTGTGATATTATCAAGGCAATGCCATTGTAATGACTAATGAGTCTGCTTTCTAAGTTGTAAATTTCTAATCTAATGGAAAAGTTTTTTTTTGTGGTATTTTGTAAATCTAAAAATATGTTTCAGATTCATCTTCTTTGTTTGTTGTTTGTAACATTGATCTTTTGGAGACTTAAATTTATGACTGCAATCTTATGGGAGCATTTCTTTTATTAATTTTCAGTTGTTTTTGAATAGATCATCCAACATTATGTGGTTGATTGTAGAGAATACTTGAAAACTTTATCAGGAAATTTATTTTCAATTTCATTCAATGCAAGTTTGTGGCATATGTGATACAAGTTCACATAATGTGTAAAATTGAATGTAAGTTTTAATGTTTTATGAATCATCAAACCATATTTCAATCCCTAATGGAAAATGAAGGCAAGAATATATTTAATATCAAATCTATATATGGCCTCTGCGAAAATCTAAACAACCCTAATAAATGAAAGCAGATTAGTTGAATCTAATAAATGAGTTATGAGTGTATAAATGTTTTTAGTCAAATTGGATCTTGGAACTTGAGTTTGATGTTCTAATTTCAGAAACTAATATGTTTTCATTTATTAGGTCTGTTTAGATTTTAAACAGACCTAATCAATCTCAATAGGCCAAGCCTAATAAATGAAAGCAGATTAGTTTCTGAAATTAGAACATCAAACTCAAGTTCTAAGATCCAATTTGACTAAAAACATTTATGCACCCATAACTCATTTATTTGATTCAACTAATCTGCTTTCATTTATTAGGTCTGTTTAGATTTCCAGAGAGGCCATAGATTTGATATTAAATACATTTTTGCCTTAATTTTACTTGAATCCAATAAATGAGTTATGGGTGCATAAATATTTGTAGTCAAATTGGATATTGGAACTTGAGTTTGATGTTCTAATTTCAGAAACTTGAATGGTTCTGAGTTGGAATTCAATTGCAATTTATGGTGGTAAGCTCTTTCCTGTACCTACTTTCTTGTACTTGAAAGCAGAAACACATATACCAAAACAAGTAAAAAATTAATTAATGGTGTAGTGGTGTACCAAATTAATTAATGGTGTACCAAACACATATACCAAATTAATTCCTGTACTGTGTTAATAAATGAACAAGACCATTTTCTGTCACACAATAATGTTCACTTTTCTTGTATAGCAGAACTAAAACTCATCAGATTTTCTCTAGAAACTACTCAACAAATGGCTTCCAGGAGAAGAAAACAACCAACACATTTCTTCAAGGTTGTACTGAATTCAACACTTGAAGACAAGAAGCTGGTAATTATTCTCCATAGCTGTTTTTTTATTTTTTATTTTTTATTTTTTTTATATATATACATTTCTTACTTTGCAGAAACTATATATTGGTTCTATTTTGTCTGTAGAACAGATTCTGTCAAATTCTTTCCAATGAAAATTCTACATTAATGTTGTTCTTGTTCATCTAGTATATTTACATGGAAAATCATCAGTTTTATTGTGTGGTACAAGCATGTATGTCTTTTATTGATTCTGCAACACTGATATATACTGACTAAATTTTACGATTGTCATGTTATCGAGCCTATTCGTTAATGGATTTATCACTTGTTTTCTGATGGATGTTTAACTTTATTTGCATACTACAGAAAATTCCAGAAAAGTTTGTAAGAATATTTGGGGATGAACTCTCTGCTGCTGTAGTGACACTCACAGTTCCTAACGGTCAAGTTTTTCGAGTAAATTTGACAAAAGATGGGACAAAGTTTTGGTTTGATCATCGTTGGCATGATTTCATACAATACCATTCAATAAGTGTTGGATACTTCTTAGTTTTCAAATATCGAAAGAATTCAAGCTTCAATGTTCTCATCTTTGATACAACTGCTTGTGAGATTAAATACCCCTATAATGATAATGATGAAAAAATGAAAAATGAAAAGCAAAACTCATTACACAAGGTTGAAATGGAGAATGAAGACTCTGTCCCGCCTTTAAAGTCCTTCGAAAACAAGGTTTTTGATCATTTTCCAAGATCATCTAGCAAAGTACAACCTCAGACATCACAGCACAATCCGGCTAAGCCTTCATTCGCAGCAGAATTTAAGCACGGCAATGACAAAAGATGCAAAATGGAAGAACTAGAGGAGAAAGATCAAAAATCAACACATTCTTCGGATAAAGCAAATACAAGAACCAAATTTGGTAAGCTCTCTCTATATATATTCATTTTAAGTCTGTTCTGTGATCTAGTCTTTATCGTAATGTATACTTTTTCGAAATCTAATTCTCTCAATTTGCAGATGAAGATGAGATTCTGGTTTTACTTGCAGACATGGGAATATGTGTTAATAAGCAATTTGGAAACATTTCAACTGAAGAAAAAGAAAGAGCAATCGCGGCTGCCAGATTGTTCAAGCCTAAAAATCCGTCATTCATGATTATCTTGCGGTCAGCTGACATTCACAACCGTCGCATTGTAAGTTTGATATGGAAGTTTATATGATCATGATCAATATCAACCATACACAAACATTGCTTAGTTAGTTTGTGATCATGTTTGTTTGCTTGTGTAGTACGTGTCAGCCGAATTTGGTCACAGGTATTTCAGTAGAAGCAAGTGTATCAAAGTAGTGGATTGTGATGGAAGAAAGTGGCCTGCTGAAATCTCATGGAGTCCTCAGTGTTTTATAACAAGATTGGGTGGATTTTCAAAGATTTTGGATGAAGGAGATATCTGTGTGTTTGAGCTTCTTAGTGAGAAGAAACTCAAAGTTTCAATACTAAAAAAAGCTTGTAATAAAGAGTGAATGTTAAATCTTTGTCAGCTATTGGTTTCTTCTCAAGAGTTAACATTGTAGTAGCTAGCTAATTATATGTATATGTAGATTTTGTATGTATGGATCGGCTGGAATTTCAACTTATATTTATGCTTTGGTTTACGGTCTCAAAAATTCCCAAATATGTAAATTTCCTGACAAAGTTTTCAGGTATTCTCTAAATTTGGTTTTCATAGATCGATGTTACAAACAACAACAATAAAGAAGTAGACTTACAATGGCAATAAAGATTAGATTAATAGAGTTTAATATTGAACCACACCATTGCAAATTCAAGGTATCAAACCTAGTGACTCATGTAAACTTTTTATTGGAAATTAGTTAAAGTAAAGTTGTCAAATTTTAAAAAATTTAAGGACAAAATTGTATTTTTAATTCAATTAATTAAATTCAATGGCAAAAATGTCATTTTAGCTTTTCTATAACGTTTGCCTATTTAAATTTTGATAAGAATAACCTATTTGATATATTTATGAAAAGTTTGAGACCATGATACTAAAAATAAAAAACAAACACGGTTAAAAAATTGATATTTTAAAAACAAAAGTTACGAGTAAATTGATAGTTGTCCACGTTTCTTTCTTTCAAATAACAAATAATAAAAAGGTACAAAGTCAAACTGCAAAAATAATAATAATAATAATAATAATAATCCCTAATTGGCTAATTGTACACATTAAATGATTTATATATCATTCTCTAGTTAGGTTGATTCTAAAAAATTTCGTTAGATCTTTAGAATTCCAACCGGTTAGAATTCTAAAGATCTGTTGGAATTCTAAAGATCTGACCACAAATATCAGGATCAGACCGTACTAGAGAATTATTCTTTAAGTTACTTGGTATATATAGTAATTATCAAGTGAGTGATCCATTACTTTAATTACGTTAAGGACCTTGATGAAATCAGATCGATTTGTATGAATTTTGATCTGAATTTTTGTGTGGATGATAAATTCATCGAAATCTACTTATAAATACAATTTGAGAATTTTTAAACTACTAAAACTTCTTTTTTTTTTTAATTTTCCCATATTTCTTCTATTTTTTTTTAATGTTTTTAAATTTAACAAAATCATGATAAATAGTAAACACGCCATTAAATATGGATGATAGAACTGTTGTGGATTCATAGAGGCCAACTGCAGCAGTTGCCCTCTACTTTTCCCTTTTTTCTTTTCTATTTATTTATTAAATTTTCTTTATTCTTGTTTTTTTTTTATTATATATAAGGGTATTTTGGACCTCTCACGAGTCAAACTAAGGGCCCGTTTATGATAACTTTTACTTTTGGCTTTTGGTAGTAGAAGAAGAGAAGTAAAAGCCTAAGCTTTTCAATTGCTGTTTGGATAGTATATTTCAAATGAGCTTTTGTATCAGAAAGAGCTTTTAAGACTGTTTGGTTGTAAAATTTTAAAATCTCTACTAATTATAATATGACCTTTTTACCCTTGAAAAAGAGCTTTAGAGTATGTTTGGTTGAATTAGTTAAAATCACTTATAACTATAATTTAACATTTTTATCTGAATTGAAATAAATAATATAGGTACATTTTTTAAAATAAAAGTTTATTTCACTTGGGATGATATAACATTCTTTTAATCATATTACCATCTCCATGAATTTAGTTCTTTTATCATATTTTTTAGGGTTAATATCGTTTTCATTTCTTTATAATATTTTGTTATTACCATTTTAATTTTTTTAAAAATAAAACAATTAAATTGGTAAAACAATAAACCATCACATTAATAAAAAAATTTAAAAAAAAAAAATTAGATTCAACATATTCATACAAACCCAGATTCAACCAAATTCATTTCTAGAAATCTAGAACTTTTTTTTTTTGCCAACAATCTTATCCATACAAGTCACAGATTTGGTAAAACAGTATTTAACATTTGCTTCAAAATAGCCAATAGAACTATCAAAGATTCAAAGTAAGCAAAAGGAAGACCAATAATTTGTTCGCACAATAGAAGTCCTAGATTTTAATTCGACAACTAATGATACTATAATGAAAAATATTTCTAGTCTTAATGACAGAACAACTTGTTTGGGATGAAGATAATTTCCAAGATCAGTCTCATTTGCGTGATTCAACCTTTCTTCTGTTCTTTGGCAGCCAAATCCACACAACCTAGAACTAAAACTAAGCCACCACAAAAAGCACACCACCACCACCAAATCCACCAAACAGCCGTCACAGAATCCAGCACCGCCCAACCCAAGTTCGCCGTCGAACCCATCTCCGCTGCCCATTCGAACCTAGAAACCCCTTCCATAACCAAAATCGTCCAACCAGAAAACCCTCTCATCACCAAAATCGAACCACCACAAACAAAACCCAAACACACTCTTTCTCTCTTCGTGATCTAACCCATCAGAATCGATCCGTCGTCGCGATTCAGACAGAATCGATCCGCCGTCGCCGCGATTCACATCATCTTCGAATCAACGGAATCAACCCGCCGCCATGATTCAGACCCAACTCCTAATCAATCCCGCCGGTGAGGGAAGCTGGATTTGTGGGGTTTTGTGGCAGCGAGGGTCTGTGGATGATGGCGTTTCAGAGATTGATGTTTGGTTTTTAGGTTTGATTTTGTTGACTGAGTGAGAGAGATGAGATTGGACGAGAGAGATGAGAGAGATGGTGAGGTTTCAATTGGAATTGGATTCAGGATACAAATGGAATTATTTGTTTTTTATTTATACCAATAAGGGTAAACTTGGCAATATAAAAGTTTCATTTAACTGTTCATTTGGCTTCCTAGAAGCCCTTCCAAGAGAGGCACCTATGCTGGTGCTTCTTGTAAAAGAGCTTCCAAGGTCAAGAAGCTCTTCTCTTGTTTTATCCAAACAACTACAAAAGCTGCTTTTGGATCTTAAAAGAGCTTTCAGGTCCCTTAAAAGCTCTCCCAAACAGGGCCTAAGTCTACTTAACGAAATGGTTAAGTAACGTTAAATGCAGGGGTGTTAGTATAGATTAACCAAACTCTTCCATGTAGGTGTCTTTTTATAACCTATTAAGGTTACAAGCGTCTTTTTACGGTGTGCAACAAATTATAAATAGGAAAAGAAATTATATTGCCTTTCTTTAATCTTTACAAATTATAGAATAAAAAAAAAAAAAAACAGTAACGGCAGAGACCAGCCGCGACGTTGTGGAGGACAGAGATCAGCCCCAAGAAATCCTTCTCCATCATCGATAACAGAGCACCTCACAAGGGTCCATTCGTTTTCTGCTTTGGTGGTGATGAGTGGGATCCTAGCATTACCGGAGGGTTGCATAGCGGCCGTGATCTCCTTCACCAGCCCTCGCGACGCTTGCCACTTGGCTTGCGTGTCAACCACTTTCAGATCCGCCGCCGATTCCGACGTCGTTTGGAACTGCTTCCTGCCTCCTGAATACTCGTCCAGTTCGTATTCTTCTTCTTCTACTACTACGTGGTCGGCCTTGTCGAAGAAGGAGCTCTACTTCCGCACCTGTCACAATCTCATTCACAAGAGCAGAATGGTAATTTCAAAGTTTGGAAAAAATAAATTTAGGGTTTTGTGTGTTTGTTTGTATGTATGTATGTTCTGTGATTGATTCAATTTGGTTCATGGTGTGTGATAGGAATTTCTCTGATTGTTTAA
Source organism: Acer yangbiense (assembly GCA_008009225.1). Taxonomy (NCBI): domain Eukaryota; kingdom Viridiplantae; phylum Streptophyta; class Magnoliopsida; order Sapindales; family Sapindaceae; genus Acer; species Acer yangbiense. The sequence continues at coordinate 46,388,480 of CM017764.1, forward strand.
TTGCTTTATTTACAGAGCTTTTGGTTTGACCTCCAAAGTGGGAAGAAATGCTATATGATATCGCCTAGGGAACTCGATATTGTTGATGGTGATAATATTTATGATTGGTGTTGGTTTTCCATACCCAACGCCGACGCTATGCGTAGGTTTGGCATACCAACCAATTGCAGGTACGTATTCCTTGCTAATTCTTTGTTACACTTATTGTTATAGTAATATTGTCATATTGATTGCCTACGCATTGAACAAGGTTCCCTGAGGTGGTCAAGCGTCGAGATGTGAGCCCGTTTGAAATTGGTGGCAAGATTACTACTTCACTTTTGTCCCCGATGACAACTTACATAGCTTACCTTGTGTTCGCCAAAAACACTATATGTTGGGTAGATGATGATCCAGCAGAAGTCTATGTTGGACTTTCTGGGAGTAATAATGGCCAAAACCGAACGGTTTATATTCATCGGGAGCAACAAGACGGAGAGGATGATGGCTTCTACCCAAAAAAGAGAGCAGATGGGTGGTTGGAAACTGAATTGGGTGAATTTTTCAATGGAGGTGATGAAGAGGGTGAACTGTTAGTGACGATTAAATCGGAAATGAAGGAAGGTTTTCTTACCCAAGGGATTGAGATCAGGCCCGAAAAAGAGTGAATAAATAACTTAGAAGGAGTTTGAATTAGGTGAGTCTTTTTTTCCGCAGAAGATTGTGTGCAAATTGTTGTTATTATATTTTAGCATATTTTGCTCTTTTGGTTCTAGATTATGTGAAATATTGACACACAAATTTCATTCAACCAACAATAGAAGAAACAAAGCCGACATCATTACAAGCTAACTTGAATAGCCAATTTGGAAAAGAAAATTTCCAATACACAGCTTTCTAAGCTAATAGCAAATCTAGCAATAGCATGCGCCAACTTGTTGCTATTTCTTGGGACAAAGGAGATGGCTGTGCATTTTCTGTTCTTTTTATTCCTGTGAATGATGATCGTAAAATAATAAAACAAGAGTTGTGTCTGAGGATGTGGTGGTGGATATATTATGGCGGTTGCATAATATTCGGATAAAATGTGGCTGTTATAGTTTTTGGCAAGGATGCATTTTTTGTTATTAACTCGTGACTGAACTATAGTAATTCAATTTCCATGATATATCTTCTGTTTTTTTCTTTAGGTGGGCTCAAGGGTTTCGATAAGATGATATGTCAGGTTGCTGAATATAAGAAAGGTGAGAATCCATCCATTACTTTCAAGTATCATAGTCGTGATGTGGATGGAGTTCTACATTTTGGATTAATGTAAATTATGTCAATTTTGTCTGTAAATCCTTTTGATTATTTCTGTTTTTGATGGAATTTTGATTGTAGCAAATATCGGTTTCTAATATTATGGTTCTAATTGGACCTGTCTAGACTAAGCACTAGAGCCGTAGAGCGTAGTTTAGATATCAGCTTTTACAAAAGAGGTGACAAAAGTTCTCACACTAACAAGGAATTGGTGGATGGAATTAAGGAGAAGAAAATCAAATTGGAGGGTCATCTTTTTGCATTTCACATGCAACATATATGTGTGTGTGCCCATTGCAATGCATTTTCGATAAGTAATGTTTTATAGAAAGCAGTTGAAGATTGTACGTTGACATATATGTATCGAAACATGCCTTTGAACTCCAAGTTGGTAGAATAGTCAACTGTAGTCTGTATCATAAATTCATAACCAGAGGAGGTCTTGTTCATCTGATTATAGAATATCGGAGTTGGCATCATACAATGAAAAGAATTCATCGTCCATAAATAAATGAACTGGTGCTGGCATTAATTGGATTCATTTCAAAGAGCAGGTTTTGGTTGGTGGACTCTGTATTAATTAATTTAATTCCCAAATAACAATCAACCTTATAATTTGTATTTGTTTTAATTTCATATATATATATATACAGTTTTTCTCCTGTCAGTTCGACTTGATATAAAGTAATAAGTGCTTTGAATATGGATCATTAGATTATAGATATATACTGACGAGAGAAAGCTAGATGACTAGGTGTTTGAAAATAGGGTCAGGCTACGTGTCATAACTCATAATGTTAAATTGATGTACAAAATTATTAAATTTTTAAATAAAGAAAATTATTCAAATTTGGTATAAATAATTATGTATCATCTTATTGTTATTATTTTTAATAAAAGTAAAGTTATATTGTTTTCTAGTTGAAGCATGCTAATTTCTTAACATGATTTGGTAAATAATTTTTTTTAAGAAATTGTTATACTAAAATGGTTGGAATTATGGAGTTGCTTTGTTCGGTAAGGAACACAATTGCACTATGTATTTGCTGCAGGGACGGTTCAACATATTTTGAGGCCCTAAGTAAGAGAAAAAAAAAAAAAAAAACCCTATTTTGAGATGTAAAATTTTAATTAAACTTTTGTTTTCAAGATTTTCTAAAAACTTTTCAATTGATAAAAGAGTTAATCCATTTATGATATTAAATAAGTTTTTATTAATTTTAATTTTGAAAAACTTCTTTCGATTGAAGCAACTATTATAGGTATTTTTAATAATATTCTATAAGCTATACATTTATTTGGAAAAGAATCCATTTTCATTTTTTTTTTTTTTTTAATAATGTTTCAACTACGGTTTGTATTTCATCTTTCTTAAGATTTTTAAATCAGAAAATAAATCAATATTATCTATATCAGAACAACTATCATGTTTTAAAACAAATTTCAAGATTCAGACAATATTTTTTAAAATTATCATCATCTAATCATTTTAATTTTTTAATATCAAATAAAAAAATAAAAATTTCTCTAAATTGTTGAAATTGCTCAAATCTACCGTGAATAGAGCCAGTCAAACAACAACAATTAATAAGTAGTAACCATATCAAAATTAACCACTTGATTCATCAAACAATTAGAAAAAAAATAATCTAAATTCTTAAATTTAAATTTACATACCTTAATATCTTCTTAAAGATAATATAAATAGTAAATTTAAAGAATATGGTAGACTGTGGAGATGTAATTTGTAACTTGTACGAGCAAAAAATTATATGAAAAGAGAATTGTAGACTTGTATTGTTATAGACAGAGGCGAATGGTAGGGGGGGCCCATAGAAACCCCACCCCCCCCCCCCCCCCTCATTAAAAAAAAAAAAAAAAAAAAACTAAATGTGATATATATATATATATATATATATATATATATATATATTAGATAGGTGATAATATTATCTTGTCCCTTTATTATTTTTATAATATAAATTAACTAATAATTTCAGTGCAAATGCAGAGAGGTGCCATTAAAAATCAGAGAGTTTGATGGATGTAAAAGGTGTTATGGGTTCTACATTTCTACTATATGACTATATGAGGGACTAGACAATGAGTTTGATAAGTAATAAGATGGCTTCCGTTGGACAAAATTAGTGTTGCTTGTATTTCATTGGGTTGCCATAAGAGAAAATCTTTGGTGTATCGGGTATTCTGCTGAATGATGCACCGGTCAGTCCATTGAAGATCAGACATGTGGCATAAAAAAATTTCTTTATAGATCTTCTTGAACCAAATATGCTCAAGTGGGATAAGAATGGGATGGGTCATTGATGCCACGTTGTGATAGAGAAGATCTTGACAAATCATATATAGCATTTGGCAAGCAAAATTTAATGGTACACAAACACTTAATTGGGTCAACCACTATAAAATATTCACCCAAATAATTTCATTTGGTCTTCCACCAATAATTCCATTTCCACCGTTATGGATCAACCACTATAGAAGTGGATCAACTGTTGAGCTGGGATTTTCCAAATTTGCATTAATTATCTTAGTTGAATTTAGGTCATGATGGCCTAACTATGGTAGTGTTATAGTAACAGCACTAATGCATTTGAATTTAGACCTATATATATATAAGGGTTTTTACAATTTGGTCTCAACTTAATTGGGAAACATTACTTTTTTACTCCTTAATTCAAATTTCATCAATTTGGTCCTTATATAATATAAAATCAATCAAATTAGTCCTACCATTAGTCAAAGTGACAGTTTTGACTAACGGTAGGACTAATTTGATTGATTTTCTATTATATATGGATCAAATTGATGAAATTTGAATTAAAGAGTAAAAAAGTGATGTTTCCCAATTAAGTTGGGACCAAATTGTAAAAACCCCTTTCAGTTATGCATACCATTAAGAATAGGCATAGGTTTTGCAACAAAATAAAAGATGTTTTATCATATACTCTTTAATTATGTAATTGAAATGAAAATTATGAAGAAATTGGTTATAAATAATTTTCTAGATATAAAATAGACTTGTTACATTTTAATTAGTTAATGTCTATTTTATTTATTTATTTGTATCATTACTTTTAACACCGAACGGTATCACATTTTGTTGAAAAGTATCAGGCGCAAGATTCCACATTTTTTCTTGTGTAGGATTCCTATTGATATTATTTGAAGATTGCATTACCTACAATATTAATTTTTGTTTTGGCGCCCCCCCCCCCCCCCCCCCCCCCCCCCAAAGCCAAAATTCTGGCTTCGCCCCTGGTTATAGATAAAAAAAAACGAAAATATTTTTTTGTTATATAGATAATTTTTAAACGGTAAAATAGAAGTAGAAGTTAAAGAGTTTTTTAATAATAAAAATTCTTAAAAAGTGGAAACTTTTTTTTAAAACTAAATAATTATTTAATATTATTAATATAATCCTATTTTCTAAGTATGAGACCTTATAATTAAGTAACAAATAAAAACCCTTCGGTATTTTTTTACCATTAAGACAATATTTTTTTTTACTAATATCTTTAAAGTTTATAAATAAATGAGGTCCCTATTTTATTGCCATTTTTTGAGGTCTTAAGGGCCAGTTTGATATTGCTGTAACTTTTATAATAATCACTGTTAGCTGTGCTGAAGGAATATTCAGCTGTGAAGTTAATCAGTAAATGTTTGGTTAATTATACTTTCAAAACTAATGTATAGCTCAAAAGCAGTATACGTATATTTGGTAATTTTATTTCAAAAGTGCTGAAATTAGTTACAATGACTAAAATAGACATGATTTTAGAACCCCATTTTATTATTTTTCATTAATTATATATATTAAATCAATATTTAAATAGAATATTTAAATTAGAAAACAAAATCCATAAGAATAATAAAAATATTTTTAAAAGATTTTATTAATCAAATCAATATTTAATTAGAATCTTTAATTTATGATGAAATAAGGTATATATATGATTTTAATTTGATTTTAATTTAATTTCATAAGGACAATAATGATATTTTAAAATATTCATTAAATGCTGAAATAGATTATTCAATAATTACTTTTAAAAAGTAACCCCCTACCTACTTCTCAAAATCACTGTCAAAACTGGTCAGATTATGAATTAATGCTAAAATTATAAAATAAGCTGATTTTAACTTCTCAAAAGCAATATCAAACTGGCCCTAAGTGTATACTTTGTTTGCTTTGCCCTATAGCCGACACTGATCGGCTGTATAAATATCTTGTGACAGTACACAATGCCATTGGCACTATAAATATAGCTAAAGAACATAAATCATAAAAGGGATTTTATCAAAAATAGTAATTTGAAGGGTAAAATAGTGATAGGAAAGAAGTTTAAGAGAGCGAGTTAAGGACTTTTAAGGGACGTCAATAGAGCGGGTTTAGGGTGGGGATTACAAATCCCGATCCCAAAAAAATTATTTGGCCCCAGTCCTGACCATTGAAGACCAGATTTCAGGTGGCTCCCGCCTCCACCCACACCCTGCCCCAAGTTTGTTTTTTAAAATATAGATATTGTATATACAATAGTTATTTTTAATAAAAAAAATTCTTACAAAGGCTGATAGGTTTTATACATTTAATGTTGTACGGCAATTTTCAGATCATAACTACGTCTTCCTGTCTAGTGTCTACGAGGGTAATGCAAAACCTAAACCTAAACCTGCCCACATATATATTATTATGAGATAATTACACCAAACTCCCTGATATTTGCTCTTTTACACGCGGAAACAACTTTAAACTTTTTTAAGTTTTGACACAATTAAATGTTAATTTGTTGATTAATGTGAAGGAGATTGAGTGTCAACAATGATACAATTGTTTCTGAATGTAAGTCTTAAGTTTCAATTTGCTCTTGTATTTAAATTTGTCTCTCCTCATACATTAACATATGCGAATGTTGGTGTCAAAAAAAAAAAAAAAACATATGGGAATGTTTGGTGGAAAATCATAATTTTATTCTGGATTTCTGGGTTCCAAATTCCAAATTCCAATGATCCAATCCCACAAAACAAATAGCAATGCCATTAAAAATATCAAGTTACTGTAGATTCAGTGGTTCACCAACTTTTTAGTTTTACACAGATATCAATGCCAATAAAAATATTTGAATAGCACCAGCTTTTACACAGATAACAATGCCAAAACCACTTTGAAACTCTCTAACTTTTAAAGCCTTAGAGCATCACAGTGGTCATAAAAAGAGACCCACTTTCACAGGACCCATTTTGAAACCCATTAAATTCTTCCACAATGGTGAAAAAAGAGATCAAAAAAAGGGGATCCAAAAGTGGGCTCCACCCAAGTAGACCCAAATTGGGTTCTAAATTTAGAACTCAATTTGGGTCTTACCCAATAATTGGGTTGGGTTCCAACACCTCTCAATCATTGGGTTGGGCTTATATATATATAATTTAAATTAAAATATATAACTATTAATTTTAATAATTATATATAATGAAAAAATATAAATAATTTAATATATATATATATTTCAATTATTTAAATTTAAATATATTATTATTAACTTCAATAATTATATATATAATGAAAAAAATATAAATAAATTTAAATTATATAATTTGAATGAAAACATTAATTTTTTGAAGGTTTGGAACCGGAACCGGAACCGGAACCGGAACAGCAACCGGAACCGGAACTGGAACAGGAACCGAAACCAAACCTTCAAAACCGGAACTGGAATTGAAACCGAAACCGAAACCGAAACCGAAACCGAAACCGAAACCGAAACCGAAACCGAAACCGAAACCGAAACCGAAACCGAAACTGAACCATCGTAACCGAAACCAGAACTGAACCGCCGAAACCAAACGATCGGAACCGCCAGACCCGAACCTTCAGAACCGGACCGGAACCGAGCAGAAACCGGAACCAAAACGGAACCTTTAAAATCGGAACCAAAACCGAACCTTTAAAACCGGAATCAGAATCGGTTTTGAAGGTTTGGAACCGGGGAACCGAAACCGGACCGGAACCCAACCGAACTGAAACTGACGCCATGTCTAATCTTATACAATATTTTGTTTTAAATATTTATTTTTATTGTTGATGTAATTCGGTTGTGAAAAAATTATTTTAAATTAATCATAATTTGTTAAATAATTATTGAATATATATAATATTTTAAAGAAGAGTAATGATTGTTTGGAAAAAAATTTAAAAAGTGGATCCACTTTTACTTTTCCAATTTAGTCCCATTGCGGGAAAATGAGATCCAAATAAAGTTGACCCAAATGGCAAGACCCATTCTTTAAAAACAAGACCCATTCTTAATGATGTGGTATAAATGGGTCTTATGTTTGGTCTCAACCATTGTGGATGCTTAGAATGCATTGTGGATGCTTAGAATGCATCAACTCAGTCAAACTATCTTTACACCAGATCAAATTGACCCCACTTTTGATCTTTTGGTCCCACCTACTAACCTATGACTTCTTTATTATTTCTCTCTTGAGTCCCGGCTCTGCCAACATTTATATTACATAATATAACGAGCACGGTCGGTCCGGGATTCCATACGAAATTTTTGTATAGGATCACGGTTCATCAAATATAATAAATTTGTTAAATCTTGATATTATATTATAGGCTAATTAGCACCGATATCCCCTAAACTCTTCTAAAATATGTATTATGCTTTTTATGCTTTTTTTCGCCACTATATCCCCTGAACTTTCATTTTTTGACAAACACTTGTGTTTTTTTACCCCTATGAGGGAGCATCTACAGTCGGCATTTATCAATTTATGAGAGTTCAGAGGGTTCAGTGGTGAAAAAAAAAAGGTATAGAGGACATAGTGTGTATTTTGGAAAAGTTTAGGAGGTATCAGTGCCAATTAACCTATATATTATATATCATTTCTCTTTTTCTATTTTCTATAGAAAATAATTTAACAAGAAAACTATAAAATATTATTAATTTATGATGCTTGAAAACAGATATAATAATACTTACCCAAGACTAATTAATATTTTTATTATGATTATATTGTTTGTATTTAGGGTTGGTAAAAAGGGCCGGTTCCATCGGGTTAGCAAAAGGGCCCGATTCCAATGGAACCGGCCCATATCCGCATGATGCGGTTTGGGTCTATACTCGAACCGCATCATCAAAATGTCCAGATGGTCCTAAACTGATCAGACCCGTATTAATAGCGGCTTGGTTATAGATCCAAACCGGTTCACACTCAGACCTGCAAAAGAACCGTATTTAAAAAAATAAAATAAAATAAGGTCACGCCTTCTCTTCTCTAATCTCTCACTCTCACGCCGTGTAACTCTCCCCTCTCATCTCTTCTCTCACAAACTCCGGTTTCTACCATCTCGCTGTCATTGACAAATCACGCTTTCCATCATCAGCGTCAACTCTGCAAGCCTCTCACCGTCTCCACACTATCGCCGTCGTCGACAACTTTCATGTCTCTTCTCATGTAAGTTTCGTTTGTTTTTGTAGATTTTCGCTTGTACTTGGATTTTTCTCACTCTTATGATTTGTTCATGGCTTGTCAAAGATACCCACTTAGATTTATTCATGGGATTTACATGAAAATTTTGTATCTTTTGGGTGGGTATTTTATGGATCTGGTTCTAGATTGGATATGGATCCATATTTTGCCATCCTTAGATTGATGAGTGTTAGAGGGTAGTTGAGAACTTGAGATTGATCATTGAGAGAGTACAAAGGTAGGGGTTTAGTTTTATTTATTTCTCCTTCTCTCATTCCTTTAAACTAAGAAAAATTACCACCTTGATTTCAAGTATTAATTACCACGTTCAAAGATACCGAGAGAAATTTCCTTTAATTTTTAACTTATTGATTTCACATGTGAATTTACTAATTAATACAAATATTTAGTTTCTTCAATTTATAAAGTTTATCAAAAAGTATCTTCATCACAAATTAAGTTTTCTGTGTGAGAATTAAGAAGATTATAATTAGCTCAAATCAGAATTTGAATATTAAAATCTTTAATTGGATTTCTTGAGCAAGATATAATAATCAATCTCAATTATCTACACACAAATATCGGAGAGTATTCCATTTAATTTATATCTGTGTATAGACAGAATAAGATGATGTGTATATGTATGTGTGAAGAAAAATACTTCACATTTTTCTATGTTATTGCACCCGTGACATAATTAATTTCCTCTCTATAATAAAATAAAATAAATAAATAAACAATTTATTAAGACTGGATCATAATTTTCTCTCATTCCGTAAAAATGATCAAGATTAGATAATCTAATTATATAAGTAATTACATTATATTAATTAATTACTGTATCCAATTGGATTCTGTGTTTGAGTTATTAAATAAACACGTCTACGTACTCATTGAGGTTGTTTGTTAATATTAAATAAATAAATTTTGATCCCTCATTAGTCATAATCCCAATATGTCATATTGTCATGAGTACTTGAATTTAAAATATGTATAGTTCAAAGATTTGAGAAAATAAGTTGATTTTTTTTATTGATAATAAAATATTTTTGCCTAATTAGAAGAATAAGAAAATCTTATATACATTGATTGCTTAATAAATATGATTGTCATTGAATCTGCTGGTACCATTGTTCGGCGATTAATCGGTTGATGATTTTTTTTTTTTTTTGTATAAAAATCCAATCATAAACAAAATCCAATGATCAAATCTAAACAAAATTCTTTCCAAATTCATAAATACCAACCAAAATGATAAAATCCAATCAAAAGCCAATCCTATTAATATAATGGGAGGGGATAAAAGTAAATATTTAAATATTGTTGAATCACTATAAAAATAAAACCGCTGCACGTTTGGCACGTGTGAGCGAATTTGACTATTTCTATGAAATTGGATTTGATTAAATTAGTAATGTGTTTGATGTCTTTTGTTTGGTTTGGGATTCCATTTAATCAGATTTTATTATATTAATTTTCATAGAAAATAAAAGTATTTAAAATATTTAATAATTAAAATAAATTTATTTTAAATAAATAATTAAAATATAAATAAAATTTTAAAATACAAATATTTATTCTACTTTATTTATAAATAAATTTAATATATTTATATTAGATATTTTAAAATTATTTATAAATAAATATATTCTATAATTAAAAAAATATTAATCGGTTATTTTATGGTTGTTATCCTTTTAAAAAAACATATGCAAGAGACTTGGTGTGATGGCCTCATAGTCCCCTTGAAAGCAAATGAAATCCATAATAATTTTTCCAAGAGCGATGCTTGGTGTGATGACATGTTTCTTGAAATTGTTCATTTACGGGGATATATTCAATTAGGATTTCGAAAGACTTTTAAAGACTTTTTTTAAGTGGATGACTTTTGCAGATTTTATGAACTTTTAAAGACTTTACAAGATTATGAAAAACTTTCATAGACTTTTATTTAAATGACTTTTATAGACATTCACTTCGAAAGACTTTCGTAGACTTTCATTTCGAAAGACTTTCATAGACTTTCAGTTTAAAAGACTTTTATAGATATTTATAGACTTTCATTGACTTTTAAATATAATGTATATTTTGTTTTAGCAAAATTATATATATTTATCATATTAATAAAAATATTTTTTCAAATGAATAAAAAAAAAAAAAAAAAAAAACCATTGTTAATTAAACTTGACAAAAGCATTCATGTTTATATATGTGATTTTAAAATTTTTATTTTTATTTTAATTATATTTTACATTATAAAGACATTATGCTCCTTTTTTTTTTTAATAATTAGTCAAAATTTTATTTGTTTTTTATAATTAGTCAAAATATTATTTTACATAAATGAAGTTAATTTGATTTGTTTCGGTATTATTTAGTTGCTTTGAAAATATAGGTAAAAAAATATGAAATCTCTCGTCTTTAATTGCATAGCTGATGAATAGTTGTTTTATATATTTTTTTTTTGTTAATTTTTTTTTTTGTTATAGATCGTTAATATTTGTATATATATATTTTTTGATAATGCTTATTCAGTTTAAAGTTATTCGTTTTATTTTATTTATGAAATTTATTAAGAATGAGTGTGTTTTGATTTGAAAATAGAACATATGTTTGGTGGTTGATATTTTTCAAAGAGTTTTATGTTTTTCTTCTAAAGTGAAATTCTTTCTATTAAAAAAAAAAAAAAAAAAAGTCATTCAAAGTCTTTGGTAGGAATGGAAGACAATTGTGAGATTTTTTATAACTAAAAGTTATTAAAAGTCATTGATATTTTAAAGTCGTTAAAAGTCATTGAGATTTTGAATACATTCTAACTTTTATAGGCCGTTAAAAAGTCTTAATTGAATACTACATGACTTTTAAAAACTTTTTAAAAGTCTAGAAAAGTCTGTATTGAATACCGTATGACTTTTATAACTTTTATAGAATTGTTAAAAGTCTATATTTAATACACCTAAACTTTTTAATTCTATAAAAGTTATTAAAAATCTTTTAAAATCCTAATTGAATACACACTCCTTAATCCCTAATATGTATGTAAAACTAAAACATGCACAATTTCTAGGGACTGGGCTTGGGATTGGAGCTGAGCCGAGCTATTCTTATAGACAAAACACGCATAGAGTCCAATAAGAAAACAGTCAAAAACCAAGTATCTAACAGACTACCTATATTCTCAAATATAATTTTCCTATGATGTGACATCAGTATTCGTTAATATGAATTATATATCCATATTTTGTTTATTTTTCATATTAAAAAAAAAAATATATTAACCAGGGTGTTAAACCCTACTTTTGTCCAAATCATATATATATATATATATATTTTACAATTTGTCCAAATCATTTTCTAGCAACTACTTTTTTCCAAATCTAAACCAAATAGTCTATAATTCACCCAAGCCATAAACTTTGGCTTGCATATCCCGGTTATTAATTATCTTTTTCTGTGGCAATGTTACCATAGGGTTGTTTGGCGTGCAAGATTGGATTGAATTGGAATGGATATGACTCAGTTATTAGTTTCGTGCAGTACATATTGAACTAAAAATAGTATCATCTCTTGTTTAGTATAATATGAGATTTGATAAAATATAATTGCCTTATGTTTGATACATTGTGGATTGGTTTGTTTAAAATTAATTTTTTTTAAAAAAATAAAAATAAAATTATGGTAAATAAAAAATTAAAATTATTTACCTTATGTTTAATAAAATAAAATAAAATAAAATATAATTTCCTTATATTTAATAAAATAAAATAAAAATAAAATAAAAATATCCATAATTGAGTGTTGCTGCCAAATTGGATCCATTTAAACTATCTCATAAGAGAACAATAAGTGAGTTAAGGCCCATAACTTACTAACAGAACTCGGATGGGCTTGGGCTGGGCACGTCATCAAATTGTATTTGACGTGGATTGACACATCACTGATTCTGACCTAAATTAAAAAGGCCCAAAATATTCAACAACAGCCCAATAAGGAGTTAAGGCCCATCTATACCTTCCTATCAAATTAGATTGTTGGAATTGCCGGTAATTATGACGATTCTAATAACAAATCATTCATATTTTAAAGAACAATATTTGGGTATTGATCCCACCAATAAGGTGTTGCCATGTGGCCTTTTTGTGAAGAATGTAAACCACATGGCAACACCCCATTGGAGGGGAGGGGGAGGGGGAGGTCAATACCCAAGTATTTTCCTAATTAAAAACCTATCTTTAAATTCAAGACTAACCACGAAATATTTTACAAGTGTGTTTAGAAATAAGTTAAAAATAGTAATTAAACGTTCAATATAAATATTAGAACTAATTATAAGTTATAACTATATAATTAAACTAGTTCAATAATAAACAAACTACATAATTAAATTATTATTTAGGCCAAGCATGTACAAAACTTGGATCTAAACGAAAATGTAAATACAGAATTTATATAAATATATATCAATTAAAAAATAATAATAATTATGATACAGAAAATAAAAAAGACTTATTAAAAAAAAAAAACAAAATCCAAAAGTGGATAACAGTCACCCTGGCCGTCCACGTGGACGGCTCTCTGTTTTCTTCAATTCTTACTCTCTGTATTATCGGTCTTCACAAGCCTTTTCTCCTGTACAACGTTTTGCACTCAAAATCCACCTTTTTTTACAATCTTGAGACCCCAGTAACCGAATCTGAATTCACTAAAGTTTTTCTCAAAAGGGTTTTTGATTATAATGTCGACTCAAACTCACACTCCATTAAAATCCAAATTCAAGTCCAATCCCGTACAAAACAGAGTCAAATCAAAGTCACCGTTGTCAGATAAAAGCAACTTATTAACATCTCTGAATCATTTCTTTTAAGATCCCAAAACCAGAACAGAGAAAAGTTTTCATTTTGAAAAGTTGTTTTTGTTTTTGTTCTGTGAATTCGAGGAGACAAATGGTGAAATCATCCAACAAGAGGTTTCCTGACTCCTTCAAAGTGTATTTACCTGCTCGCAACTCTCATAGATTGGTAACTACACTCTCTCTTTCTCTCTGTTTGTTTATTATTATTTTTTTCATTAGTTGATCTGGGTTTTGTTTGTTTTATGAAAGAATTTTTGTTTGTTTGTAAATTTAAAGTTTGGTGCTTTACTCTTTTATGATCAATGGGTTGCAAAAATGAGTGATTAAAGTTGTAAAGACAGAGTGAAACAGTTTGATTGGTGAAAACACTAAAGTGTTTGATGAAATACTCATAGAAAATTTCGGAGTAAAATCAACTCCATGAATGAAGATTTTCTTAGCTTCTTATTCTGAATAATATAGTCTAACTAATCTTAACAATATTTAATTAACTATTAGTCTGACTGATGAGAGCCCGATTGCCAGCTCTACTGTGAAGCATGTTGCTCTTGTATCTTCTTGATGTGTGATCAATATCAGAGGTACATGGCAACTTCTCTGTATAAGCACACAGAGTAGTAACACCCAACAACTTGCTTACCAAGTTACTATGCAATTCTGGTGTACTCTGATGATCAGACTTGGTCATCATAGTAATACTCTTCACAAGCGAAACCCCAAGTAAGCAGAGCAGCCTTGAGCTTGTGAAACCAAGGTCTAGGTGCCTGCTTGAGGCCATACAAAGCCTTAGCGAGACAGCAAACATGGCCAGGCTGAGTGGAACTAACAAACTCTTGAGGCTGATCCATATACACTAGTTCATTGAGATCTCTATTTAGAAATGCGTTGTTGATGTCAATTTGCTAAATATCCTACTCAAGAGAAACAACCAAAGTAAACAAAACCTTGATTGTAGAAGCTTTAACAACTGGACTTAAGGTATCAAAGAAGTCAACCCTAGGCATTTCACATTTGATGAAAACCCTTGGCAACTAACCGAGCCTTTACTTCAAAACAGCCCCATCTGGCCTATACTTGATTCTAAGTATTGTTAGCAATTAAGGCATCATACTCAGCCTCCATTGCAGCTTCCATCGAGGATAAGCTAAAGCAGCCATTACTGAAGTTGGTTCAACTTCATTAATAGAGCTAGCAAGAGCTGTATGTGAATATGAGTAGACCTTTGGTTTGAAAATACCAGATTTACTTCTAGTTTGCATAGAGTGAATGTTAGAAGGTTGAACAACAACAGGTGAGGTATTTATAGGAGGTTGAGTAACAACAGGTGAGGTATTTATGGGAGACTGAACAGCAACAGAAGGTTGACTAGTAGTGCCCCTAGAAGATAAAGATTAAAGAATAACTGGGTGAATTAGAAGCAGAAGTCATAGGATGAGTGGACTGACCATTTGAAGTAGCAGGAAGATGTTGAAGCACACTAAGAGGAAGACTAGATACTGGCTCACAATAAGTACTGGAATGAGTGTCAAACGTAGCTTTGTAAGGGAATTCAAGTTCATGAAACAAGACATTCCTTGAAATATAAATTTTACCAGTAGGAGATAAGCACTTATAGCCTCTATGAAGCATACTATATCCAAGAAATAGACACTGACTTGGCAGAATGAAAGTCAAGTTTATGCTTGTTATAGTCCCTTAATAGTCTTAAGGAAACTATAGTTGGGTATAGAGAAGTTCAAAAGGAGACTTGTTTCTTAGTAAAGGAAATTGTTAATCAAAACAACAGCAGTGACAATAGCTTCACACCAGAACCTGAGAGGCATATCAGCATGGGCAAGAAGTGTGTGAACAGTCTCCCCTACATGCCTATGATTCCTCTCAGATATACCATTCTGCTGATGGGTATAGGCAAACGAGTATCGAGGGGTAATTCCAGATTTTCTAAGGCAGAAAACTCTTATACGCAGCACCCATATTTGATTGGAAAGCTTTAATTTTCAGATTAAAGCTAAGCTCCACATTAGCTTTGAAGTTAAGGAATGTTTGAAAAGCTTCAGATTTTGTTTGGAGAGGAAATCCATGTAAAACATGTAAAGGAGTTTATAAACAGAATATAGTACTTAAATCCCTCAACTGAAGCAACTGGTGAGTCGTGAGGGTCCCCATATATCAGACAAAACAAGCTTAAGAGGAGCTGATATGGTTATCTGATGCCTCTGATAAGGAAGCCTATGTAACTTGCCAAGTTTACATGATGAACAACAATCAATATCAGAAATTTTTGAACTAAAATGCATAGTCTTGAGTACAGATTTTAGAATAGGCAATGCAAGGTGTCCTAGTTTAGCATGCCAAATACTAGCACTAGTTCTAGCTGCCATGTAATACCACATGACCAGTCTTGTTACACACAGCCTTTGATTTCCTTTGCCATTTCTGCCTCGACCTCAGCCACGTCCATTTCCTTTGTTGTTGAAATTATTTCCTCCTTCAGATCTAAAACCTCTTCCAAAACCTTGAGCAGCGAAGTTAGCTAAGAGAGATGAAACATCAATTTGACCAGAAGAGCTGAGTTGCTCAATTCTCTGTTCATGAAGCATCAATAAGTATTGAGCTTCTTGCACTTTCATGGTGTTCCTTTGAGATGAAACCAGCACTACGATCGAGTCATAATCACGACCTAGTCCACTCAAGATACTAGATATTAGATAACTTTCAGTGATTACCTGTCCAGCTGCCACTAAACCATCTCCAATCTCTTTGATTTTCAGAATGTAATCACTGATGTTCATCGCACCTTTTTTAGTGTTCTGCAACTGATGATGCAGTTGTACAACTTTTGCAAGAGACTGTTGCGAAAATAGATCTTGCAAAGTGTTCCAAACATCTTGTGAGGTAGAGCATGTAGTCTCTTCTCCGATGACTTAATCACTGAGAGTTGAAAGTAACCAGCAAAGGAGAAGCTGATCTGAGTGCTTCCATGCTGAATACTCACTGTTGATGAAAACTTCTTTATCAATTTCAACATATTTCTGTGGTTATGATTTTCTATCCAAAGGTAGCATTTTTGGCAAAAGTAGGATCAAGAAGAAATAGTATACTATCAACCAGGCTTAGAAATAGAACTTTAAAAAGAATTATTTTAAAAAGCATTTTGTATTTTAGAACTCATAAAAGATGGCGTGAAAGAGTAAATTCACTAAAAAAAATGCATGTTAAACAATTTTCAATTGACTTTTGGATGTTATGGTTGACATTTTACTATTGATATGCAACTACTTTCGTTTGTAGCACATCCCGGATGCTTTCGTAGCACACTGTGGCAAACTCTTGCCAAAGAAGGGAGTGCTCAGTAATCATATGGGCAATTTTTGGCATGTGGACGTGGTAAAAACTGAAAATGGAGTGCATTTTCTGAATGGTTGGCACAAATTTGTCCAAGATAATTCCTTGCAGTATGCAGACTTTTTAGTTTTTAAATATAATGGTGATGGAGGATTCTTTGTCAAAAATTTGGGGCAATTCGAACCTGAGAATGGCGACAGTGGTGATACTGTAACATCAGACGTGATTCAAGTGAAGAAGAACGTGAGGAAGAAGAAAATGAAGAAGAAAGCAATGATCATGACAGTGATGATTATGATGACAGCGAAGATGAAGATTATAATGAGGAGGAGGATACAACAAAAGAAGATGACGACGGCGATGATGATGATGATGAAGCAACCATAGGAAAGAGCAGAGCCCAGAATAGGAGCGGTGGAACCTATGGTAAACATTGTAAATCTGGTCTCTTTTATTATTGTTTGATGGTTGTTCTACTTTTATGTGCGCATGTGTGAATGTTTAGTGGATGTCTGCTTGGATTTTTCTAAAAGGTTAGTTAATTTTGATTCAGGAGGATCTAAGAAAATGGTTATTGTTAAGGAAGGAAGCTCTAAACAAAATCATAATGTCGTGGTTGCAGAAGCAGCAGCAATTAACGAAGGTAAACATTGCAATTTGTGTCTCTTAATCAACAGTCGTTCAATTCTTTGTGCATGCTTGAATGCTGTGCAGATGTGTGCCTGAATT
The DNA here is from genome assembly GCA_008009225.1 of Acer yangbiense. Lineage (NCBI taxonomy): Eukaryota > Viridiplantae > Streptophyta > Magnoliopsida > Sapindales > Sapindaceae > Acer > Acer yangbiense. The sequence goes on from CM017764.1 coordinate 46,406,184, forward strand.
TGCCAGTGATAATAATAACTTGCTGGTTAATTTTGATTCAGGAAAGCATTTGATGTGTCGAACTTTGTTCAACCATGGAATCCCCACTTCATTGCTAAATTGAGAACGGGTACCAAGAAGAATCTATTAGTAAGGATTTCAGCTCTCCTGTAAACTGCTTTGGCTTGAATTTTTATTGGGGCTGCAATGTGAGTGAAAGGTTGTTTCTAATGGTGAAACTATTTTCATTACTGCAGCATGTACCATCAAAAGTCTTGGAACGTCACAATCTCGATTTACCAGACTTGATGATCTTTCGAAATGAGCAAGGGAGGCAATGGCCTGGACAAGCTTTCCGCTGGAATGATGGTCGAATGTGGATTAGCGGGTGGAAAGATTTCTGTAAATATAACCATGTGGGTGTGGATGACTCTTGTATTTGTGAATTTCTACCCAGTCGTGATGGCAAAAAGGGAGACATCATTCAGGTGCAAATAATCCGCAATGGTGGTTTGGGGAGCTAAAAATGGATCAATGTACAAGTCTCTAATGGAAGAAAAGAGTAGCCTCTTATAATCAACTGCTATTACCATGGATGTTGCTATTGTAATGTAATCACTTTGGTTATTTTTATGTCCAAGAGTTATGAACAAAACATTTATCGAAATGTTGGTATTTATTTTCATCTACTTTTGTCTTAGTTGTAAGCTTGTGTGTCATTTCTCTATTATTTGTGGTGTAACTTGGGGCATGCTTTATTGGTATTCACCATAACAAATTAAGACTTTCTTTACTATTTTATTATGTAATATCCATCTTGTTTTAAATATTTTATATGAATAATATATTTATTAATTAAGAACTATTGAAAGAGATATTGCATCTATGCAACAAGATGAAAGATAATTTTCTTTCAAATTCTTTGATTATGTATATTGGAATAAAAATCGCAAAGAAATTTAAATAAATTTGATTATAGATGACTTTTGAGATATAAAATAGAGTCGATTTTAATTTTGATTCAAAAAATTAGTGTCAATATATTATTATTGTTTTGTATCCAGGGACGTAACCAGGATTGAAGACCAGGTGGGCTAGAAATTTTTATTTATTGAATATCGACATCACCTAGTTACGAGGACATAGTGAGATGTCCCTGTAAAATGTATATTCTAAATAAATGTGTTACCAAATTTTATTTTATTTTTAAAAAGTTAATAAATTATAAGAGAAACATAAAATGCAAATACGAACACTGATTAAATTATTATATTAGTTTGATTCATTTGAAATATACTAATACAATGTTACGAGAAATTAATTTAACAATATCATTAGTTTGTAAATTTAAAATTGGATTAGCCTTAAAATCTCATTAACTATATTTAACAATAACTCTAAAATTTCAAAACAAAATAAAATATTTAAAGCAATAATATATATTCTCCCAAACATGTATAATTTGAAGACTAATAGTTAATGTTGATAAAAAGATTGAGCCAAATTTGGAGATTGAGGAGAAATAATTGTTATTATAATAAGAAGAAAAAGAAAAGAAAAAATATATTATTTTTACTTTTAATAGGAAGTAAAATTAATTATTAAATTTTTTTTTCTTACTGTTTCAAATTTTTTTTAATGGGTGGCCTAGGGTGGGCTTGAGCCACCCTAGCCCCCACAAAGATACGTCCATGCTTGTATCATTACTTTAAAGGCTAAACGGTATTACGTTTTAGTATATTAATATATTTTTCTTGTGTGACCTTTAATATTAGTTTTTGTATTGGTCCCCACAAAACCAAAATCCTGGCTTCGCCATTGGCTATACTGAGTTACTGACATACGTCTGATGCACCCTAAACTCATATTTCTTCTTTGTAATGCGTTTGATGCACCCTAAACTCAGCTTTCTTCGTGTAAAAGGTGTAACGTAATCGAAAATTTTCATTGAGATGGTAAAATCGATGGTAACTGGTAAGTTAGTACAACAACTAAGGAGAAATATATATAAAGTGGTACGTTAGAGTTACTTCTACTTGTCCATGAAAATTGTTGACTTTTCATGTCCTGGACTGGACCCCTGTAGGCTTCTTGTTATAAATCACTTAACTATTTTAGACCTTTAATTTTATTTTATCTTAATCGGGACGTCCGGCGCGTATTTTCGAACACCGAATGTTATACTGTAACGTTACTGAAGCAGAATACAACGGAAAAAAAAACACGTGGAATCGAAACTTGAATATTTATGCTTATATGTACTTATAAACAGACTTTGGGAACATGTGTCAAAAAGACAGATGTCCTCAAAGATCTACTAGCTGAAGAGACTTTGGATATACATATTAATATATTATACACCCCACTATGGAATCAACTGTCATTGGAGTGAACTTCGGTGCTCTCTCATTGGATGGTGGATTGAGAATCATGGACCCACTTCTTCATTTTCAGACTTAGACCTCTGTCAGTACAACAAGAACCATTTCAATTTCTCTAGTAAACTAAAAAAAAAATGGCTTTTAGCAGGAGAGGTGAACCCAGCTCATCAAATCCTTCAACTGAGACACCCTCACATTTCTTCAAGGTTATACTTCCTGCTACCCTTCAAGAAAATAAGCTGGTAATCGAATTCACTCAACTTTTACTCCCTTTTTTCTTTGTTAGAATTCCAGATATTTTTTTATGCAAATATTTTAGTTGCATTGCATGCATGTGTGTAATAATCTGTTTAATTAGTAATAAATGTTGTAAGTGATAAATTGTATGAGCTAATGAAGAGCTCTGACAAAATCTAGAAATTTAATTAGTCTAATCTTATTTATTAAATCTTTGTTGTTCCTCTTGATTGTAAGCTTGATATACATATATGGCCACCCAAGTCTGCTTTGAAACTGAATGGCTTCTGGGTAATGGTTACAAGGTTGTATGTTTTTCATTTTTTGACTTGATCTATATAGAAATTATCAGGTGTGGGATCCAGCATGTTTTTTTTTTTCTTGTACGGGATCCTACACCTGAAACGTTAACAACCCATGAAAGCCATTTCTTTATTGATTTTCCAATAGATCATATGACTTTATCTGGAATTGATGCAGATGATTCCAGAAAAGTTTGTGAGAAAGTTTGGGGATGAACTCTCTGCTGTTGCGAAACTAACAGTGCTTGGCATGTGGGGTTTACGAAAGATGGGAGAAAGATGTGGTTTGATGATGGTTGGCCTGACTTTGTCAACCATTTTTCAATTTGTGTGGGATATTTCTTGGTTTTCAGATACGGAAAGAATTCAAATTTTCATGTTCTTATATTTGACAAAATTGCTTGCGAGATTCGATATCCATATTATCGCAGAGGACCGAAAACTGATGAGCAAAACTTTGCACACCATGATGAAATGAAAGATGATAACTCTGTTGAGATAGTGGGGTTCACAACTCCTAACTCACCTTCTAACTCCTTGCAAAACAAAGCTTTTGATAAACATCCAAGGTCATCTAGCAAATTGTACACGCCTCCATCACAGCCTTCTTTTGGTCAGGCTCTGGGAATCAAGCTGCCGTTAAAATCTAACCAATTTTTGAAAAAATTGCAACACTAACTCAATTGGGGTTGTTGAAAGACAACATTACCCTTTTCAAATGTAAAAATGACATTTCAATCATAACACTCAAAATCCCTCCTCTTCAAAGTTGAAATCGATCAAACTTGCCCAAATCCCTTGAAAACTGAAATCAACCCCCAACCAAAACACTCAAAATCCCTCCTTTTAAATTCGACCTAAAACCTAACTAAAATTCCCAAATCCCTCCTCTTGAAATCGATCAAACCTCACTCAAATGTTAAATCCCTAATCTGTTCCAGATTTCACCAAACCTCTCTCTTTAATCTCTCCCTGTCTCTGACTTGAAGGGCCGCAGTTGAAGACGACGACGACGGCGCGGCTGAAGGTCGAAGACGACGACGACGCTGACGCAGAGGAAGAGGAAGGCAGAAGCAGAAGCAGATCTGAAATCACTGATACTTGAAGCAATATTTCATCATCATCTTATGTTCTTCTGAGACTGTTTGTTTTTTCCCCCAAAAAAAACAAAAAATGCCTCGCCCTTGTTTACACAAGCTTATTCTCTCCTCCACCCTCCAAGAGAGAAAATTGGTAAAACCCCAACTCACTTTTATCTTCTTTCTCACAATTGCTAATATTTTTTTTTTTTTTGTTGTTGTTGTTGTTGTTTAATTGAATTTTGAAGGGTAATTGCATCTTCTTTGTTCTTCTTTCTTACAATGTTTGTGATACTTCATTGTGGAAGCTTCACAGGGAGTGGCCTTCCTTGCTAACGAATGTTCATATATTGATTGCTTGATACTTTTTGGTTCGTTCTTGGTTTATGTAACATTTTGTCCTCCTGATTACTAAAGCAATTAGTAAAGGAAAGTATTGAAGCTTGAATGTTCATGGGAAAATTTCTTTTCATTCATCTTGCAGTCATAGAAGTTTGTTGAACACATTGTCAATTGAAAACGGGCTCAATGGGTATATTCATGGGTTGCTGGACAAAGTGTCATGTTTTAACTTGCAATATTTTGTTCAAGGGCGCTGATATTGCCACACATTAAACTCATTTCTTCACCCATTTTTAAGTGAAATTTTATACGACAAAAGTACCTTTAATATTGGGGAAAACATTGCCAGTTATGCTATGGTTGATTCAATCAATTATGATGTTTATTTGTTTGGATTAGATTTTGTAGTGGTTGTGTAGGTTTGGTATTCTGAGTAGCATTTTGGTCCAGTGATGTTTATATTGCTAGGTTCAGTGATGTTTATTTTGGATTAGATTTTGGTGGTTGTGTAGGTTTGGTATTTTGAGTAGCATTTTGGTTTCCTAACGGGTGTTAAGATATTCTTAACAGGTGTTAGGAAATTCTTAACGGGTGTTAGGAATTCCTAACACCCGTTAGGAATTCTTAACATCCGTTAGGAAATCCTAACGTGTGTTAGGAATTCCCAAACGGGTGTTAGGAATTTCCAAACGGGGGATAGGAATTTCCTGACACCCGTTAGGAATTTCCTGACACCCGTTAGGAATTTCCTGACACCTGTTAGGAATTCCTAACACACGTTAGGAATGCCTAACGGGTGTTAGGAAATTCCTATCCCCCGTTTGGAATTCCTAACGGGTGTTAGGAATTCCTAACGGATGTTAGGAATATCCTAACATCCGTTTGGAATTTCCTAACAAACACCCGTTAGGAATTTTTAACACCCGTTTGGAATTCCCAACACCCGTTTGGAATTCCCAACAGCAGTTTGGAACTTCCAACTGCTGTTGGGAATTTTCAACACAGTTTTGAATTCTGAACTACAACAACAAATATCACCTTAAATTACTTATTCGGTTTAAACATTTGTACTAATATAAATATTTGATGGTTTTATGTTATATTTCAGGATAATTAAATGGGAGAAGAGGTGGAATTGTTAGTAAAGGCTGCAGAACATTTCCCGGCGAAAAATAAACAGCACTTCGTCAACTGCTGCTGTAAAGTGCATTAAGGAAAAATTCTATATCATATAGCCAGCAGGAATCTTGAATGCATGGGCTGTTTTTGTTATGATATTGCAGGGCTTGTTTTTGTTTTTAAAATATAGGGGCTGTTTCCATTAAATTTAAGGGCTATAGACAGATTGTGAAAATGTAAAAATTTATGTCTTTTATGGCTGTGTAAGACATGGTTTGTTTGTTAAAATGCAGGGGCCGTTTTCATTAAATTTAGGGACTGTTATTGTTGTGAAAATGCAGAAATTTCTGCATTTTATGGATGTGTAAGACATGATTTGTTTGAAAAAATGCAGGGGTTGTTTTTGTTGTTATATTGCAGGTTTTTGGTTTTAAAATGCAGGGGCTGTTTTTGTTGTTCAATTTAGGGGCTGTTTATTACACAACACTATCAAACAATAAAATAGCAATTAAATTGAACTTCATCACAATACTGTCAAACTTCATCTAAAGCAATTATATCCATAACAACAAGCTTCATAACAACACTATCAAAAAACACTTAAATCCCATAAACCAAAATAAATAAATTCTGTCAACAAGCTTCATAGCAATTAAATCCATAACAACAATCAATAAAATTGTGTGAAATGTTTTACACAAAACTGTCAAACAACACTTGCATTACACAACAAATAAACATTATAATTTGACGAAGCATAAGAAAAACAACAATATCCACAACGGCTCCCATAACCAACGTCCCGGGCCATCCAACCACCTACAAATGGTGGTAAAATCTTAGGTGAATTAAAGATGAACTTCATTTTGATGGAGGACTCGCTTGGATTGGCTTCAACAAGACGAGATACGATGTCAAGTAATGACTCATATGATGTTTCCCTTGAAACTGAAATTACTTTAGACATTCCATATTGATATTTGAACTTCCCACCACTGTTACTCAATTTACCGCCATATAAAACAACAAATCGGACTTTATCCATACAAGCCACCTTTCAAATGCACATGAAATTTATAATCAAATTCCTAAACAAATATTATAAATTCATGGTACATTGAATCTACAAAATAATATGAATCCAAACACCGTTTGGAATTTCCTAACGGGCGTTAGGAAATTCCGAGCATTAGGAATTTCCTAACGGGAGTTAGGAATTTCCTAACGGGAGTTAGGAATTCCTAACGGCTGTTAGGAAATTCCTAACGGGAGTTAGAAAATTCCTAACAGGTACGGGTGTTAGGAAATTCCTAACAGGAGTTAGAAAATTCCTAATGGCCATTAAGAAATTCCTAACTCCCGTTAGGAATTTCCTAACTCCCGTTAGGAATTCCTAACAGCCGTTAGTAAATTCCTAACAGCTGTTAGGAATTCTGTGCTGGACACATTCCAAAAAAATTGTTCAATTCTCTAGATTCAATACTATAATGGAAAATCAACCACAATAACATCAAATTCAACCAAAACCCATGCTCTATTACATTAATGTAAGCTATTTTCACAAAAATAAAGAACCCAATACACAAATCTAAGTAAATAACACATTTTTAACAAGAAAAAAACTAAAAATTATGCTTGTGAACTATAAATTGACCACAACAACATCAAATTCAACCAATACCCATGTTCTATTACATTAATGTAAGTTATTTTCACAAAAATAAAGAACCCAACACACAAATCTAAGTAAATAACACATTTTTAACAAGAAATAAACTAAAATTTATGTTTGTGAACTCTAGATTGACCACAACAACTTCAAGTTTAACCAAGACCCATGATTTATTATGTAAATGTAAACAATTTTCACCAAAATATTACACAAATTCAAGAAATTCGGACATGGTTGAGAAGAAGAATGTCGTGAAAGTTCAAAAAATAAAATAAAAAACTCACCTAAAAGCTTCAATGGAAGGAACCCTTGTGGAGTTGCTCAATGGTGGAGTTGATTAATTTGAATTTGTAAAGGAAGAGAGAACAAAAGAAAAAAAAATATTTGGAGAGGGAGAAGAATGAGTCTGACGTGAGGAGGAGAGGATATTGGTGAAGAAGTGATGAGAAGAAGTAAATAAGAGGGATATATTGAGTAAAAAAGATAATTTAGTAAGTATGGGTAAAATGGTACTTACACATTAAAAAAGAGTTAGTGTTGCAATTTTTTCAAAAATGGGTTAGATTTCAACGGCAGCCTTCCAAAAGGGTTAGTTATCAATAAAACCTGGGAATCAATAGGTGCGGAAAATGTGGTAGTTCCTTCGAAAGTCCAAACTTTAAGTATCCTAGTAAGTTCTTTGAGCTGAGACTCCTGTTTATTCTTGCTCTATCTTAAGAATTGAGCTTTCTCTTCATGATACAATATATGTGCAGATAATCTAGACTAATCAACTCAAGATAAGGGTTTTATTGATAACTAACCCTTTGATGAGGCTCCTATTGAAATCTAACCCATTTTTGAAAAAATTGCACAACTAACTCTTTTTTCATGCATAAGTACCATTTTACCCTCACTTACTAACTTTTCTCTTTTACTCATTATATACATATTTTGCCTTCTTTTCCTCACTTCTTCCTCTCCTCACACAGCAGACGTGCGACACTCCATCTTCTCCTTCTCCATTTTTTTTTTTTTCCTTTTGTTCTCTCTTGCAAATACAAATTATGCAACTCCACCATTGAGCAACTCCACAAGGGTTCCTTCCATTGAAGCTTTTAGGTGAGTTCTTATAATTTTTTTTGAACTTTTATAACATTGTTATACCCATGTCCGAATTTCTTCTCATCTATGTCCGAATTTCATGAATTTGTGTAATATTTTGGTGAAAATAGTTTACATTTACATAATAAATCATGGGTCTTGGTTGAATTTGATATTGTTGTGGTCAATTTAAAGTTCACAAGCTAAATTATAAGTTTATTTCTTGGTAAAATATGTTATTTGCATAGATTTGTTTATTAGGGTTCTTTATTTTTGTGAAAATAGCTTACATGAATGTAATAGAGCATGGGTCTTGGTTGAATTTGATGTTATTGTGGTTGATTTTCCATTATAGTATTGAATCTAGTGAATTGAACAATTTTTTTGGAATGTGTCCAGCACAGAATTCCTAACAGCTGTTAGGAAATTCCTAACACCAGTTAGGATTTCCTAACGTGCATTAGGAATTCCCTAATTGAGTTAGGAAATTCCTAACACCAGTTAGGATTTCTTAACGTGCATTAGGAATTCCTAACTCAGTTAGGAAATTCCTAACTCCTGTTAGGAAATTCCTAACGCACGTTAGGAAATTCCTAACAATGTGGATTCATAATATTTTGTAGATTTAACGCACGTTAGGAAATTCCTAACAATGTGGATTCATAATATTTTGTAGATTCAATTTACCCTCGGGGGCGTCCAGCCAAAAAACGCAAGTCATCGAAAGGTGAAGAAATTGTACAACGGAAGTGTGATAGATGTGGAGGAATGGGACACAATAGGCAGAAATGTAAGGCACCAATTCCTTTATCCGATCAGACTGGAAACTCGTAAGGTATAATAAACATGTTTTATATTGTAGTTGACAGTTGTTGATAGTTGCTATTTAATTTTGTGAAATGATTAACTATGTATTCTTATATTCTAACATATATTTTTCTTATTAATTTTACATGTTTATTTGTAGGTGGATGGATGTCCCGGGACGTTGGTTATAGGAGCCGTTGTGACTATTGTTGTTTTTCTTATGTTTCGTTAAAATTGTAATGTTTATTTGTTGTATAACAAAATGTGTTGTTTGACAGTGTTGTGTAAAACATTTCACACAATTTTATTGGTTGTTGTTATGGATTTTATTGCTATGAAGCTTGTTGACAGAATTTATTTATTTTGGTTTATGGGATTTAAGTGTTTTTTGACAGTGTCGTTATGAAGCTTGTGTTATGGATATAATTGTTTTAGATGAAGTTTGACAGTGTTGTTATGAAGTTCAATTTAATTGTTATTTTAATGTTTAACAGTGTTGTGTAATAAACAGCCCCTAAATTGCAGAATCAAAACAGGCCCTAAATTGAACAACAAAAACAGCCCCTAAATTGAACAAAAAAACAGCCCCTACATTTGAAAAACAAAAACTGCCCCTGCCATATAACAACAAAAACAACCCTTGCATTTTTACAAACAAACCATGTCTTACACATCCATAAAAGGCAGAAATTTCTACATTTTCACAACAATAACAATTCCTAAATTTAATTAAAACAGCCCCTGCATTTTTACAAACAAACCATGCCTTACACATCCATAAAAGGCAGAAATTTCTGCATTTTCACAACAATAACAGTCCTTAAATTTAATGAAAACAGCCCCTGCATTTTCTTTCCCATGTCTTTCATCTTCATCTCTATAAGTTTCCCAAAGCATGTTGTGCGGAAGAGGGATAGTTGCGCCTCCGTCAACTTTTTCTTAATGCACTTTATAGCAGCTGTTGATGAAGTGCTGTTTATCTTCGCCGAGAAATGTTCTACCACCTTTACTAACAATTCCACCTCTTCTCCCATTTAATTATCCTGAAATATAACATAAAACCACAAAATATTTATATTAGTACAAAATATTTAACCGAATAAGCAATTTAAGGTGATATTTGTTATTGTAGTTCAGAATTCAAAACGGTGTTGGAAATTCTCAACAGCAGTTGGGAGTTCCAAACTACTGTTGGGAATTCCAAATGGGTATTAGGAATTCCAAACGGGCCTAACGTGTGTTAGGAATTCCAAATGTGTGTTAGGAATTATTAGGAATTTCCTAACACCCGTTAGGAATTGCGTTAGGAAATTCCTAACATCCGTTAGGAATTCCTAACGGGTGTTAAGAAATTCCTAACGGATGTTAGGAATTCCTAACGGTCCGTTAGGAATTCCTAACGGGTGTTAAGAAATTCCTAACGGATGTTAGGAATTCTTAACATACGTTAGGAATTCCTAACGGGGCCGTTAGGAAACCAAAATGCTACTCATAATACCAAACCTAAGAGTACACAACCACTACAAACACAAAAACACCCAAACAAATAAACATCACTGAACCTAGCAATATAGGAACTCAACCATAACAATGAGATGGCAAAAACACCAGCAATATAGCAAATCAAACATCATTATGCCAAAATGACCAAACACAAAAACACCCAAACAATGTATTAGGTGAACTATTATAGTTTGACATAGTTCTACGATTTATGATTTCGGTTCATATCATCATAATTGATTGAATCAACCATAGCATAACTGGCAATGTTTTCCCCAATATAATTATGCTTTTATGGTCAAATTTTGTTTGTATACTATCAAATGACTTGCAATGGCAGCATTGCCAAGAGAGATACTTTTATATGTAAACCTTTAAGTGAAATACACATCTTCCAAGCAAACTTAAAAAGGATTATATATTTACCAAAAGAAATTGGGCAACAAGCAAAAATCAACAGACAACACACACACATACACACAAATTTCAAAAAATCATATCAGAAAAAAAATTTATAATAACAAAGACTACTTGAAGCATAACAAACAAAAGGGTTCAAGCAACAAATATTGGTTCATTAATGTGGAAATTCTTCTCATCAATTTATATGGGCGACCCAAAAGTTCTGCTAAATAGTCCTGCATTAGGAAAAGCATTTCACATATAATTACTTCGTATGCACACACATATACATACGTACATGAATAAAAACTCTTACCGCAGAATTTAAACATATTTTTTTTTTTAAACGGTGAAGTTTATAAAGGAAGCCCAAAGGCAACAAAAACACAATAGAAACGGGCACCAAGGCCACAACCAGCCCACCCAAGGCAACAACCCACGAGCAGACAAAAACACAGAGAAACAGGGGCACAGACAAACAAACAGAACAGAGGCACAACAATGCCCAGAAACAGCCAGCAACAAGAAACAGGGGCACAACAACTCCCAGAAACCCCCGTACCAAAACAAACCACCGCACCCCAGGCCACCCACCACCAACTCCTATGAAATCTAACCTGATTTCTGTACCGCGAGGACCATAGAAATCAACCTAGACTGAGTCAACTCGAGCCGAGACAAGATTTAACTCAAATTAGGGGTTAAAGAACTCAATAAACCATACATAACAGCAAATTAAGCTAAAATATAAACTGGGTCGATCCCTAAAAAGATTGGCAATGAAGTTTCATGAATCAAAACGAACAAGATTGTGATTACCAATTGTTGAAGAATCACCATAAGAACTTGGCAATGTAGAAACTATCGACCAAGCTGAATTCAGATTATGGGCATGCAAATTCATCAACAGTCAACAATATTTAGGAACTGATTTGACATGTAAAAGGTATATACAATATAAGATTTTTGGATTTGGTTTCAAACTACGATCCCCTACGAAAATAGATATGTGCAGCTGCCTGTCAAAGGTAAAACATAATCAATCTAGACCATATCACAGAAAAGCATGTTTTCAACACATGCTAGGATGTGGGTATATATCTCAGTATTGGTATATAGTGAGATATCCTTGTAAAAAAATTGTTAAATCCAATGTAGAGGCTAAAAAAAAAAATGTTTAAAAGGATAAACAAACATCAAAGAATGGGCAGGTATATTTGTTGCAAAAGAACTTTATTCAACTGGCCAATCAAATAATTAACTCAAAATCTAATTACAAAGGTCATGTCCAAACTAACATAACTTTTCGATGAAAATCATATTAAAAAACAAAGAAAAAGTTTTAATGCATATAACAGATGAAAATATAACCACAACAGAGCAGATTACAGAACCTAGACCTCCAACTAAAATGAAATGTAAAATGCGGAAGTCTTATATGAACAAATTCAATTCAACAACATGCACATAATAAAACATTCCAAACCTAAAATGCTAGCATAAACTGCATTCATGAGTACCTAACTAAGGGGGGAAACAAAAAAAGAAAACAAAAAATGACAAAGAAGTGATGGTATCTCATCTTAGAACAACACAAAGAGAACTCAAGATCCATATATGCACATAAAACAATTTTTGTCCCATGACACAAAGAAGGTTTCTAATGAATCCAAAGATTTATATGTGTGTTTCCTCTGCTAAGTATCACATACCGCCACAATAAAGGACATTCACAACCTTTACACATTAATATTTAAGAAAGAAAAAAGTAGAATGTATCAGAATTAGGCATATTATGCATATACCAAAAAACTAAAGATGTGATAAATTACAGACCTTAGCGAATAGCAACCAGACTTTTCTTGTTTCAGTGCTTTTCAACCCAACTTATGAATTGCTCGATCTTCTCATCACTATCGACCTGTTGGAGTTTCTGTTTACCCATCGCGCCTTCGTCGACTGCAACCTTACGTCCCGTCGCGCCGTCGTCCACTTCAAGCTTCCGTCATCGTCCACTTCAAGCTTCCGTCATCGTCCACTTCAAGCTTCCGTCATCGTCCACTTCAAGCTTCCGTCGTCATCGGCGTGGTTGTACAGCTACCACTGTACCGTTTCAGAGAAGGAGACAGAGGGAGAGAATGAGAATGTTGTTTGAGAGAGATTCAAAGATTAGGTTTTGTCATTTTGAGGGAAATTAGGGATTGAGAGAAGGAGAATGTTGTTTGAGAGAGATTCATAGATTGGTTTTGTCATTTTGAGGGAAATTAGGGATTGAGAGAAGGAGAATGTTGTTTGAGAGAGATTCATAGATTGGGTTTTGTCCATTTGAGAGAAATTAGGGAATTAGGGATTTTGCTTTGAAAGAGGTTTGGTCTTACAAAGAGTAGATAGAGGTTTGGTCGATGGCTAGAAGGATTAGATAGGGGTTTTTTAATTTAACAAGGGCAATGTTGTCCTTTGACAACCCCAAAAGAGTTAGTGTTGCAATTTTTTCAAAAATAGGTTAGATTTCAATAGCAGCCTTCCAAAAGGGTTAGTTATCAATAAAACCCTCAAGATAAACATGAAGAAGAGGTAAAAATGCATCTTAGATTTGATGGAAGCGCTTCAGTGAGAAAGAGAAAAGTGAGGACAAATGAAAGAGAAAGGCAGATTGATGCAGCCAATGCGTTTGTGCCATCTAATCCTTTCTGCAGGATTGTCATGCAACCATCTTATATATCTACTCTGGTGAGCTATTGAATTTTGTGTGCTCTATATGTATATATGCTTGGCTTAAGATGCATTAACTTTGCTTCTGCAGTGTTTGCCATCTCGCTTTTCTCAAAAGCATTTAAATGGGGTTTCAAGATTCATTAAACTACAGATTTCTGATGGAAAACAGTGGTCTGTTCACTGTTTATATAGAAGAAAAAGAGCTACTTTCGGTCAAGGATGGCGTTCATTTATATTGGATAATAATTTAGGTACTTAGATCAAGAGATATTGTGTTGCAAGTTACTATGTTTCGCGTCCAGGAACGTGCAGAATTTGTGAACCGACTGCCTTTTGGTTCTGCTTGGGGAAGTAACAGGTCCCGGAAATGTGTTGCTTCCCATGAGACTCCAACATTCAAGCATTGTATTGACAAGCAAAGCAAGAAATGTAAAATAGAAGAGCTGGAGGAGATCAATAAATCTGATGACAGCGAGCTTATAAAAGCTAAACTTAAAGTCGAGGCAGATTCTTCAGATGAAGAGAACGAAAGAACTAAATTCCGTAAGCTCTTTCCACCTATATATCCTTTCTCTAATAAACTGATAAAATTAAGGGTTTTATTGATAACTAACCCTTTGAAGAGGCTCCTATTGAAATCTAACCCATTTTTGAAAAAATTGCACAACTAACTCATTTAAGACGTTATTGCCCTTATTAAATTTTAAAATTACAATCCTACCTTAATGCCCTAAATCCCAACCTCTGTCAAACACGAACAAAATCCCTAACCTCTCTCAAACACAAACAAAATCCCTAACCTCTCTCAAACAAAATCCCTAACCAGCAGCGACGACCACCAGTTGACGGCGCAGCAGAGACGACCACCAGTCGACGGCGCAGCAGCCACAACCACCAATCGACGGCGCAGCAGCCACGACCTTATTGCCTCTTCTCATTCTTTGGTTTCATCGATCCCTCTCTCTCAGGTACTCCTCTTAATCTTTTCTTGCTTTTATTGTTTCTAATTGATCTCAGATTTTCATTGTTTTTATTGTTTCTAATTGATCTCAGATTTTTATTTTAATGTCATGTTGCTTTGTGATTGTTTTTTTTTTCTTTCGTGTTTGCGTTTGCTATTGTCAGGTTGGATAAGATATAGAGATTTACATCAAAATCTGGCGTATATTGTATTGTTGCTGAAGAAGATGTAAAACACGTGAAATTGTATTGAAAAAACAACTGGACAAATGTGCAAAGCACAACTGCAAAATTAGGATTAAAATAAGTAATAGCGCAACTGGATTTGCTTTAAACACCTTGATTTCTAGATAAGCCTTTTCTTATATAACTTGTAATAATACTCGAGTCGTCGCTTTCTCTCAATATAAAATTCTGGGTATTTTACAAATAGTCAAATCAAAATTATTGTATTAGAGTTTCGGTTTGATACAATTTGTTGTTGGGTTCTCAGGATTTGTGATTGAAAAGTAAGAAAAAGTTTTTTAAAGGACAGGTTACTTTGCACTGCTGTTGCATATGAGAATTGACCCAGATCGTATAAAGTGTTTGTAGGTGTGTAAGCTGATGGAATCCGCATGAACTTTTCTTGATTAGGTTGGTAAATGAATCAAGAAAAAAACATGAATCATGGATATTATTTGTTGGGTATGTATTTATTGACTTAATTGTAATTAATGTTTGTAATGACAATATTGGTATATCTGCATATTTGGAAAATGAATTCATGCTGTGCTGTTGTATTGAGTAGGTCCACAAGACCACAACCTTTTTGATTTTCATTATAGATTCAAAGGCATGCTTGGCTGGTTTGCCTACTTTGCCAGAAAAGCAGCTTTGATTTTGATAGAGCAATGATTCTTCCACCTTCTATTGTTTGCTCTTCTCTAGTATATTGAACAAGTTTGTGGTGGGCACACGCCTTCAGATTTTTGTATATGTGTGTGTGTTGTCTGTTGATTTTTGCTTGTTGCCCAATTTCTTTTGGTAAATATATAATCCTTTTTAAGTTTGCTTGAAAGATGTGTATTTCACTTAAAGATTTACATAGAAAAGTATTTCTCTTGGCAATGCTGCCATTTGCAAGTCATTTGAATGCTTGCTTCTGGTAAATATATAATCCTTTTTAAGTTTGCTTGCTGTTGCCCAATTGTTGTTAGAAAAATTGGCTTGTTATACTTTGGATGCATTTGAAGTTGGACTTGCAGTTGGGGAGATTAGAGTATTTATATGTTGGATGAATGAATATAAGATTTGAATTTCTTCTTGTAAAAACTAACCCTGTGGTTGAGTTTATAACACTGTGGTTGAGTTCCTATATTGCTAGGTTCAATGATGTTTATTTGTTTTGATTAGATTTTGTAGTGGTTGTGTACTCTTCTTAGGTTTGGTATTCTGAGTAGCATTTTGGTTTCCTAACGGGTGTTAGGAAATTCTTAACATATGTTAGGAAATTCTTAACATATGTTAGGAATTCCTAACACCCGTTAGGAATCCCAAACGGGTGTTAGGAAATTCGAAACTGGTGTTAGGAAATTCGAAACGGATATTAGGAATTTCCTAACATCTGTTTGGAATTTCCTAACACTCGTTAGGAATTCCTAACAGTTGATAGGAAATTCCTAACGGCGTTAGGAAATTCCAAACAGGTGTTAGGAAGCCGTTAGGAATTTCCAAACAGGTGTTAGGAATTTCCTAACATCTGTTTGGAATTTCCTAACACCTGTTTGTAATTTCCTAACATCTATTTGGAATTTCCTAACACCCGTTTTGAATTCTCAATAGCAGTTTAGAACTCTCAATTGCTGCCAATACCGTTTTCAATTCTGAACTACAACAACTAATATCACCTTTAATTGCTTATTCGGTTAAAACATTTGTACTAATTTAAATATTTTATGGTTTTATGTTATATTTCAGGATAATTAAATGGGAGAAAAAGTGGAATTGTTAGTAAAGGCTGTAGAACATTTCCCGGCAAAGATAAACAGCACTTTGTCAGTGGTTGCTGTAAAGTGCATTAAGGAAAAGTTGACGGAGGCGCAACTATCCCTCTTCCGCACAACACTTTTGAAGTGGCTGTTTTCGTTTTTCAAATGTATGGACTGTTTAAAATGTTAAAATGTAGGGGCTGTTTTTGTTGTTCAATTTAGGGCTTGTTTTGATTATGCAATGTAGGGGCTGTTTATTACACAACACTGTGAAACAATAATATAGCAATTAAATTGAACTTTATAACAATACTGTCAAACTTTATTTAAACCAATAAGTGTCCATAACAACAACCTTCATACCAACACTATAAAAAAACACTTAAATCCCATAAAACAAAATATATAAATTCTAATCCCATAAAACAAAATATATAAATTCTGTCAACAAGCTTCATAGCAATAAAATCCATAACAACAACCAATAAAATTGTGTCAAATGTTTTGCACAACACTGTCAAACATTACAATTTTAACGAAGCATAAGAAAAACAACAATAGCCACAACGGCTCCCATAACCAACGTCCCGAGACATCCATCCACCTACAAATAAACATGTAAAATTAATAAGAAAAATATATGATAGAACATAAGAATACATAGTTAATCATTTCACAAAATTAAGTAGCAACTATCAACAACTGTCAACTACAATATAAAACATGTTTATTATACCTTACGGGGTTTCAATTTTGATCGGATAAAGGAATTGGTGCCAAACTGAGTTAGGAAATTCCTAACTACTGTTAGGAAATTCCTAACGTACGTTAAGAAATCCTAACTAGTGTTAGGAATTTCCTAACGGCAGTTAGGAATTTCCTAACTCAATTAGGGAATTCCTAACGCACGTTAGGAAATCCTAACTGGTGTTAGGATTTTCCTAACATATGTTAGGAATTTCCTAACAGCTGTTAGGAATTCTGTGCTGGACACATTCCAAAAAAATTGTTCAATTCACTAGATTCAATACTATAATGGAAAATCAACCACAACAACATCAAATTCAACCAAGACCCATGCTCTATTACATTCATGTAAGCTATTTTCACAAAAATAAAGAACCCTAATAAACAAATCTATGTAAATAACATATTTTACCAAGAAATAAACTTATAATTTAGCTTGTGAACTTTAAATTGACCACAACAATATCAAATTCAACAAAGACCCATGATTTATTATGTAAATGTAAACTATTTTCACCAAAATATTACACAAATTCATGAAATTCGGACATAGATGAGATGAAATTCGGACATGGGTATAACAATGTTATAAAAGTTAAAAAAAAATTATAAGAACTCACCTAAAAGCTTCAATGGAAGGAATCCTTGTGGAGTTGCTCAATGGTGGAGTTGCTTAATTTGTATTTGCAAAAGAGAACAAAAGAAAAAAAAATGGAGAAGGAGAAGATGGAGTGCACGTATGCTGTGTGAGGAGATGAAGAAGTGAGGAAAAGAAGGCAAAAGATGTATATAATGAGTAAAAGAGAAAAGTTAGTAAGTGAGGGTAAAATGGTATTTACGCATGAAAAAAGAGTTAGTTGTGCAATATTTTCAAAAATGGGTTAGATTTCAATAGGAGCCTCATCAAAGGGTTAGTTATCAATAAAACCCTAAAATTAAAATAATTTATAATTTGCAAGTTGCAACACTAATAATTCCATGAATTGCAGATGAGCTTAAGTTGTTGGCTTTAATTGAAGACATGGGAATCTCTGTTAGTAAGAGATTTATAAATATTACAGCAGAAGAAATGGGGAGAGCAACCGCTGCTGCCAGATTGTTTAAGCCTAAAAATCCTTCGTTCATGGTTATCTTGCAGTCAGAAAGCTTAAAGAGCAAGCGTGTGGTGAGTTTTCATATGAAACGTTATCATGAGGTTTCTCGGTATTCTTTGAAATATGCTTAGTTGCACTTCTTTTTTGATTGAGCAGTGTGTGCCTATCAAATTTGCTAAGAATTGTTTCAGCAGAGATCCCAAATGTATCAAAGTACAGGATTCCGATGGAAGAGAGTGGTCTGGTACAACAACGTGGTACGGCAACTGTGATTATATAATAAATTTGGCTGAAGTACTGAACTGATCATTACGGAGAAGAATTTGGAAAACGGAGATATCTGTATCTTTAAGCTGATAAAGGTGGAAGAACTGTTTAAAGTTTCGGTATTTTACGCGTCTTCAGAGTGAACCAGTGCTGTTGTTAGAATGTTGTCATGTTGCATATAGTCTGTTGTTGCACCTCCTCAGTTGAAAAATGACTCAAATGCTGGTTTGAGGTTGAAAATGTAATCAAGTTTGAGTTTAGTTGCTGCTTAAAGTTTTGATTAAATACTTTGCCATTGAAAGCTGTGAAGATTTTGGTGCATGGAATTACTCACGTAATTTTACCCCAAATTTTTCATAATATAAAAAAATAAAAAAATAAAAAAAAATCTTTTATATTTCATAATATAAAAATCTTTTATATTTCACGTAATTTCATAATATAAAAAAATAAAATAATTACTCATGTAATTTTACCCCAAATTTTTCACCATAATATTATTCAACTTATTTATCCAACTAATTTTCACTTAATTATTTCAACTAATTTTTTTCACTTTAATTTTTTCTCATCTAATTTTTTTCAATCTAATTTTCTCCATCTAATTTTATCTTCTCATTTTCTTACCCAAGTTTTTCATCTAATTATTTCTTCATTCTCTACTATTAAAGGCAAAGCACCTCCATCCATTTCATCATAAAACCCTCCACTGACCACTCCTAAATGAGCATCCGTAATAGTACGGAGCCATAGGAGTAGTACAATGATGAATAGAATTCGTCCCACAAGGATTGATGTATTGAATGCCACAATTGATTGATTAACTACTATTTAGAGAAGCAATATTTAAATGATGGAATTGCACTACTCAAATTTAACTAATTTAAATATATAACTAAAATGCAATAATAGAAACTAGGCAAGCAAATAAACTCAAGCAAGTCAAACACAAACAAATGATTGTATTTCTTATGGGAAATTAGGCTAAGACCATAAATTCACCTATCCAATTCTCATTAAGGTAAAGTATGCAAGTGTGTGTAGATTCGTGATACCCTCTATTTATCTCTAACCTCTCTCAAGTGATAAAGACAACATTTATATGCACTAACAACCTATTTCTCAATGGTTATCAGAATTACATACAAATTCATTAAGTTCATGGCACACAAATTGAATCCTACAAGCTAGCATCGCATATTTCTATCTTACTAAACTTGTATCGGGCATTTCATCGAGCACGTTGTGTGCTTCTCCTCTCGGTGCTTCACACAATAACCAAATATCAACCAAGTGCTAGCTAGACACCTAGAAGTATTAAGCAATTGAAATAAACATACACAACACAAGCAATAATGATAAAGTAATGGCCTTTACTAATGATTCATGGAAAAGGTTTCATCTTGGCCTTAGCCAAGATGGATTTAGTTCATATTACAAGAAATGGCAATAAAAAATATGATATTCATGTAAGCCATAACAAATTACAAATGAAAATAAAGAGAGAAAGGTGTAGAGAAAACTATATGTGAAGCTCTCTTCCTCTCTTGGTATGTTGGTGTGCTTGGCTTGCTTCTTCTCTCTTAGTCCCCTTCTATGCTCCAAGGTTGGGTTTTGATGGTGGGAAATGGTGTGAAAGTTGGATATTTGATGATTGGTGAAGTGGATTTGAAGTTTGGGTGATGGATTGAAGGTTGGATGTGGTGATTTGGTGGATTTGGAAGGTAAAAATGTGTTCTTGGAGTGTTTAGGATGTATTGTGGGAGTTCAAGAGGTGTTGAGACAAGAGAGGAAGTGAGGTATTTATAATGTGTGGAAATTAGGGCACAAAAACCAAGAAAAAACTGAGCTGGAGCACTATTGTGCGGGTGGGGCGCTGGTGGTCGACTTACTCACGTAATTTTACCCCAAATTTTAACCATAATATTATTCAACTTATTTATCCAACTAATTTTCACTTAATTATTTCAACTAATTTTTTTCACTTTAATTTTTTCTCATCTAATTTTTTTCAATCTAATTTTCTCCATCTAATTTTATCTTCTCATTTTCTTATCCAATTTTTTCATCTAATTATTTCTTCATTCTCTACTATTAAAGGCAAAGCATGATAACTCTTATTTCTACAAGTTGTGTAGCCCCTTACTTTTATATTTTATGTTTGTTTTCCGGGTAAAACCGGGTATTTAACATTTTAAATAAGTGTTTCAGGTAATTTTTCATCACATGGGCTAAAGTGCAAAAATGGAGAAATATTGGGGCAAAAGTGCAATTTTTGAAACTTAGATTCGGCGCCCCATTTCTGCTGTTAGGGGCAGCAGAAAAGGCTGTAGAAAGGGACCAGAAGACCCCAATTTTGTGATAGGGCGCATAATAGGGTGCAAAATCAAGGCGGAAATTTTGACGAAAGTTTCCTGCAGAACACTCAACTTGCGGGGGCCATATCTCTCTCCTCCGATCGAACTGGGTTTTGTGCTACCTATGGTTGGAAAGCCCCAGAAGTCATCTTTCCAAAGGTTCTTCAAGAATGCAATTTGATGTTTGTGAAGAAAGTTATGCCCGTTTCCGTAACGGTGCGCGCTGTTGGAAAGTCACCAGCGAAGCCCTCCAAATCAACTACTTATGCATGGGCATTCTCGTCCTTTCACCATTATTTCTACCCTAGCCTTCTCCCCACTATATATATCCCCTTTTCTCATCAGTTTTTCAGAATCCCTTCAACCCCTCTCTCTCTCCTCCGCCCAACTCTCTCTCTCTCTTCCATTTTCTTCATCTTCTTCACATTCTCCACCAAATAAGTGAGAGATCCAAGCTCCCATGAAGGTTTTTCCTCCATGGGAGCTCACCACACACCTCCACCACCATTTTCACACCCCTTCCATCCATTTTAGAGCAGTTTGCAAGGAAATAGGAGAGGTTTTTAGACCAAATCCGAGTTAAGAAGGTTTGGAGCATCTTTGGAGGACTTGTCTTCAAGGGTTTGCTCTTATTTGCTCATTTCTTTGTATTTTCTATTTCTTTGATGTGTAACCCCGATTTGGGGAATATTGTAAACCTTACACTTGTGTTATATATGTTATTTGTTCTTAAATTATTGTGGATTTTGTTTTACTCTTTGCTAATTGCATGTTTTAAGCTCTAATTGCAATATCCATGTGTATAGAGGTTCGAAATTGATATGTGTCCATGATTGGGATTAGGAGTAGAGTAATTTAATGTAGGAGTAATGTAATTTAATTTCCCATAATTGTTGATTGATTGATGGATGACCAAAATGCCATATTTAGAGTAATTGGAGTGTTAGAGATTTAGCTCCAAAGAGTGGAAAAGGTTTCAGTTCAGGCAAGTTAGTTGCTAAATTGGCCTGGGTCCCATATTCTTGTACTTAATGGGTCTTGTTATCAAGGCACAATTGCTCATCCTTGGCCAGATTGGGTAATAAATTGATTTAGGGAAAATTCCCAAATCAAGAGAATGAACCCTTAACCTATATTGAATGGTCTTAATGAATAACAACCAACTTATTGCACATTGTTGTTTGGTAAACTTGTTTCCCATGTCTAGCCATCCTAGGGAGATTGATAAAACCGAATCCGTATCTAGAGTAAAGACAAACTGAATTTCTCTTGTGCTTGTGTAGTTATATGGGTATTTCATTGCTTAATGCTTTCTCTCGGTTAGCCACCTTGTGGATGATATTTAGGTTGTGTGTTATATATTGCGTGGTTCACATTAACATGCTCAGCGTGATATCCTCTACATTTGACCAGTAAGTTGAGAGATCACTAGGCTGGCATGTAGAGCTCGTGTATGTGTCCCACAATCTTTAATGAATCCAAGCATTTATGCATGGATGTAATCTCTAAGACATTGAGAGAGATTAGAGATTAATTAAGGGGACACGAGCATATAACATACGTGTTGTATGGGTACCTCGTATTCTTAATGCTTTCACTTGGTTGCCATCCCGTATTTGGTTAGCCATTGTGAATGAATTATTGGCTGTAGTATGGCCCACGCGGTTGCGCATTACATGCCCAACGAAATAACCACTGTATATGACCAAACAGTGAGAGATACAATAGGCTGGCATACAGGGCTCTTGTGTGTGTGCCACGACACTTAATGAATTCATGTGTACTTTGTATGCGTGGATGTGATTTCTAAGACTCGAGAGAGATTAGAGATCAATTAAAGGGACACGAGCTTATGATATACTTGCATATTGAGGGACTAAGTGAGTCTAGCACTTAATTAGGAGGATTGTTACGGTTGAGTCATTGCCCTAGTGTTACCACATTTCATGCATCTCTCCATTCCATCCTATCCATGTATATATTATGGTAGTTAGTTTATTTATTTATTTACATTATTATTTACTTTTCCGCAAATGCAACACACGAGTTCTCTCGGAGTGTTGTAATAATAGCTAGAACCGGTGACGGTTGGCGGATCCCACCTCCCTGCGGAACAATACCCTCACTTGCCGCTGTGCTAGTCCCTGTGACTCGCGCGCTAGCGAGGTCGAACTTAAATGTTCATCTTTTGACCGACACCGCAACGACGTGTCGTCAAAGCACCTCCATCTATTTCATCATACAACCCTCCACCAAAGTTTTTTAAATCCTTTTACAAGCCAAATGGGGTGAGACTGATTTCATAGCAAACTAGGCTTACAATGAAGATATATAATCTTAATCAGGCAACCATTGAATAGTTTTGTCATTTAAGAAATCATTGAAGTTGCATTAGCATATGACATTTATAAATCATAAGATAATTTTTCTACAAAGGCTAAATCTCTGTGTAGTTGTGTTCAAAGTTGCAAGGCTTTTCATGATCAAAATGAAAGCAATATTGCAATATTGGAATAAAGAAAAGATAAAAAGCATAATGTAGGCTTAAAATCAGTTTCATGATGTGATGACCAAAGTACTTCTCATAGAAAGCTATTATTTATTTTTTTATTTTTTATTTTTTTTATCGTAAGAGGTTTTTCAAAAAAAGTATATAATTGGCGTTAGAGTGTTTAAGTTATTGGACCCGATGGTTACCAACATGTTATCCTGTCCCAAGAGTTTTGGGTTCAAGTCCCCACATGCATTTGTTTCTTTATTTGTTCTGCAATCTTGGACTAAGAAATTTCAAACAAATACATTCATTACTTGACTTCAGGTATAATATAATCAAGACATCAAACGTTTGATTAAAGCGTTTGCCATTGAAAGTTGTGAAACTTTTGGTGCATGGAACCTGGATTGGATTTGTCATTTGTACATGGAACCCAGATTAGCATTATGACAAGTTAAATTAGCTACAATTTAAGCCAGAGAGTATATGAAAGGACATGAAACAGATACAAACAAACAACAACAATTTTTTGATTTTCAGAAAACTAAACAAAATGGCTTCCAGCAGGAGATTAGAACCCCTCATATCGAATTCTACGGAAGAGACACCCTCTCATTTCTTCAAGATTATTCTTCCTGAATCACTTTCATACAAGAAGCTGGTAATTCTTACAACTTTTATTCCTCACAACTTTTTTTTTTTATATATATAAAATCCTCTTCTAACTAACATTGTTTGAACAATTGCAGAGGATGCCAGACATGTTTGTGAGGAAATTTGGGGAAGAACTGTCTGCTTTTGCTACACTAACAGCTCCAAATGGTCGAGTTTGGCGAGTGGGGTTGACGAAAGATAGGAAAAGTGTTGTTGAAAGAGGAGGTAGGTTCACACAAATCAATAACACAATAAACACACACACAGATAATATGAGAACAATAAAGAAGAAAGAAACGACACCAAAGATTTTACATGGTTCAGCAAGTTGCCTACGTCCACGGAGCGCACCGCACTCAATCCACTACTTTCACAGTTGATTACAATCTCTCTGTCTCTCTCTGTCTCTCTCAAGTCTCTCTACAATTGCTCTCAATCTCTCTCTACTCTTCTCAACTCTCACGGTGAATTTCAACACACATATTAGGGTTTACATAATGTAGTATTTATATGAATACTAGGAGTAAACAATAACCCTAAAGGACTCTTCCTTTTTACTTGCGCTGATATCCTAATTCGCGCAAATCACGTCATTACCGCTGACCGGACCGCTTGGCGTGCATGTGCCTGGTCAGCGGTAAATGAAGCAAGACGACACTGATCTGGGTCGCTTGCCGTGCCGCTGACTAGGCACCTTGCCTGGTCAGCGGTAAATGAGAATAAACAATTCTCATTTGATTAACGCTGCGCGTGCCGCCCCCTGGGCACTTGCCTGACCAGCGGTAAATGGCGAGGAGAGATGTTTCAGGGCTTCACAAAACCCAACAATCTCCCACTTGAAGAGCTGAAACTTGAACATACATCCTCCATCTTCCCTTGATGACTTAGTGGATAATTACGGTGCGCTCATTCCCCACGTCTTCACTCTTGAAGACCCACTGAAGCTGCGCACAGCTCCAGTTTCTCTGTAGTGACTGGCTTGGTCAACATATCAGCTGGGTTTTTGCTACCTGCTATCTTTACAAGCTTTAACACACCTTCTTCGATTAACGATCGAATGAAATGGTAGCGAAGATCTATATGTTTGGTCCTAGAATGGAATGCCGAATTCTTGGCCAAGTGTATTGCACTCTGACTGTCACTGTGCAACACATTCATCACTTGATTGAATCCCAACTCAGCTAACAAACCTTGTAACCATATCAGCTCCTTGCTTGATTCTGTCATTGCCACATACTCTGCTTCAGTTGTAGAAATTGTCACTATCTTCTGCAACTGGGACATCCAACTAATCGCGGTACTAACCATTGTGAACACATATCCGGTGGTACTTCTTCTATGATCCACCTCCCCAGCAAAATCTGAATCCACATAACCTTCTAGCTTGAGTTCGTCTCTTCTGAAGGTTAGACATCTCTCTGTCGTACCCCGCAGGTATCTTAGGATCCACTTCACGGCCTCCCAGTGAAGCTTGCCTGGATTTGACATGTAACGGTTCACAACTCCCACTGCATGGGAAATATCTGGTCTTGTGCAAGTCATGGCATACATTAGGCTTCCAATGGCTGAAGCATAAGGAACTTTAGCCATGAAGTCCTTCTCCTCTTCCATCTTCGGACTCTGTTCCTTGGACAACCTGAAATGACTAGCCAAAGGTGTTCTTACCGATTTTGCATCACCCATGCTGAATCTCTGCAACACCTTCCGAACGTACTCTGCTTGTGAAAGCTTCAATGTACCTTCCTGTTCGTTTCTGCTAATTCTCATTCCAAGAATCTGCTTTGCTGCACCTAAATCCTTCATCTCAAACTCACTTGAGAGTTGCTTCTTCAAATTGTTAATCTCTTCTAAATCTGCACCAGCTACTAACATGTCATCAACATAAAGTAGCAAAATAATAAAACTTGATTTAACCTTTTTGAAGTAGCAGCAGTGGTCAGCATTGCATCTGAAATATCCATTGCCTTGCATAAACCCATCAAACTTCTTGTACCACTGTCGGGGAGCTTGTTTTAAACCATACAAGCTCTTTGTCAACCTACACACCAACTCTTCCTTGCCATCTTCTGCAAACCCCTCTGGTTGCTTCATATATATTTCTTCCTCCAAATCACCATGAAGAAAGGCAATCTTCACATCTAACTGCTCCAAATATAAACCTTTCGCTGCGACAATGCTTAATACTAACCGGATCGTGGTTAGTTTAACAACAGGAGAAAATATTTCAGAGTAGTCAATACCTTCTATTTGTTGGAAGCCTTTGACCACTAGTCGTGCCTTGTACCTCTTGGAACCATCATGTTCCTCTTTGATCCGAAACACCCACTTATTCT
This sequence comes from Acer yangbiense, assembly GCA_008009225.1. Taxonomy (NCBI): domain Eukaryota; kingdom Viridiplantae; phylum Streptophyta; class Magnoliopsida; order Sapindales; family Sapindaceae; genus Acer; species Acer yangbiense. The sequence goes on from CM017764.1 coordinate 46,432,681, forward strand.
GTAGGGCTTTCTTTCCTTCAGGCAACTTGGCTAACTCCCAAGTTTGATTAGAAATCAACGACTTCATCTCATCCTTCATTGCAAGCTCCCACTTGCTCGCATCTTTTCCCTGATATGCCTCATCATAGCACTCAGGTTCCCCTGCATCTGTCAACAGCATGTATTGCAAGTACTTCCTATTTGGTATAGGAGTTCGAGTTGATCTTCTTACTGTACTCTCAGCCTGTGTCGCTTGAACATCTCTATGTGGAATAGGATTTGTAACCTGGAGCGGCACACCTTGTTCTTCATCATTCTGATTAATTGGTTCCAAGACCCTGTTCTCTGACACATCATTCGGCCCAAAGTACTCTGGCTCTTCTGGCTCAGACACCTGTGTGTTTCTGTCTTTGTACATAACCCTTTCATTGAAGACAACATCTCTACTTCTGATCATCTTGCGGTTTTGGTCATCCCACAGCTTGTAACCAAATTCATCTTCTCCATAGCCCACCAAAGTACACTTAACTGACTTGGCGTCTAGCTTATTCCTCGCATGATCACCTATATGCACATAAGAAACACACCCAAACACTTTAAGATGAGAAAGTTTTACCTCTTTCCCAGTCCAGATCTCTTCTGGTATAGCGAGGTCCAAAGGCTTTGATGGTCCTCTGTTGATCAAATATGCTGTTGTATTGACTGCTTCTGCCTAGAACTGTTTTGGCAACCCAGAATGTAATCTCATACTTCTGGCTCTCTCAGTCAATGTCCTGTTCATACGTTCTGCTATCCCATTCTGCTGTGGGGTTCCAGGAACCGTTCTACTGAGTTTTATCCCGCTCAGATAGCAAAACCTCTTGAACTCACTGTCTTCATATTCTCCACCATTGTCTGAATGCAGCTTTTTGATCTTTAACCCTGTCTCGTTCTCAACCCTAGCTTTCCATCTCTTGAAAGCATCAAACACCTCAGACTTGTGTTTCAGAAAATAAACCCATACCTTCCTGGAGTGGTCGTCAATAAATGTGACGAAATACTGTTTACCTCCGGTTGACGAGACTGAAGCTGGACCCCAAACATCGGTGTGCACTAGTTCCAGCTTCTCCTTTGACGGTACCCTTTCGGTCTTCTTGAAGCTCACTCGCTTCTGTTTTCCCAATATGCAGCTCTCACAGAAATCAACCTCAACACTTTTCAAATCTGGCAACTTACCTTTCGAATGTAGACATTTCAGCCCCTGACTACTCATGTGCCCAAACCTCTGGTGCCACAAGTTTGGATCATCTTTACCTTCCGCCATAGCGATTGAACCACAGCCATCCGTAGTTATGTAAAGTGACCCATTCTTATTTCCTCGGGCGATTGTCATAATACCCTTCGAAATCTTCCATTTATCATCTGTGAAAGTCGTCACGTAACCCTCTGACGCCAGTTGCCCAATAGAGATCAAGTTCTTCCTTAAATCCGGTATGTGCCTCACGTTGTTAAGCTTCCAAACTGACCCTTTCAGTTGAATCTTCACATCTCCCTTCCCGGTAATGTTGCATGCTTGATTGTCACCAAGATACACCTTACCCAAATTTCCTGAGACGTAATTCTCGAACAACTCCCTGTGAGGTGTGGCATGGAAAGACGCTCCTGAATCCAGAACTCAAGACTCCGTCTTACTTTCCAACGAGCAGATGAGGCAGTCATCTGACTCCTCCGACACACAGTTCGCGCTGCCCTTGCCTTTATCCTTCTTCTCAGATCTACACTCATACGAGAAGTGGCCTTTCTTACCACAGTTCCAGCACTCTACATCTTTCTTGTTTCGTTGCTGATTTCCCGAATAGTTGACCTGATACCTAGATTTAGACTTACCTCTTGACTTTGATCTCCCTCGTTGATTCGTGTTCCGATTTCTGTTTCTGCTTTCTCTACCTTCCATATTCAATGCTGAAGATGTAGACGCTCCAAATCCCTCTTCACGCATCCTGATTTCTTCAGTCATAATCATGTTCACAACCTGTGAGAAATCCAATTTTTCTTTCCCGAACGAGTTGGCAATTGACTGGCATGTCATCTTCCAACTTTCTGGCAATTGTGTGAGCATAAACACCGCCAAGAATTCTTCATCGAAACCCATAGACACAGAAGTTAACCCATCCTTCACTTCATTGAACTGGTTTAGATACTCTCTGAAACCATGACCTTCCGTCATCTTTAAATTTGATAGCTTCTTGACAAGATGGACCTTCCTAACCGCAGAAGGCTGTTCATACAGGTTTGATAAAGTCTTCATCAGATCTCTGGCAGTTAGCTGATCCTTTACGTTGAAAGCAAATTGCTTCGTCAAACTGAGACGAATTGCTCCCAATGCTTTCCTATCTAAAAGTTCGAGATCCTCTTCATCCATGTTCTTCAGCTTCCGCTTCCTTGACCAATCTTCATCGGTCATAGTTGCCGGCTTCTCTTTTATCGGCCAATGCAAGTCATTCTGGTACAGATAATCCTCCATCTGCATCTTCCAGAAACTGAAATTCGTCCCATCGAATTTCTCAATCTTGTGAGAATCCTTCTCCGATCCCATCTCTACGATAAAATCGTTGACCTCGAGAAAACCAAGATTTGTGTGAAAAATAACCTGCCCAACCTAGGGCTCTGATACCAATTGTTGTTGAAAGAGGAGGTAGGTTCACACAAATCAATAACACAATAAACACACACACAGATAATATGAGAACAATAAAGAAGAAAGAAACGACACCAAAGATTTACGTGGTTCAGCAAGTTGCCTACGTCCACGGAGCGCACCGCACTCAATCCACTACTTTCACAGTTGATTACAATCTCTCTGTCTCTCTCAAGTCTCTCTACAATTGCTCTCAATCTCTCTCTACTCTTCTCAACTCTCACGGTGAATTTCAACACACATATTAGGGTTTACATAATGTAGTATTTATATGAATACTAGGAGTAAACAATAACCCTAAAGGACTCTTCCTTTTTACTTGCGCTGATCTCCTAATTCGCGCAAATCACGTCATTACCGCTGACCGGACCGCTTGGCGTGCATGTGCCTGGTCAGCGGTAAATGAAGCAAGACGACACTGATCTGGGTCGCTTGCCGTGCCGCTGACTAGGCACCTTGCCTGGTCAGCGGTAAATGAGAATAAACAATTCTCATTTGATTAACGTTGCGCGTGCCGCCCCCTGGGCACTTGCCTGACCAGCGGTAAATGGCGAGGAGAGAAGTTTCAGGGCTTCACAAAACCCAACAAAAAGGACTTGGTTTGATCAAGGTTGGTATGACTTTGTAGAGTATCATTCAATCACTGCTGGATACTTATTGGTTTTCAAATATGAAAAGAACTCCAACTTTCATGTCCTTGTGTTTGATTTGTCTGCTTGCGAGATTAACTATTCGTATTATAATCGCGAAGAGCTAGAAAATTACGAGCACAAGTACTCAATGCACTAGGATGAAATGGAAAGTGAGGATACTGCTGAGTTGGTTCATTTTAGAACTCCAAAACCAACTTCTAGCTCTTTCGAGAAAAACTTTCCTGATAAACGTAGAGGTAAAAGGCCAGTTAGCGATTTAGATACCGCTCTATTGCAGCAAAATCCTTGTATTGGTTCTGTTCATGGAATTAATAGGAGCTGTAATTGTACCAGTACTTCCATTGAGAGTCTAAAATTCAAGAATGATTGTGAGATGCAAGGCAAGAGATGTAAAGTGGAAGAGCCAGATGAGGAAAATGAATCGAATGCTGTGGATGAATCAAGGAGAGGCAAATTGGTAAGCAATGAAATATACAATTATTCACAAGGATCTTTACGCCGCAAAAGATCCAGTCCTTCATGTACAAAAGATCCAGCCATTCATGGAAATTCTAAGAATTCATGTGCAAGAATTCCAGTAGTTCATCGTAAGGACCTTAGAATCGATAGAACTAAATCGAGGGCAACATCGGATAATAATGAGGTGGATGATCATCCAACAGTAGGTAATAAGTCTTTTCTCTATAGCACATTGTTTCACAAAAACAAATCCTTTTTCATTCTAAATACTGTAAACTGCAGATGAATTTGAGTTTATGGCTGCGTTGGAAGATGCTGGAATTTCTTTCGCTGGAAGATTTAGATCGCTTGCAGCAGAAGAAAGAGAGAGAGCACTAAATGTTGCCAAATTGTTGAAGCCTAGAAAGCCTTCATTCATGGTTATCTTGAGGTCATATCACTCATCTAGTTTTATAAACCATTTGGTGAGCCTTTTGAAAATCATGTGCTTGTGAAGTTAATTTCTTAACATTTAGTCCTTTATATGTTGTTATTGATTTCAATTCTATTTGCAGTATGTGCCCACGAAATTCGCGAACAAGTATCTGAGTAAAGATTCGGAGTATATCAAACTTCAAGCATCTGATGGAAGAGAATATCCTGTCCAAATTATATGGAAACAGAATAATGTTGTGTGTTTTAGAAAGGGATGGGCTGGATTTTCAAGGGACAAGAACATGGAGGAAGGAGACATTTGTTTGTTTGAGCTTGTTAGGATGAAGGAGGACATTCTTTTGAAAGTTTCAGTGTTTCATGAAACTATAGAGTAAATTTAATTAACTGGTTAAGTATTTGTTTGTGTATTCAGTTGTATTTCTTCTCCAATTTCTGTTTAATTAGTGTTTTCTATGGTCTGTTTGGTTGGATGATGATTCAATGGTAACTTATTTCACAAGCTTTCAGATATTCATCTCTTTATAGCTATGTAGCATTGTAGCTTAATAACATAAATAAAATAAAATTAAAAAAAAAAACAAAAAACTTAAATTGAGTGTGGATTAATTTAGAAAACCTTTGTTAATGTTCTATGAGGGGATCGAGACCAATATCCATGTCAAATCTGTAAATTTAAACGTCGAATTTATAATTCAAATTGCAAAGTCTCTTAAGTCTTACACGAGATTGTCACATATACATATACATTCTAATATTATGAGATGAGATTGGCATGGTAGTATACCCTTTACACCTACACGCTACACCATTGGGGATTAACACGTGTGCTAATGGTAAAAAATTTAAACATTGAATTTATAATTTAGATTGCAAAGTCTACTAAGTTTTACGTGAATCTATTGAGACTGATATCTACGTTAAATTTAAACGTTGAATTTATAATTCAGAATGCAAAGTACGTTACTTTTTTTACAAGTTTGTCACATATACAAATACGTACATTCTAATATGATGAGACAAGGGTAACACCGTGGTATGCCCTTCACGCCCACTCTATTGAGATTATGGGTTTGAGTCGTATCCTATCTCCCCAAATCCTGAATTATGTGTAATTGTTCGGAAAATAAAATACATACTAATATTTAAGTTGAATGCAACAATTATGACACTGACTCTTGATATAGAAGGAAAGAATGTATTTAATATCAATTAATGACATTAGTGGAAAATCTAATCAGATCCCATACTTGAAAACAATTTGTTGAATCTATTATATTAAATGGCATAAATTTAGTAGTCAATTTTTTGGTCTTGGAAGTTGGAACTACGGCATGAATCTTGATCTCCCAATTTCAAGAGATTTGTAGTCAGAATCTCTTAAATGAACCTTGAGTTGGAATTCAATTGCAAAATTAAAAGAAGTTCTGTAGATCATCTGAATCTTACCTATCACTATGCAAAAAATCTTGAAAGCTTTAAACACACACCACCAAAACATCCCATTAATGGACACGACTCATTACCTGACACAACAATCTGCTTATATTTTCACCATTTTGATGAAGCGGGAAAAGAAACCTCTGGTTTTCATTGGTAGATTACTGAAACAAAATGTCTTTGAAGACGAGAGTAAAGCCCTCACATTTCTTCAAGATTATACTCAATTCTACACTTGAAGACAAGAAGCTGGTATTTATTTCCACAAACTTCTATATAAATTTGTCTTAGAAAGGAATATTCACTTCAATAATAGAGTAGAGAAGGCACTGAATAGCATAAATTATGATGTTTAATCTGCATTTTTTGTATCAATATTGTGCTGTGATGAGTTACTTGAGCTAGAAGTTTTGATAAAATCTGTTGCATGTCTTTGCTTCATTTCATTTCATTATTGGAAGCATTGTCTTGTTTCATTTGTCAGTAGCTACTGCATATTATTGTAGCACTTGTTTACCAAGAAATTACATGAAAAGCTTCATTTTTGTTATATGGTACAAGCATGTCTCTTCTTTCTTCTGTAATAATATAGACTGATTAAGTTTACAATTGCAATCTCATAAAGCCTTTTCTTTTATCGAATTTCACTTGTTTTCCAATAAATGTCTAACTTCATGATTTGCATACTACAGAGGATTCCAGAAAAGTTTGTGAGGATATTTGGGGATGAACTCTCTAATGAAGTGACACTCACAGTTCCTAATGGTCGAGTTTGGCAAGTGGGGTTGACAAAAGAAGAACGAAAGATTTGGTTTCATGACGGTTGGCATGAGTTCGTACAATACCATTCAATTAGTACCGGATACTTCTTGGTTTTCAAATATGGAAAGAAATCAACTTTCAATGTTCTAATCTTTGATCTGACTGCTTGTGAGATACAATACCCTTATGTCAAAGAAGAACCAGAAATTGTGAATGAAGATTCTGTTGAGATAATGGATTTCATAACAACTCCAAACCCAACTTTTCACACCCCAAAGAACAAAGTTTTTGATAAATGTTCAAGGTCATCTTGTTGAAATGTGAACTTGCCTCTAGTCAGCCAGCCTCCAGCAACCTCCAGCAGCTTCCCACTGAAATTCTAGAAGCCACCATTGTTGACTCCTTGCTGCCACCGATTTCTTCTGTCATCTCCCAACTGTCTCCTCCCAACCGAAGTTTGAAATTGTTGATTTTGCATTAATTGTAGCTCATCTTATCTCCCTATATAAAGGGACTCAGATTGTGATTGTAAGCAAGTAAAGTGAAGTGGAGTGGTGTAAGAAATCTAGAGTGAAATAAAATTTGAAAGCTTCTCCTTCGTTTGAGTGTTCGAATTTCTTACAGAGGTGCACCACAAGTGACCTCAACAATTGCCATTCCACCAACAGTGGTATCAGAGCCCAGGAGAGCCAGAAATTCGAAGAACAGAGCCAAAAACCAAATTTGCCCATAATTCAAAGTGCTCAAAATAGAATTTTGAGTACACTAGAGTGTTCTACTCGTCGTAAGGAGTGCACTGGTGAAACTTTCACCCAAATCGGAGCATCAGACAGGCCGCACGCGCTGCCTGAAGTTGGAGAGTTTCGTCACGCGCAGCCAGTCCTCCGGCGCGTCACCAACACGCGCCAGTCATCTTCCTTGCCCGATTTGCAGGGTCCGACCAGAAGATCCGACCCGTTATCCCTGTCCAAGATCCGACCCGGAGCCGATCCGCCAACCCGGTCCGTCAGCCTGACGTCACTAACGTCGTTATAACGGTTAAAATATTCCATCAGAAAAAGGTATATTCCTTTATCTTAGTTGACTTTTGCCAAGAAGTTTAACCGCAAGTTTCGGACGCTTTCGAACTTGGTTTTCGACAAACTCAGATTGGTTTCCAAGGTTTTGGACCATTCCGGACGCAACCGTCCACTTCGTTTTTGCACATTCAGACTCCAGATCAGTGTTCTAAGCACTTCAAGTCTCGATGGCCAACGAAAATACGCAAGTTATCATCCCGAAGCTCACCAAAGACAACTACAACAATTGGTGCATACAAATGAGAGCTCTACTAGGCTCTCAAGATGTGATGGACATTGTGGAAGATGGATACACAGAACCCGCATCCAAAGAAGCTGAAGGAACCTTGACAGAAGCTCAGACAATAACTCTCAAAGCAGATCGAAAGAGGGATTGTAAAGCAAAGTCCATAATCTATCAAGGACTAGACGAAGCCACTTTCGAGATCATAGCATCGTCTAAGTCATCGAAAGAAGTCTGGGACACCCTTCAGAAGACTTACAAAGGTGCTGACAAAGTGAAAAGGATCCGTCTTCAAACTCTACGAGGTGAGTTCGAATCTCTACGAATGAAATCTAATGAATCCATTGCTGAATTCTATACACGAGTTATGATTGTTGCGAATAAGCTAAGAAGAAATGGAGAAACTCTCGTAGACATGAGAATTTCAGAGAAAATTTTGCGATCATTAGATCCAAAATTTGACTTCATAGTTGTGGCGCTGGAAGAAACAAAGATATGGAGACGATGTCTGTTGAAGAACTAGTGGGTTCATTGCAAGCCCATGAGCAGAAAGTCAGTAGAATAAGTGATGACAGAGTATTGGAGCAAGCTCTTCAGTCAAAGCTCTCCCTCAATGAAAAAAGATACGAGCAAGGGGGGACTTCACAACAAGGAAGAGAACGAGGTAGAGGATCCCGTGGAAGAGGTTTTGGAAATGCAGAAACCAGAGGTAGAGGCAGAGGAGGAAGAGATGCAAATAGAGGAGGACGTGGACAACAGAACTATGTCTCACAAGGAAGAGGACAAGGAAGAAGAGGCGGGTACAACAGTCGTCCGAACATTGACAAGAGAAATGTTCAATGCTATAACTGCCACAAATATGGCCACTATAGCAACGAGTGCAGAGGTAAGCCAAATGAAGTAAATGAAAATTCTAACTTTGCAGAGAAAGAGCAAGTTGAAGGAGAATCGTTGATGTTGATGGCACACAACTCAACCTATCAAAATTAAGATGTTTGGTTTCTTGATTCTGGAGCCAGCAATCATATGACTGGCAGAAAAGACTTGTTCACTGAACTTGATGAGAAAGTTCAAGGAGAAATTTCATTTGGCGACGTATCTAAAATCTCTGTCCAAGGAAGAGGAGATGTCATGATCAAGCAGAAGAATGGAGATCATGCTTTTATCTCCAATGTTTATTATGTTCCAGATATGAAGACAAACATCCTAAGTCTCGGGCAACTCCTGGAGAAAGGCTATCATATTAGCCTTCAAAATATGCAACTCACCATTACAGATGCTCGAGGAAAGCTGGTTACTCGAGTCCAGATGACGAAGAACAGGATGTTTCCTCTCGCAATCCATCATGATACGCCAAGGTGTTTGACAGCCATCATCAATGACAAAGACTGGTTATGGCATCTCAGGTATGGGCATCTCAATTTTGAAAGTTTAAAGCAACTGGGAAGTAAGAAGATGGTGAAAGGATTGCCAAACATACATCACCCAAATGAGATATGTGAAAGCTGTGTTCTCAGTAAACAACACAGAAATAGCTTCGGAAAGGAGGCAAATTGGAAAGCAACCATGCCACTTGAGCTTGTTCACACAGATGTGTGTGGTCCATTGACGCCGGTATCAAATGGACAGAATCAATACTTCCTCACTTTCATTGATGACTATAGCAGGAAGACTTGGGTCTATTTCCTCAAAAGGAAGTCTGAAGTATTTGGTTACTTTAAAGAGTTCAAAATGCTTGTGGAGAAGCAAAGTGGCTAAGCAAAGTGGCTACTACATCAAAACATTGAGATCAGATCAAGGTGGAGAATACACTGCAGGTGCTTTCCAGGAATTCCTTAAGCAACAAGGAATCAGACATCAGTTTACACCAGCTTATACTCCTCAGTTAAACGGTGTAGCTGAAAGGAAGAATCGGACAATCCTTAACATGGTCAGAAGCATGTTAAAGGATAAAAACATGCCTAAGAGTTTTTGGGCTGAAGCAGTCTTGTGTGCGGTATATCTACTAAACAGATGTCTAACGAAGAGTCTTGATACAAAGACACCGCAAGAAGCATGGAGCAGTCACAAACCAAGTGTGAGCCACCTTAGAGTTTTTGGCTCCATTGCCTACATCAAGGTCCCAGAAGCGAGAAGAACCAAGCTTGAAGATAAAGGAGAGAAGTGTATCCTTGTTGGATACGGTGACAGAACTATGGGTTACCGGCTATACAACCCCGTCACCAAGAAAGTGATTTTCAGCAGAGATGTCATTTTTGAAGAAAATGAATCCTGGAATTAGGATCAGACTAAAGCTTCCAGAAATGCAGAGTTGATACCTGAAGAAGAGACAAGAGAAGTGGCTACAGAGCCACAAATACTCAGAGATCAACAGACTCTTCAACGTGGTTCCCCTTCACCACAAAGGTATGATACTCAATTACCAATTGAACGTGATTTCTCAGATATGATGCCTAGAGGGACACGTAGCTTAGAAGATCTGTATGAAAATACAGAACAGGTGGAAGAAGATATTACTCTGTATTGTCTGTTGATGACAAGTGATCCAGTTAGCTTTGAAGAGGCTAACCAAGAAGAAAAATGGAGAAGTGCAATGGATGAAGAGATTCGATCCATTGAAAAGAACAAGACATGGGAGTTGACTAGTCTCCCAAAAGGCCGAAAAGCTATCGGAGTGAAATGGGTCTACAAGACCAAGATAAATGCAAAAGGAGAAGTCCAGAGGTACAAGGCAAGACTTGTAGCAAAAGGCTATAAACAAAAGGAAGGAGTTGATTATGAAGAAGTCTTTGCCCCAGTCGCCAGACTAGAGACCATCAGATTGCTAATATCATTGGCAGCTCAAAAAAGTTGGAAAATTTACTAACTTGACGTAAAGTCAGCATTTTTGACTGGCTTTCTTGAAAAAGAAATCTATGTGGAACAGCCACCTGGATATGTGAAGAAAGGCAAAGAAGATAAAGTATGCAGACTGAAGAAAGCCTTATATGGTTTGAAGCAAGCACCTCGTGCATGGAACATGAGGATTGATGATTACTTCCAAGAGAACGGATTTGAGAAATGTCCGTATGAGCATGCATTGTATATGAAGAAGGAGACTGATGGAAGCCTGTTATATGCATGCCTGTATGTTGATGACTTGATCTTTACCGGCAACAATCCAGCCATGTTTGAAGATTTCAAGAGAAGAATGGTGAAAGAATTTGAGATGACTGACATTGGTCTGATGGCTCATTTTCTCGGTATTGAAGTTGTGCAAAGCGAAAAAGGTATTTTCATCTCTCAGAGTATCTATGCAAAAGAATTTTTGAAAAGATTTGGAATGGAAAAATGCAATCCTGTTACAACTCCAGTGGAAACAGGATTAGAGTTAAGAAAGAATGAAATGGGAGATGTTGATCCAACCTATTTCAAGAGCTTGGTTGGAAGCTTGAGATACTTGACGTGTACCAGGCCAGACATACTCTACGGAGTTGGACTAGTCAGTAGATACATGGAGACTCCTGACCAATCTCACCTGAATGCAGCAAAGAGGATACTCCGTTACATAAAAGGTACTATTAATGATGGTATTTTATATACCAAATGTGAAGATTGCAGGTTGATTGGCTATTCAGATAGTGATTGGGGAAGAGATCTGGATGAACGTAAAAGCACAACAGGTTTTACGTTTTTTATGGGAGATACAACGTTCACATGGTCATCCAAGAAGCAAGCCATTGTGACATTGTCATCATGTGAAGCTGAGTACGTTGTTGCCTGCTCAGCTGTTTGTCATGGTATCTGGATCAGGAATGTGTTACAGTACTTGGGATTTCCACAAGTTAATCCCACAGAGGTCTATATCGACAATCGGTCAGCGATTGCACTAGCAAAGAATCTAGTATTCCATGAAAGAAGCAAACATATTGATACGCGGTATCATTTCATCAGAGAGCATGTGAAGAATAAAGAGGTGGAATTAGTCTCTTGTAGAACATATGATCAAGCTGCTGATATTTTCACCAAGCCGCTCAAACATGACGTGTTTTCAAGACTAAAGACTATGCTCGGTATGACAAAACACGGAGAGTCAAGTTTAAGGGGGGATGGTGAAATGTGAACTTGCCTCTATTCAACCAGCCTCCAGCAACCTCCAGCAGCTTCCCACCGAAATTCTAGAAGCCACCATTGTTGACTCCTTGCTGCCACCGATTTCTTCTGTCATCTCCCAACTGTCTCCTCCCAACCGAAGTTTGAAATTGTTGATTTTGCATTAATTGTAGCTCATCTTATCTCCCTATATAAAGGGACTCAGATTGTGATTGTAAGCAAGTAAAGTGAAGTGGAGTGGTGTAAGAAATCTAGAGTGAAATAAAATTTGAAAGCTTCTCTTTCATTTGAGTGTTCGAATTTCTTACAGAGGTGCACCACAAGTGACCTCAACAATTGCCATTCCACCAACACATCTAGCACAATGCCAACACAGCTGAAATGCGCTAGGACTTCATTCGGTTCTGCTTTCAGGATTTCAATATTTAAGCGAAGCTATGAGCCGCAAAACAAGAGAAGTAAAACGGAAGAAGTAGTGGGATCAAATCAATCAAATGCGTATAAAGTTGGGACACATTCTTCAGATGAAGATGAGTTTATGGCTTTACTTGAAGACATGGGAATATGTGTTAATAAGAGATTTGGAAATATTTCTGCTGAAAAAAGAGAGAGAGCAATTGCTGCTGCCAGATTGTTCAAGCCTAAAAACCCTTCATTCAAGGTCATCTCGTGGCCAATTGACATTAGTCTCCGTCGTTAGGTAAGTTTCCTTAATGTGTTCTTGAAGTTTTTTTCAGATCAGATTTACACATATATATAGGCTTAGTTGTGGTCATTTTTGCTAGTGCAGTATGTGCCTGTCAACTTTGCCAACAGGTATTTTAGTAGAGGTGTCAAGATCATCAAAATAGTGGATTCCGAAGAAAGAAAGTGGTCGGTCCAACTCACTTGGATGCCTATGTGCTTTATGACTAAAATGGGTGGATTCGCGAAGAAATTGGATGATGGAGATGTATGTGTCTTTGAGCTTATTAGACCGAGAACACTGAAAGTTTCGGTATTAAAGAGTGCATGTAAAGAGTGAAATATTGTAGTGATCAAAGCTTCAGTGTTTAAAGGTCTAAAAACTTTGTCAGCTATCAGTTTCTTGTCAAACTTTTGTGTTACAAATATGATGATATGCTTTCAGAGAAGTATATACATTGTAGTAGTTGTTGTGATATTATCAAGCCAATGCAATGGTGGGATTCAATATTGAACTCTAATCTTTATTGCCATTGTAATGACTAATGAGAGTCTGCTTTCTAAGTTGTAAATTTCTAATCTAATGGAAAAGTTCTTTTGTGGTATTGTAAATCTAAAAATATGTTTCAGATTCACCTTCTTTGTTTGTTGTTTGTAACATTGATCTTTTGGAGACTTAAATTTATGACTGCAATCATATGGGAGCATTTCTTTTATTAATTTTCGGTTGTTTTTTAATAGATCATCCAACATTATGTGGTTGATTGTAGAGAATACCTGAAAACTTTGTCAGGAAATTTATTTGCTACACTTATGGTGCCTAATGGTTGAGCTGTGGAGTTTCTGATGTAGCGGAAGTGTCTACGAGAAAAACTGGCAATACAAATTCGAAAAGCGCCTACCAATATTCTGTTGATCCGTGCACAGATGCCATAATATCAGGCTTCAAGATATATCGTTGACTCGCGCAGGGTACCGAAATTGAGAGATAATTAGAGAAAACTCTAACAAATTTATTAATTCAACAACTAACTCTTCAAACCCTAATACAATCTATTTAAAGGAAACAAATTCGAAATCTCTTAGACTCCTAAAGATCCTAAACGAAATCGGAAAAGAATCCCGAATAAAAAGCTAAAAACAAATTCTAATCAAAAATAGGAAAAAACACCTAATTAAATATATAAAATAAATGGAAATAAAATAATATATATATTAATTACAAGAATATTTTTAAAATCTAAAATCTTCAACAATATCTTTGATAATCTCTCCTGCATCAATTTCATTCAATTCAAGTTTGTGGCATATGACACTACTACAAAAATGTTAAAAGACATCGGTTTTTAGGTAACCGATTTAAAAAAAACTTTTAGACATCGGTTCATAAAAAACTGATGTCTTAAATATTACAGTTTGAAAAGACAACGGTTTTTGGGCAAACCGATATTTAAAAAAAAAAAGTTTAGACATCGGTTTTTATATGAACTGATGTCTTAAATATTACAGTTTGAAAAGACAACGGTTTTTGGGCAAACCGATATTTAAAAAAAAACGTTTAAACATCGGTTTTTATATGAACCGATGTCTTAAATATTGTGCTTTGAAAAGACAACGGTTTTTGGGCAAGCCGATATGGATTTATTTTACAATAAGATATCGGTTTTTGGGCAAACCGATATTGAATAAGTAAACTTTTAAATTTAATAAATTTAATTTTAAATCATTTATTTTAAAAAAATTCAAAAAAATAATTTTAAACCATAATTTATTTATTTTTATTTGCCAAAGCTTATTAATTGTAATAATTTTTAATAATTTAATTTTTTTTTTCTACATTAAAAATCTATAGATAATCAAGAGGCAATCATGTAATTATTGGGATACTGAATAATTTATTTTAATCAATATCATAATTGATTTTTAATTTTTATTATTTTATTTTTTGAAGTATTACATTATTTGGTAAGTTTAAAAGACAAGTCATATTTATTTTTTTTGCCAATTTTGTTTTCGTAAATATCAAATCAATAGGTAATCAAAAGGCAATCCCATAATCAATGGGATAGTGAATATTTTTTTTTGTTGTTGAAGTATTACATTATTTAGGAAGTTTAAAAGACAAGAAAAAAAAAATCTTTTTTTTTTTTTTTGGCCAAAGTTACTAAGTAGTTATTAATTGTAATAATTTTTTAATAATTATAGATAATCAAGAGGCAATCACGTAATTGATGAGATAGTTAATAAATTATTTAAACCAATCTCATAATTGATTTTTAATTTTTAATTATTTTTTAAAGTATTATATTTTTTTAAAAATTTAAAAGACAAGCCATAATTATTTTTTATTTTATATTTTTGCCAACAAGCCATAAATTCTTATTAATTATTTTTTTTAAAGTATTTTTAATTAGTTATAATATTTAAAAAAATAAAAAATAAAAAATAAAAACAACAACAACAACATATTGTTAACCAATATATAGTTTCTGCAAAGCAAGAAATGTAAATAAAAAAATAAAAATAAAAATAAAAATAAATAAAAATAAAAACAGCTATGGAGAATAATTACCAGCTTCTTGTCTTCAAGTGTTGAATTCATCTGTTGAGTAATTTCTAGAGAAAATCGGATGAGTTTTAGTTCTGCTATACAAGAAAAGTGAACATTATTGTGTGACAGAAAATGGTCTTGTTCATTTATTAACACAGTACCATTAATTAATTTTTTTACTTGTTTTGGTAGCTTTCAAAGTACAGGAAAGTAGCTACCACCATAAATTGCAATTTAATTCAACCATTCAAGTTTCTGAAATTAGAGAATCAAACTCAAGTTCCAAGATCCAATTTGACTAAAAACATTTATGCACCCATAACTCATTTATTGGATTCAACTAATCTGTTTTCATTTATTAGGACTGTTTAGATTTTCACATAGACCATAGATTTGATATTAAATACATTCTTGCCTTAATTTTCTATTAGGGATTGAAATATGGTTTGCTACTTTGCTGATTCATAAAACATTAAAACTTACATTCAATTTTACACATTCTGTGAATTTGTATCACATATGCCACACACATTTAACTTCACAATTAGCATATAAATTTTCATGTCACAAACTTGCATTGAATGAAACTCCACAGACTAGGTTACCAAATTTCCGATACTCAACCATTATGCACAATAAGTGTAGCAAATTTGATTGGTTAGACACAAATTAAGACACAATTTTTGGACAGCTGATTTGAGTCCTATGCAAAAACAACTGAAAATTAAAAAAAGAAAGGAGATGCTCCCATATGATTGCAGTCATAAATTTAAGTCTCCAAAAGATCAATGTTACAAACAACAAACAAAGAAGATGAATCTGAAACATATTTTTAGATTTACAATACCACAAAAAACTTTTCCATTAGATTAGAAATTTACAGCTTAGAAAGCAGACTCTCATTAGTCATTACAATGGCAACAAAGATTAGAGTTTAATATTGAATCCCACCATTGCATTGGCTTGATAATATCATAACTACTACAATGTATATACTTCTCTGAAAGCATATCATCATATTTGTAACACAAAAGTTTGACAAGAAACTGATAGCTGACAAAGTTTTTAGACCTTTAAACACTGAAGCTTTGATCACTACAATATTTCACTCCTTACATGCACTCTTTAATACCGAAACTTTCAGTGTTCTCGGTCTAATAAGCTGGAAGACACAGACATCTCCATCATCCAATTTCTTCGCGAATCCACCCATTTTAGTCATAAAGCACATAGGCATCCAAGTGAGTTGGACCGACCACTTTCTTTCTTCGGAATCCACTATTTCGATGATCTTGACACCTCTACTAAAATACCTGTTAGCAAAGTTGACAGGCACATACTGCACTAGCAAAAATGACCACAACTAAGCCTATATATATATATATATATATTTATGTGTGTATGATCTGATCTGAAAAAAACTTGAAGAACACATTAAGGAAACTTACCAAACGACGGAGACTAATGTCAATTTGCCGCGAGATGACCATGAATGAAGGGTTTTTAGGCTTGAACAATCTGGCAGCAGCAATTGCTCTCTCTCTTTTTTCAGCAGAAATATTTCCAAATCTCTTATTAACACATATTCCCATGTCTTCAAGTAAAGCCATAAACTCATCTTCATCTGAAGAATGTGTCCCAACTTTATATGCATTTGATTGATTTGATCCCACTACTTCTTCCATTTTACTTCTCTTGTTTTGAGGCTCATAGCTTCGCTTAAATTTTGGACTCTTGAAAGCAGAACCGAATGAAGTCCTAGCGCGTTTCAGTTGTGTCGGCTTTGTGCTCGAACATTTATCAAAAACTTTGTTCTTTGTGGTGTGAAAAGTTGGGTTTGGAGTTGTTGTGAAATCCATTATCTCAGCAGAATCTTCATTCAGAGTTTCTGGTTCTTCTTTGACATAAGGGTATTGTATCTCACAAGCAGTCATATCAAAGATCAGAACATTGAAAGTTGATTTCTTTCCATATTTGAACACCAAGAAGTATCCGGTACTGATTGAATGGTATTGTACGAACTCATGCCAACCGTCATGAAACCAAATCTTTCGTTCTTCTTTTGTCAACCCCACTTGCCAAACTCGACCATTAGGAACTGTGAGTGTCACTTCATTAGAGAGTTCATCCCTAAATATCCTCACAAATTTTTCTGGAATCCTCTGTAGTATGCAAATGAAGTTAGACAAGTGAAATTCGATAAAAGAAAAGGCTTGATGAGAATGCAATTGTAAACTTAATCGGTGTATATCAAATATTACATAAGAAAGAAGAGACATGCTTGTACCATATAACAAAAATGACAACTATTTATATGTAATTTCTTGTTAAACAAGAGTTACAATACAATAATATGCAGTAGCTATTGACAAATGAAACAAAACTTGACCGCTAGGGACTGTGAGTGTCACTACAGCAGCAGAGAGTTCATCCCTGAATATTCTTACAAACTTTTCTGGAATTTTCTGTAGTATGCAAATAAAGTTAAACATCTATCAGAAAACAAGTGATAAATCCATTAACGAATAGGCTCAATAACATGACAGTCGTAAAATTTAGTCAGTATATATCAGTGTTGCAGAATCAATAAGAGACGTACATGCTTGTACCACACAATAAAACTAAAGATTTTCCATGTACATATACTAGATGAACAAGAACAACATTAATGTAGCATTTTCATTGGAAAGAATTTGACAGAATCTGTTCAACAGACAAAATAGAACCAATATATAGTTTTTGCAAAGCAAGAAATGTATAAAAAAAACAGCTATCGAGAATAATTACCAGCTTCTTGTCTTCAAGTGTTGAATTCAGTATAACCTTGAAGAAATGTGGGGGTTGTTTTCTTCTCCTGGAAGCCATTTGTTGAGTAGTTTCTAGAGAAAATCTGATGAGTTTTAGTTCTGCTATTCAAGAAAAGTGAACATTATTGTGCGACAGAAAATGGTCTTGTTCATTTATTAACACAGTACCATTAATTTTTTACTTGTTTTGGTATATGTGTTGCTGCATTCAAGTATAGGAAAGTAGGTAAGGTTTTAATCAATAGAGCTACCACCATAAATTGCAATTGAATTCCAACTCAAAACCATTCAAGGTTCTGAAATTAGAAAATCAAAGTCAAGTTCCAAGTTCAATTTGACTACAAACATTTATACACCCATAACTCATTTATTGGATTCAACTAAAATTAAGGCAATAATGTATTTAATATCAAATCTATGGCTTCCTTGAAAATCTAAGCATGCCTAAAATTAAGGCAATAATGTATTTAATATCAAATCTATGGCTTCTGTGAAAATTTAAACTTGCCTAATAAATGAAAGCAAATTAGTTGAATCCAATAAATGAGTTATGGGTGCATAAATATTTTTAGTCAAATTGGATCTTAGAACTTGAGTTTGATGTTCTATTTTCATAAACTAATCTGCTTTCATTTATTAGGCCTGTTTAGATTTTAAACAGGCCTAATAAATCTAAACAGGCTTAATAAATGAAAGCGTATTAATTTCTGAAATTAGAACATCAAACTCAAGTATCCAAGGTCCAATTTGACTAAAAACATTAAGTACCCATAACTTATTTATTGGATTCAACTAATCTGCTTTCATTTATTAGGCATGTTTAGATTTTCAAGGAAGCCATAGATTTGATATTAAATACATTATTGCCTTAATTTTAGTTGAATCCAATAAATGAGTTATGGGTGCATAAATAGTTTTAGTCAAATTGGATCTTGGAACTTGAGTTTGATTTTCTAATTTCAGAAACTTGAATGGTTGAATTCAATTGCAATTTATGGTGGTAGCTACTTTCCTGTACTTGAAAGCTACCAAAACAAGTAAAAAATTAATTAATGGTACTGTGTTAATAAATGAACAAGACCATTTTCTGTCACACAATAATGTTCACTTTTCTTGTATAGCAGAACTTAAAACTCATCAGATTTTCTCTAGAAACTACTCAACAAATGGCTTCCAGGAGGAGAAAACAACCCTCACATTTCTTCAAGGTTATTCTGAATTCAACACTTGAAGACAAAAAGCTGGTAATTATTCTCCATAGCTTCTTTTTTTTTTTTATACATTTCTTGCTCTGCAGAAACTATATATTGTGTATATTTTGTCTGTTGAACAGGTTCCGTCAAATTCTATCCAATGAAAATGCTACATTAATGTTGTTCTTGTTTTATCTAGTATATATTTACATAGAAAATCATCAATTTTATGGTGTGGTACAAGCATGTATGTATCTTCTTGATTCTGTAAATTTGATATATACTGACTGAATTTTACAATTGTAATGTTATCGAGCCTATTCGTTGATCGATTTTCACTTTGTTTTCTAATAGATGTCTAACTTTATTTGCATACGACTGCATACTACAGAAAATTCCTGAAAACCTACATTAATGTCGTTCTTGTTCCTCTAGTTATTACATGGAAAATCATCAGTTTTATTGTGTGATACAAGCATGCATGTCTCTCTTATTGATTCTGCAACATTGATATATACTGACTAAATTTTACGATTGTCATGTTATCGAGCCTATTCGTTAATGGATTTATCACTTGTTTTCTGATGGATGTTTAACTTTATTTGCATACTACAGAAAATTCCAGAAAAGTTTGTAAGAATATTCGGGGATGAACTCTCTGCTGCTGTAGTGACACTCACAGTTCCTAACGGTCAAGTTTTTCGAGTAAATTTGACAAAAGATGGGACAAAGTTTTGGTTTGATCATGGTTGGCATGATTTCATACAATACCATTCAATAAGTGTTGGATACTTCTTAGTTTTCAAATATCGAAAGAATTCAAGCTTCAATGTTCTCATCTTTGATACAACTGCTTGTGAGATTAAATACCCCTATAATGATAATGATGAAAAAATGAAAAATGAAAAGCAAAACTCATTACACAAGGTTGAAATGGAGAATGAAGACTCTGTCCCGCCTTTAAAGTCCTTCGAAAACAAGGTTTTTGATCATTTTCCAAGATCATCTAGCAAAGTACAACCTCAGACATCACAGCACAATCCGGCTAAGCCTTCATTCGCAGCAGAATTTAAGCACGGCAATGACAAAAGATGCAAAATGGAAGAACTAGAGGAGAAAGATCAAAAATCAACACATTCTTCGGATAAAGCAAATACAAGAACCAAATTTGGTAAGCTCTCTCTATATATATTCATTTTAAGTCTGTTCTGTGATCTAGTCTTTATCGTAATTTATACTTTTTCGAAATCTAATTCTCTCAATTTGCAGATGAAGATGAGATTCTGGTTTTACTTGCAGACATGGGAATATGTGTTAATAAGCAATTTGGAAACATTTCAACTGAAGAAAAAGAAAGAGCAATCGCGGCTGCCAGATTGTTCAAGCCTAAAAATCCGTCATTCATGATTATCTTGCGGTCAGCTGACATTCACAACCGTCGCATTGTAAGTTTGATATGGAAGTTTATATGATCATGATCAATATCAACCATACACAAACATTGCTTAGTTAGTTTGTGATCATGTTTGTTTGCTTGTGTAGTACGTGTCAGCCGAATTTGGTCACAGGTATTTCAGTAGAAGCAAGTGTATCAAAGTAGTGGATTGTGATGGAAGAAAGTGGCCTGCTGAAATCTCATGGAGTCCTCTGTGTTTTATAACAAGATTGGGTGGATTTTCAAAGATTTTGGATGAAGGAGATATCTGTGTGTTTGAGCTTCTTAGTGAGAAGAAACTCAAAGTTTCAATACTAAAAAAAGCTTGTAATAAAGAGTGAATGTTAAATCTTTGTCAGCTATTGGTTTCTTCTCAAGAGTTAACATTGTAGTAGCTAGCTAATTATATGTATATGTAGATTTTGTATGTATGGATCGGCTGGAATTTCAACTTATATTTATGCTTTGGTTTACGGTCTCAAAAATTCCCAAATATGTGAACTTGTATTCACTTATGCCACACATTAAACTTCACAATTAGCATATATCTTTTCATGTCACAAACTTGAATTGAAACTCTACAGACTCAGGGACCAATATCAGATATAAGAACATGAAAATTCGAATTATTTCTATCTTTGAAAACCAAAACTTGATCATTAGGCACCGTAAGTGTAGCAACAACAGGAAGTTCTTTCGTAAATTTCCTGACAAAGTTTTCAGGTATTCTCTAAATTTGGTCTTCATAGATCGATGTTAAAAACAACAACAATAAAGAAGTAGATTTACAATGGCAATAAAGATTAGAGTAATAGAGTTTAATATTGAACCTCACCATTGCAAATTCAAGGTACCAAACCTAGTAACTCATGTTAAATAAAAATACCATCACCCTTAACTGAAGAAGAAAATAAACATCATGCATCATCCCCAGCAAGCTCCTTCCTTGGTTTCTGCCGCAGGTTCTGTCCCCGCCTTCTCCTTTGAGCTTGCTGCCTTCCCTGATTTGCTTGCCTTCAGGCGGTCTGCAATCTCCTCAATCAGGCATAAATCCCAGTCAGCTGGCACCAGGCAGTATCCAGCCTCCAAGAAATCTCTAGACTGCTTCAAAGCATCATTATGTGCTTTACTTACCACCACAGGAAGTCATATGTATATGTTAGGTGAAAACCAAAGCATGTGGGAATCCATTGTATAATTCAAGCTGGTTGGAAACAATTGAATAATCCTCCCATCTTCGCAGCAGAACACACCACATTCGCGAGTATTGTCAGTGATGTCTACATTCTTGAGACAGAAAATGCAATTCTTTTTTATCAAGTCATCATGATTGAAAAAGAGTAAGAGTTACATATGTCATATGTGCAGTCGCCTAATACAAGCCAACCTTTGGAGGAACCGCAACAATATAAGGAGGATCCTGATGATGCTTTGGGGAGAGGGAGGTCGTAAAAGCTGCCAGCACCTGAAAAGTCGAAGAATTTGAGATACTTAGCGCCGGTTTGATCATGAGGAAGCAGAAGCCATGGCCATGGAGGAGAGATTTTCTTGTTTTGATTATGAACAAGAGAAACCAATGATCTCCAAGACTTGCAGACCACCCTCAGACGAACACAATCAAGTAAATTTAACTGATCCATGATTCTCCCTAATATTTCAGTGGGGATTTGATCCCAAAGACATGTAATTGTTGTTTTCAACGTCGTATTCATCATCTTCATCCTTGATCTTCTTCTGCTTCTTCCAGCTTCTCACGATCAAATTTTGCATAAACGAGAGCACTGTCATGGTGGAAGAATAGAAAGATTATTTGAATGTGATTTCAATATAGGAAAATAATTTGTAACAATTTTGATGAGCTAATTGTATATATATAGAGAGAGAGAGAGAGAGAGATGTTTGAGTGTGTTTAAAAAAAGGAAATAAGCAATGAAACCTAAACTAACCCAGATTAAGAAAATTAAAATCCAATAATATAACTTAAACTAACCCAAATAAGTAATTGTTGGATAGGAACCCCAATAATATATACAAATTTCCCAAATAAATCTTACCCTAATTAATAATCAAAACGAAACTGACTCTAAAAAGGAAATAGCTAGGCAACAAAACCTAAACCAACCAAAATTAAGAAAATTAAAATCCAATCCGAGTCATATAAGTAATTGTTGGATAGGAACCCCAATTAAATTATACAAATTTCCCAAATAAATCTTACCCTAATTAATAATCAAAACCAAACTGACACAGAAAAATCAAGAAATCTTACGCGAAAGACGAATCAGTCAAGCAAGAAATGCCATATCGAGTCCATGCTGATTCCGAGCAGCAATTTTGACAGAGACGCATCAATCAACCGCAAAATCATTCTGACAACTCTCTCTGATGATTTTGACCTAATTTTTTAGGGAGGGAGGTCTCTGCCTCTCTGGGTCTTGCTTTGAAATTTGAATTGTGTGGGCTTTTAAGGAAATTATAGGCTCCGTTGGATGAATCTAAAATCGATCCAATGGTTTGAATTAAAAGTTTAAATATGTGCGCTCGTTAAACCGTAAAGTACCCCTAGCCTTCGGCCTTCCTACAAACGATAGTTATATTCTATGTTGTGCTTGTTAGAGTCTAATCTAGTCCTCTCCCTAATCCAGGTGGCAAACTTAAAAATAAAAAAAATAAAAAAGTTGTATATATATATATATTAGAAAAGTAATACTATATAACATAAATAATTAACTGATTTAGATTCCTTCCTCATCTTGTCATCACCTTCATAATCTATTGGCACTTGTCTAATATAGTAAATCAATTGTGTCCATTATTTCTATTGATTTTTAGGTTTTACTCAACCAAACGATAGAATTAATCTAGATCATTGATTTTGGTGAGAATAAAAAAAGGTGGGGAGGAAATCTAAATTCATGAAAGAAATCACTTGCCACATCATTTGGGTTGATTTTTAGGGCTTTTTTTTTTTTTTTTTTTTTTAAATTTTTTTTTTAGCATTAGTGATATTAAAATAGGATAATTACCCGTGTGACCATCAATTTAGTTGATTACTATCAAAATGGTCATTCTTTGCAAACACCGTAACACTAATTGGTATTCAATTATAACATTGTTACATTTTTCTACGACTACTCCGGTGGCCATCAATTTTGAATTATTCTTAACATTTATTTTTTAGCGGGGATTTTAACATTACATATTTTAACAAAAGAAGATAATTTTGATATATTTTTTTATTTTTATCAACACGTTTTTCTAAAAATAAAAAAAGTAAAAAAAATAAAAAAATAAAAAAATAAAACTCTCAAATACACACTTATGCTCTATTATTAAAAAAACTTCTCTTTTTTTTTTTTTGGTGCAAAATTTTTAATTCAACACACAAATAAATATAATTTTTTTCAGAAAAAAAAAAATGATTGCAACAGATTTGAACATGGGCAGCATCATGAGATCGAAGAACCATTAGTTTAATTGGTTTGATATTAAAAAGTGTTCTTAACCTGAATTTTTTAGGGCGGATTTTAACATTACATAGTAGTTTTAAATTTTAACAAAAGAAGATAATTTTGATATATTTTTTTATAAAAAAAATTTTAATCAAAAATGTTTTATTAATTAAAAAAATATACTCTCAAATACACACTTATGCTCTATTAATAAATAATAATAAAAAACATGACTTTCTCTTGGTGCGAAATTTGTAATTCAACATACAAATACATATAATTTTTTTTCAATAAAAAAAAATGGTTGCAACATACTTGAACATGGGCAACATCATGAAATCGAAGAACCATTAGTTCAATTGGTTTGATTTACAAAAAAGCAAATACAAACGTGAGATAATTACCCTGGTGGCCATCAATTTGGTTAACCACTATCAAAATGGCCACCCATTTGATGGTAAACTTAACGGAATTTGACGGAATGGCCATTAGTCTCACAATGTTCACCAAAAGTGGTCATTTTAAAAACCAAAATTTTCCATCTGATGACCATGTTGATAGTAGTCAACCAAATTGATAGACACTGGGGTAATTATCCCTATTAAAATTTGAATGATCAATTTTGTTTTTTAATATGCATATTAAGACGACGAAATGAGATTGGTCCAGTGGTAAAATCTTTTACACCTGCACCACGAGTTTGTGGGTTCGAGTCTTCCCTATATATATATATATATATATATATATATATATATATATATGCACATTAAGGGTTGGCTTAAAGGCTCCCTTAAATGTATATATATATATATGCACATTAAGGGGTGGCTTAAAGGCTCCCTTAAATGTGTTTTGGTGGAGCTCATTCCCTTAATTAAGGGGTGGCTTCAGCTCCCCTTAAGTGGGCTCCACATATTTAAATTTATTTTATTTTTTGAAAAGCACTAGATATTTAACTTTTAAATCCCAATTCCCAACAGTTCTTTTATTATCCAATGAGTAATTTGTTTTACAATAATAATTACAAAGTAAAACAAAGATAATAATAAAAAAATTATTGAGCCATTTAAGAGAGTATTTATTGGAACACATACTCCCTTAATGGCTCCTTACAATAACATCCACCCCTATTTAAGGTAATGAGAAGATTATTAAAAAAAATATATAGAATAATCATAATTATGTAACTTGTATAAGAATAAGAATAAGAGAGATATCTCTTTAAAAAAATAAATAAATAAATAAATAAAAAATAAATAAAAAGATGAAAAAGAAAAAAAAAAAACAAGAGAGAAATCAATTATAATTTTTGTATAATATCTTATGGCTATCTATGTAGTTAGGAGCTTAGGAGAGAATTTTTGACATGGTCAAATGATGCAGTAACATGCAATATATCTATTCTACCAATAACATCCACAATTTGAAAGCTTAGAAACATATTTCAGTATTTCACCATTGAATTCTCTCTTAAAATGACCATATATTAGTAAACAAAAACTTTCCAAGCTCACAGCAGCTCACTTTGCATTCTTTCTTGCTGAAGATATGCTCATATTTCTTTTCAAAATAATAATAATAATAATAATAATAATATTTTTTTAAATATATATATTTCTGTTTTTATTTTAATTTCTTTATGGTACTTTTATTTCTATGATAAAAAATTATTTTCTTTTCTTTTCATTATTTATTTTAATAAAATTTAAAAATTAATGAGTTAATATTTTAAAACTAATTTAATAATATTTTTTTTGTTCATAAAATTTTATTGTTGATTTTGAAGTGTTGTTTTCAGATTTTTCAAATCTTTTTTTATTATATTTTAAGAACTTTTTACAATTTTGTTTCATTTTATTAATTTTAAAAAAATTGGTTACACATGTAAACTTTTAATTAATTGGAAATTAGTTAAAGTAAAGTTGTCAAATTTTAAAAAATTTAAGGGCAAGATTGTATTTTTAATTCAATTAATTAAATTCAAGGGCAAAAATGTCATTTTAGCTTTTCTATAATGTTTGCCTGTTAAAATTTTGATCAGAAAAACCTATTTGATGTATTTACGAAAAGTTTGAGACCATAATACTAAAAAAAAGATACTAAAAAAAGAAAACAAAAAAAATTAATATTTCAAAAACAAAAGTTACGAGTAAATTGATAATAGGCCATGTTTCTTTCTTTCAAATAACAAATTATAAAAGGACAATGGTAGACATCCAACCATTTTTGTCCAACTTTTTGTCCAACCCCTGATGTGTCAGTTGGTGAGTGGATATATGGATAAATCATTATTAATGTACATCCACTCACCAACTGACACATCAGGAGTTTGACAAAAGGTTGGACAAAAAGGTTGGATGTGTAACATTATCCATTATAAAAAGGTACAAAGTCAAATTGCAAAATAAATAAATAAATAAATAAATCCCTAACTGTACACATTAAATGACTTATATTATATATCATTTTAAATTATGGGTCATTCTCTAGTTAGGTCGACACTAAAATTTTTCATTAGATTCTTAGAATTCCAACTGGTTAGAATTCTTACCAAATATTTCAGGATTAGACATGACTAGAGAATTATTTTTAAGTTACTTGGTATCTATATATATATTAATTATCAAGTGAGTGATCCATTACTTTAATTACGTTAAGAACCTTGATGAAATCGATTTTTATGAATTTTGATCTGAATTTTTGTGTGGGTATGGATATTGACACCCATAAAACTTATTAGTACACCCATTTTTAAAAGTACACCTATGTTTAAAATTTTAAAAATAAATATTATTATAAGCACTCATCATAATACTAATAGTACCCTCTTTGAAATAAATATATTCAGTTTAATACATATTATTTATAAACACTTTTAAATTATTATCACACCCAATTTATATATATATATATATAAATCATATTATTTTTGGAATCAAATCCTCTTTTAATGATGATCCAATTTACTTTTGAAAATATCTCAAATGTAGGAGCCTTATAAAAGGGAATATGTTGAACCATATATTAGGTCAAGAGATTTTTAATCTGGAATTCTCTTATTTATATAATTTGTAAGGATTCCCTTATATTGATTGGCTTATTTCGTGGACAAACCACATGTTGGGGTTGATAATGTAAGGGTAGTTTAGGTGTTTGAACTTCATGCTCAAAGGCCCTTTCAAGACCTCAAGGGATAAGCACGCCAAAGGTATAATTTCTTGTGCTTGATTTTTCTTTGAAGAGATTTAGTAAGCACACACACACTTAGCATACTTGCATTTGTGTGCATACTCTTCACATGTCACTTTACACACTAGCACTTTGTTTTATATCTTGTCGTGTGTATATGTGCTTAGTAATTCGTTTCCCGATAGTGTTCGGAAACGTCCGCGCTCACACGTATGTGTGCTTGGTTTTGCGCGAAGACCGCCCATGGAGAATGCCCTTGGCTTCTCCTTGGTTTTCACCATTGTTGGTGATCGGCAGTTATGATCGGCGGCCTGGCCGCCGAATCAAACCGCCGTTTCAGTCAAGAGAGGTCTGAAGCAATTATGCGGTCACGATCGGCGGTCACGACCGCCGTTCGAAACCGCCGTTCATACCTGATCGATTTTAATCTCTCGGTCTAATTCGGCGGTTGGATCGGCGGTCACGAAACCGCCGAATGAAACCACCGTTGATGCTCTGTTCTTCACGGGCTCAATTCGGCGGTCGTGATCGGCGGCTTGGCCGCCGATTGAAACCGCCGAACGGTGCGTTTCAGGGGCAAACTTGTCTTTTCACATGCCCAATTCTTGATGTCTATAAATATCTTACTTTCTCATTCTCTGATCAAGTTCTTTGAGTCTTTAGAACCCTAAACTTCAAAGAGAGATTTTTGAGAAAAAATTAAATCAAGAACTCACCTTTAAACACTCAAATCAAATCTTTTTTGCATCAAAGTTCATCTTGCATTCATCTATGATTAGGTTTGCATCATCACAACATGCTTGGTAAGATTTTGATTAATTTCATCTTATTTTAGTATTTTTACTATCAAGCATATTCTCTTTTAATTACTTGTATGTTTTTGATCATATGATAAATACAAGATTAGAGAATTAATTGTGATGAATTGATTGAGTGTTGTTTTGTGATAGCTAATTAGGTTTTTGAATAATCTTGATTAGCTAAGCTATTTGACATGTCATTTAGCAATTGATATCTAGGGTTGATTAAATTGATTATATCATCATCCTAGATAAGCATCTAAGGTTACCTAGCCTTGTTTGTTATTTGAATATTCATACATATTCACATAGGTTGCATAATCTCTTCTTAGAGAATTAAGTCTTGAGGCTAAGGTTGCTTAGGCCTCAAGCAATTGGACTAGAGCCACTTTTAAAGGCCCGAGTGGTAGAAATGGGGGGTTATTGACCGGAGTGTTAGACGAGGTCTACATAGGTTGTAAACTCCATTTCGATTAGTGGATTTCGAGGTCCGAGTGTGGCACACTAAACAGCCCGTGGTTTTTCCCAGTGGTTGGGTTTCCACGTATACATCAAGTGTTATTTAAATTTCGCACTATATTACACTTGCTTGTATCTTTGACTAGTAGGGGTATTTTCATAAAATTGACTTGCATGTGAAAATTGGGTAATAATAGTTAAAATCTATTCACCCCCCCCCCCCCCCCCCCCCCCCCCCCCCCCCTAGATAATATTTAGAACACACCGTATTCTTTTCATAGTTATCTTAAAAATAAAAAAAATAAAAAACTTATTGATACCTACAACTATTTAGAACCAAAAAAAAAAAAAAAAAAAAAATTGTTTATTGATAGAGTTTATAACTATACATAATAAAAAGACAAAAACAATATGATAATGAGAAAGTTTGATACTTAAAATAAAATTATGGTTTATCATAAAAATTCGGATTTATCTTATATTAGGGTTTATCATAAGTTTTTTTATTTTATTTATTTTTTATTTATTATTTATTATTTATTATTTTTTATTTTTATGGTAAGCTTTTTTTAATAAAGAAATATAGTTGAAGATATGGGTGTAATTAATGAGTGTACATAGTATTTGGTTTATTTTTAATTAAAGTAATTTGTCATTATTGGTAAATTTCTATTGGGATATTTGTATAATTAAATTTTTTAATAAAATAAGGGTGTACTAATAACTTTTATGGGTGTCAATATCGGCACCACTTTTGTGTGGATGATAAGTTCATTGAAATCGAATAAAATTTGAAAAAATTTCAAGCACTAAAACAATTTTTTTTCTCCTTATTTATTCCATTTTTTTTTTTAATGTCTTTATATTTAAGAGAATTGAGATAAATATTACACACGCCATTAATATGCCATTAATATATGGATGATAGAATTGTTGTGGATGGCAGGTACCCCTGGGTGCCTCTCATACAGGTTTTTCGAGTTTTCCCCACAATGGCAGCCTAACCACGGCCTGAACAGGGTACTAACTTTTCAACCCACTAGAGACAGACAGGGACCTTAAGCCAAAAGCCAACAATATCTCATCTTCTGATGTGCAGGATCCTCAACCTAGAGGCAAGCACATAGCATACTGAGATAATTACAGACTGTTAATTATATGAGAGACATGGCAATCAAAGGAAGATGAGGAGATATTTAGCAAGACATGAGAAGTATAAACACAAGGGGAGTTTATTTATTTTTCAGACTCTCTATCAGACTCTGCTTTGTTACAATAGACGAGCTCTCCTTATATAGAGAGAAAGTAAGAGTACAGCCAAACATATGACATAGTAAGGCCACAAACGTGGCAGCAACTGAGCAACCTAGCAAAAGCAAACTGAAGCAAACCAGGGCCTTCGGCCAAACTTAACAAATTAACAAAGCCTAATAAGGACAAAAGAGTCATAATACAAACAAAACATCATAATTAAGCCTAATACATCCAAATAGGGCCTAATAAAACAAAATAGCATAATGAAAGTAATAATTCACAAGATAAGAGCACAGTCTTGGAACTCGGGCTGAGTGGAGATTACGGACTTGATGATAGATTACAGTTGGCATGATTTTCATCATCTGAGTCTTGGGCTCCACAGATGAAGCAGGGCCAGGTAGATTCAAAGGGGTCATGAGAGTCAATCATGTATGAATTTAGGAAAGGGTTCCAACTTTGAGTGGGGTCTCTAGGAATATCAGGTAGGATGAATATTTCGTCGGTGGAGACGTAATTAACATCACAGAGGAAATTGAGCAAACCGACTTGGAGAATTTATGGATACATCTTTTGATAATCATACGTGGTATGCCATTCATAACTGGAGTTGGCAGTCCAAAGGAGTCTTTTGTGGGGATTGTATCTGTAGGGCCTATTGAAGATCCATATACAGCATACAGACGCAGCTGATTCATAATCAAGCTTCCAAATGTTATATTTGCCCATGAGCTCAGTGAGTTCGTTCTTCCAGTTGGTCAAGGACGTGAACCATTGGAGGAAAACCCATAACAGAGAGTTCCGTTGAGAAGGATCATGGAGATGACCATATAGAGCCTGAAGTGGGAAGACGATGGCATGATGATGTAGAACTGATAAACACCAGAGGAACCAAAGGAGTTGAGGAGAAAAATAGTAGAAAGGTGGCATTATGAACGGGTCAAGAAATGGTCTGGACAGGTTGTTGACGGTGTGACGACAGTCTTGTCTGTTGATCTGAGCTAAGTAGACCGGAAGTTGAGCCTTGGCGAAGGACTGGATCTGATTTAAAGAAGGTTGATGATTAGGTGGCAAAGTGGCCAAGAGTTCTGGTGGGAATGAGTATCAGGTATGGCTGGTGAGGATGATAAGGGACCAGCATGAGATGATGAGGGACCAGCAGGAGAAGTCATGAAGATAAGAGGATAATGACCTGTGGGTGTAATGAGAAGGGTGAGTGGAGGTCTGGAGAGCATGTCAGCAATTATATTATGATGGCCTTTCACGTGACGAACAGTGAAGTCATATCGGGCAAACCAATCTTTGAGTCTCAAAAGGAGAGGATTGGGAGGAATCTTATTGCGAAAATCGAGTATCTTTGGAAAAGATGAGTTGTCCATTTCAACAATAAAGTTTCTTATCCTGAGGTGAAAATCCAACTTTTGGATTCCATATTTGACAGCAAGAATCTCTTTATAGATAGTGTGATAATGTTGTTGGGCATCTTTGAATTTTCCACTAGCATGACCACAGTATTGCCTTTGACCGTCTCGGTCTTCAATGAGAACGGCTCCCCAGAAAATATCACTGGCATCAGTCTGGAGGATGAGCTGGCCCGAAGAAGGGATGACGAGGGCAGGAGGAGATTGAGTGATCTCCTTTAATTTGACGACGGCCTCAGTGTGGGAGGAACTCCAGGGAGGAGGACGCTTCTTGAGAAGCGTAGAAAGAACTGAGGTGTAATGACTGACATGTGGAATGAAATCTCTGACATAGTTGACGATTCTGAGAAACTGTTAAACTTGTTTCACACTGAGATCAGAATCGGGGAAGTCTAATAAACGGACAGCCAAATGAGGACCAGGACGGTATTGGCCGTTGAAAATGTGCATTCCAAGAAATTCAATTTCAGATTTCCCAACTATGCTTTTCTTTTCGGAGAGCATGATACCATAGTGATGAACAATGTCATGGAACTGTTGGAGAAGGAGATTGTGAGAGGTATCATCTGGAGAGAACATGAGGATATCATCAATGTAGACGAGTGCTGAGTGTAAGAGAGGATGAAAAATCTTGGTAACAGCCTTTTGGAAAATGGATGGAGCAGTTTTTAAACCAAAATGGAGAACAGTCCATTGGTATTGAGCATTAGGAAGACAGAATGCTATCTTATATCTTTCATCTGGATGAATACCAATTTGCCAAAAAGTACCTTTGAGATCAAATTTGGAGAAGATCGTAGCACCTGGAAGTTGAGAGAATAAGACATTTAGCCTGGGAACAGGAAACTTGTCATCTCTGAGAAAGAGGTTGAGAGGCTTGTAATCCACGACTAATCTCTTTTTTCCTCTGAGCAATTCTATGCGTTTTTTAACGTAAAAGGCTTGACACGCCCAGGGAGAAGAGGTATGTTCGATCAGACCTTGGCGAAGGAGTTCATTGCATTCTTCATTAGCGAGCTTGAGATCTGAGGGAGACATGCCTGAGTGGGTAGCCTTGGTAGGATTAGTATCTTCATTAAGCTTAAAGGGAAGCTTGATAAAGAAATCTGGATTCTTCCACAGAGGAGAAGGATGAGAGAAAGTGGCATGATTGTCAGCACAAAGCAGGAGCAATTTTTGTTGAATATATTCAAAAGGGGCTTGGATTTCTGAGAGCGGGAAAATCTTCTGAATGTCAGAAAACGCTTTGAAATGCTTTTTGTATCGAATGCCAGCAGGGAGAATCCGAAGAGAGTAACATTGGCGGAAAACATCCCAACCGATGAGGATATCTTTATCCGGAAGAGGAGTGCCGACGACTTGGACCCAAAGAGTAAAGGATGGGAAAAACTGAATACCAATCTTTTTCCTGGAAATCAGATTAGTGGAAAAAACCTTTCCATCAGCGGCCCGAAAAATACCAAACTTGGGATTTCCAAAATTCTGGAGGAAGGACCTTTAGGTTCATCATTGTAGTGTGAGAACCTGTGTCAAAATAAGCGATGACATCAACAGGTTTGGAGTACTTGTCAGGTAGAATCCGAACCGGAGCTTGGGGACCGGAATGAGAATCGAGCTGAGTAGCCTGATAGGATTCTGGGATAGAACTGTAGTCAGAGGAGCTAGAATATTCCGAATCAGAAAGATCTTCTTGAAGAACAAAAGTCGTGGAAGAATCTGCCTGATCTTGTTCAGAGAAGATGGATTCAATGTCTGCATCGGATGGAACTTCATCAGCAATGTCTTTCAACTGCTGAACTAATCTAGCGGACTTTGCCTTTTTGTTGGGACATTTCTTAGCATAATGTCCGGGTTTGCCGCAAATGTAGCAGCGTTGGGATTTATTCCAACCGCGCTGTGCTTTCTTGCAGAAGAACTTGAATCGTTTAGACCTCCCTTTCTTGTTTTTGAAACGTTTGAAATGATTCTTCTTCTTCGTGTTGCAGGTGCAAGAGCCTAAGGATTTGCACTTGATCTGAAGAGAAGGTTGACGGCATTGGGACTGCAGGTGTTTGCCTTCTGTGAGCATCTTGGAGAAGAATCTTTGAGTGGCACAGAGTTTGTCCAGAGAGCTGAGAGCATACATGTGGAGTTCATCTAAGGATGTATCATTGAGAGATCGTCCCGAGGTGTCTATTTTTCGTTGTATCTCATCTTGGAGGTCATCTGGAAGGGAGTTGACATAAACTTGTTTAAGACTATGATCATTAATTCCACCTAGGGTATGATATCGTTGAGACATACGTTTGTAGTGGAACATGATGTCATTTCTCTTGAGAGAGCAGCAACGCATGTCAAAGAATTCTTGTCGAGCTTGTTTATAGAGATGGTCAGGATCACCAAGGAATTCTCTGAATATGTATCCCATGGCTTGGGAGGCTAAGGGGACTCTGACAAATTGGAGTTATCTGTATTCACCAAGAGCTTGGTACCAATCTCTGAGAGAACCAGTAAAACGAGAGACGAACTCACGTAGAATTGTTTCAAGGTTCTGTTCAGACTTTGCCAGTTATAAGTCAAGCCATGCGCTCATCTCTAAAACCCTTTTTCTCCAGGAACTAGGAGAAGTGTCATCAAGGGTAAACCAAGGGCCATTGGTTGGTTTAGCAGGAGAACGGCCAGGAACATGTTCTGGAGGTTCTTCGACAAAGGGAGCTGGAGTAGTGGAGGCAGTCTCATCGGGAGACTCATAGGTTCTTGTTGAGGGCTGAGGATCTGTGTTAGATGCCATGAAAACTTGAGTAAGGTCTGCATGACCATGAGGATAAGAGGCGGCAGTATCCATCCAGGATGAAGGACAGGAAGTCTGTGACGATTGAGAGGAGACGTCTTCAGAAAAGGATGCTGAATCAGACTTGGATGAGGAGGAAAACGTCTTAGAAGCAAATAGAACTGGGTCGTATGATCTGGAAGCAGCGTGCTTGTCTTTCTGCTTCGAAAGAGACCTGTTCTTAGGTTTTGCTGGAGGGGAAGAGAGAACGGGATATTTTCGCAATAATTCACCAGTGGATTTAAAGTGGTTGGAAAAATCATCAGGTTTGGAAGGGGGTGAATGTGTAGGAGATACGGGGAAAAACAGTGATTGTGAGTGATGAGAGTAAGGTTTTGGTTTGTAAGAATGATCTCTGGTCAGCTGCTCAAGCTGTTCTTTAAGTTGCTTGATTTCTCTTTTCTTTGTGTCAAAGTCTGGGCCAGAATATCCATGAGAAATATATCTGTGAAGATCAGAATGAAGCTTTGCAATTCTTGATTGAAGGTCAGAGGTCAAATCTCTGAAGGAGGCATCAAGACTTTGGAGATGGTGATCATGTTGAGAAACATGTCGTGTAACACGATCAATCTTCTGATCAATAGAGTTAAGAACTCTGTTCTGAGCTCTGGCATTGTGAGATTGCCAGTTGAAGACTTGTTCAGCATGGGAGGGCTGTTTGTAAGAACCATCGGGTTGGACTTCGGTAGATTGGATAAAAGGTTTTGAAAAACGAGTTTTTTCTTGATTTGAGGAAGGTTCAAGTGGAGGGAAATCACAATCATAATCTGAGGTCATGTAGCAAGGGACAGGTGCGGGTTGATTAGGAACTATAAGGGCAGGTTGTGGAGGTAGGAGACCTTCAGATCGAAGGATCTGTAAAACTCTATCATAAATGGGTAAATGTTTGTTTTTGATAGGATGGAGGCCTATCCAAGGACTGTCAGGGTGATCTAGTTTGTGAGGTTTATTCCAGGGTTTGCAGAAGGTAGGAGAAGTGTCCTTGAGACAGCGTCGACAGATACAGTCTACAACACACATATTGGGATCATCATCCCAGATGAAGTGATCATGGATCTTATCAGTGTAGATCGGAGATCCGTCAGCTTCAAAACTGTGGATAGGAATGTCAGCTTCAATGGTAACCGGTTGAATCATAAGAGCTTGGAATATCGGAGGAGTCTCCGAACTGGAAGAAGCCTTAGAACCGGTAAGGGGAGCATAGATTGTTTTGAACTTTTGATGGAGCCATCTGGCTGGGGAACATATGATGTATCTGCAGCAACGACATGAGTTTCGTCCTGGAAAACCTTTTCATAATTTGTGAGCCATTCAAGATGCATGATCTCTGCAAGCTTTTCTCTGGGCAGTTGTTTTGGGATTTGGAGGATGGTAGGGACTTCATCTTCTCTTTCTGCTTTGATGAAGATCGTATCACCATTATGACCAGGAAGTGGGAGATCAAGAGCATGATCTTGAAGTCTGTAAGCAAGCTGATGATGAACAGTAGCCATATAGGAATTAGCTTGCATGGGTGCACCAAGGATCTGAACTTGGATTTTGAGACATTTGTGGAGGTTCTGATCTCGTAAAGGAATGTTGAAGTTGGGATAGTATGTGAGGGATATGCTACCAGCATGAAGAGTAGATAGGCAGGTACCAATCACAGCATGTTCATACTGAGTGTAGATGGTGTTGAGCAAGGCCAGTCTGGCAGTGACATGTAAGCCTTTTCGACCGTGTAGAGAGAGGATGATTCTGACAACACCTATGTGGAGATGGGAGTATCCTTCTTTGATCCATTGATCTATCATGTTTTTATCAATAGTGAGAGTGACATATTGTTCACTAGGAGAGGTTGGAATCAAACATTTATCTAAGCATGTGGACTAGACATATTCTTTGATGGGAAGTGGTCTGGTATGGACAAGACGAGTTAACCGGGTGGCGAGAGATTTGTTTCTCTTAAAGATGTTGTATGGATTGAGCAGAGGGAAAGTAGTTTCATTTATCTGGGCAGAAGCAGGGATATGGGTGTATTATACTAGATCTTGGATTCTGTTGGACT
Source organism: Acer yangbiense (assembly GCA_008009225.1). Taxonomy (NCBI): domain Eukaryota; kingdom Viridiplantae; phylum Streptophyta; class Magnoliopsida; order Sapindales; family Sapindaceae; genus Acer; species Acer yangbiense. The sequence continues at coordinate 46,468,578 of CM017764.1, forward strand.
GGGTTCTTTGGATAGTAGGAGAAGGTAAGGACATAGAAGAAGACAATCTATTAGGAACTAGGGAAGCAGTAGAGGGATTTGTGCTAGTGATTGCCATTTTTGAGAAATTTCTTCCTTCTATACCAGTCTAAAATACTCATAACAGTCTAACTCTTTTCCTGGACTCCAGGGACTGGGGTGATTGATAAGAAGTTTAAGAGAGTGAATTTAGGCATGTCAATAGGGCGGGTTCAAGGTGGGGATTATAAATCCTAATCCCGATCCCAAAAAAAAATATTTGGTTCTAATCATGACTATTGAAGACCGGGTTTAGGGTCGGGAAATTTTTGGGGTAGGAGGAGGTGGTCACACCCCTAGGGTTGCACATGGGGAAATGGGGATGGGGGGATAAGGGGAGGTTTCAATATATTTATGGGGAAAATAAGGAAATGTGGATGTGGAGGGGTCTCCCCATTTCAATTTGGGGATGAAAATCATTCCCATCCCCACCCATTTCCTCATTTCCCCCTAATATTTTTTCCTAAATAAGGATGGGGACGTGAGGAAATAGGGATCCGGGGGGAAATGTGCAACCCTACAGTGACACCCCCCACCTTGCCCCAAGTTTGTTTTTTAAAATATAGATATTGTACAATTTTAAAAAATACTCAAAAACTAAATATAAATAATAAATTACATCTAAAATGTTTCTGAATACACTGGAAATATGTTAATATTAAATTATTATCATTCATTATTGTTAGTTGTTACAACTTACAACATAATTTCGGTCCAACGAGATTCTACATTTCTACAGGTTTTTTTCTTTTTGTTATACAAGTACAAGTGTACAGCTCATAGTCTCAAACTATGCTTATGACTTGTGAGTGGTCAGTACGTTCTACAGGTTTTGATCCAATATTCATCGTCATTTCTCTCATACATCAGAGAAATGGGGGATGAATATTGGTCCGCCATCCCTATCCCCATTTCACAAATTAGGTTTTGCTGTGTGGGAATTAAGAAGATAATAATTAGCTCAAATCAGAATTTGAATAATTAAATCTTTAAATGGATTTCTTGAGCAAGATATAATAATCCATCTCAATTATCTACACACAAATATCGGAGAGTATTCCATTTAATTTATATTTGTGTATGAATGGAATGATATGATGTGCATGTGTAATGTGTGTGAAGAAAAATAGTACACACTTTTATATGTTATTGCACCCGTGACATAATTAATTTCCTCTCTACAATAAAATAAAATAAATAAATAAATAATTTATCAAGACTGAATCATAATTTTCTCTCGTTCCGAAAAAATGATCAAGATCGGATAATCTAATTATGTAAGTAATTACAATCTATTAATTAATTACTGGATTCTTTATATGAGTTATTAAGTAAACATATCTACGTACCGATTGTGGTTGTTTGTTAATAATAAATAAATAAATTTTGACCCCCCATTAGTCATAATCCTAATATGTCATATTGTCATGAGATCTTGATTTTAAAATATGTATAGTCCAAAGATTTGAGAAAATAAAAACAAAATCCAATGATAAATGGAGAGGTTGGATTCATAGCTGTGTTTCTTCTCCCAAAATCTCCATCCGTGTCAATGGAAGCACCATTAAAGAATTTGGCATTGGTAGGGGCCTTAGGCAAGGTGACCCTTTGTCACCATTTTTGTTCAACATAGTGGTGGAAGGCCTGAGTAGGATGCTCCTTAAAGCTAGGGACCTCAATATGTTTAAAGGCAAGGATTTCGGTAAAGAAGGGACTCACTTGACCCATCTCCAATTTGCCGATGATACGGTTTTGTTCATTGAGGCTAAAGAGAAGTCGGTGGTCAATGTTAGGCATATCTTGAGATGCTTCAAAATCGGTTCCGGACTTAAAATTAATTTCCATAAATCTGGTCTCGTCAAGATTGGTAGGGATAGTAGCCAAGGGGATCATTGGGCTGCTCTGTTTCATTGCAAAAAGGCTTCTCTTCCCTTGTTGTATTTGGGTTTACCGCTTGGGGGGAACCCGAGATCTATCCGGTTTTGGGAGCCTATGTTGGATAGAATTTGGTCTAGGTTAGCCCCGTGGAAAAAAAAGGTTTCTCTCTAAAGCCGGGCGGTTAGTTCTTATCAAATCAGTTTTGTCTAGCCTTTCGACTTACTTCCTCTCGGTCTTTAAGATCCCTGTTACGGTGGCCCTTGCTATTGAGAAAGTGCAACGTGATTTCTTTTAGGGGGAAAAAACGGAGAAGAGGAGTATTTATCTTGTGGATTGGTTGTCTTTGTGTAGAAATAGACGGAATGAGGGTCTCGGTATTGGGAGGATTAGAGATAAAGGTGACGCCTTGCTCGCTAAGTGGATTTGGAGGTTCGGTATTGAGGAGAGTGCTCTCTGGAGGAAAGTGGTGTGCGCCAAATATTTGATCGAGAATCATTCCCTTGTTTGGGACTAGAATGGTGGGCGTTTCGCTTCTTAATTTATTAGTTCGGTGGGAGATTTATGGAGACCTAATTCAGTGGTAGCTAAAATTCTGTCTGACTGCCTGAGTGTGGTAGTGGGTGACGGTAGGAAGGCTAGATTCTGGAGAGACCTTAAGGTGGCTGGTTCCTCTCTTGATGATTTGTTCCCTAGAATTCTTACGCTGGCTGCGAAGAAGTCAGGTAAGGTTAGTGAGTTTGGTGATTGGTTTGGCTCTATTTGGAAATGGAAGGTTAAGACTAGGAGACCAATTTTTGGATGGGAGGAAAAGGTGTGGTCTGCTTTTTCTTATGAATTGGATAAGTTTAGGTTGAGTTTGGCAAGACCAGATGATCTTTTCTTGTCTCTCACTCCGTTTGGTCTTTTTTCGGTTAGTTCCTTTCGTAGGGAAATTGAGTTTCGTGGATTGAATGTTATGCCCATGAAGTCCAATTTTATGTTGTGGAGTGGGGTTGTCCCTCCTAAAGTGGATCTTTTCCTGTGGATGCTTGCCAAGAATAGGATTTTGGTTGGCGAATTGTTGCACAAATTTACTAGAGGAAGGATTGATAAGCAGTTGTGTGTTTTTTGTAAGAATGAGGTTGAGACTTTGGATCATCTCTTCCTATGGTGCAAGTGGTCTTGGAATTTATGGTCTATTTGTCTGAGTTTGTGGGATATTATGGCATGCTTGCCTATGTTGATGGGTGAGTGGATGGAGTAATGGTTTCATCTGTGCCCTTCGATTAGTAGGGGAAGAGTTTGGAAGGTTGCTTTTCATGCTGTGTGTTGGTCAATTTGGGAGGCAAGAAATGAAGTGGATTTTAACCAGGAGGATGCAGTGGTTACTACAGTTGCGGATATTGTGAAATGGAGGGTGGTCTGGTGGTTTGGTGGTTTAAAAACTGTGGTCTTGGGTCGTCTTTATCTCCTTCGATAATGATACTGAACCTGAATGTTTGTTGTGTTGATGCTGTGAAGATCAAAAGGAATCTGGTTTTTAGGTGACACCCCCCGATGGATGGTGTGTTGAAATTTAACGTTGATGGTTCTTCGAGAGGCATCCCTGGTCGGGCTGGTATTGGTGGTATCCTGTGTAATTGTGCAGGGGAATCCATCTGTTTGTTCTCTGTTTTTCTGGGTTATGGAATGTTTTCTTTTGCTGCTGAAATCTTTGCTATTTGGAAAGCTTGCAAGTTGTGCGTCTCAGACAAGTAACCTATTGGGTACAGTATTATCATTGAAAGTGATTGTAAGAGTGCGGTTCAGTGGGTGAATGGTGTGGATGGTGTTGGAAAGTGAGTCTGCTGGACAGTATCTTGGTTATTAGGGAGATCCTTCGTTTGAATGCTCCGAAGATTGTGGTTAGCTTTGTGCCGAGGAGTGGTAACGTGGCTGCTGATATTCTGGCCAAATTAGGTTCTTTGTGTGGGTTGATCTAGGTTGTTTGGCGTAGCTGAGGTGTTTTCTTTTGGTTGTGTTTTCGCTTTCCTTTGTGTTTCTTTTGGTCTGAGGGGATGTGGTTTCCTCATTCTGTCGGGGTTAGGTTTGTTGTTCTGTTTTTTGGTGTTGTGTTGTTGTGTGTTTGTGCTGTTCGCGGTTCTTTAATAAAGTTGCCTTTTCAAAAAAAAAAAAAAAAATTCTAAATAAAATTCTTTTCAAATTCACAAATACCAACCAAAATGATAAAATCCAATCACAAGCCAATCCTATTAATATAATGGGAGGGGATAAAAGTAAATATTTAAATATTGTTTAATATCTATAAAAATAAAACTGCCACATGTTTAGCACGTGTGAACGAATTTGACTATTTCTATGAAATTGGATTAGATTAAATTAGTGATTTGTTTGATGTCTTGTGTTTGGTTTGGGATTCCATTGAATCAAATTTTATTATATTATTTTTCATATAAAATAAAATTATTTAAAATATTTAATAATTAAAATAAATTTATTTTAAATAAGTTTTAATTAAAATATAAATAAAATTTTAAAATACAAATATTTATTCTACTTTATTTTTAAATAAATTTAATATATTTATACTAGATATTTTAAAATTATTTATAAATAAATATATTCTATAATTAAAAAAAATATTATTAGGTTATTTCATGGTTGTCATCCTTTTAAAAAAAACATATGCATTAATTCGTCAGATGTAAGATTACGACTTTGTATGATGGCCTCAGAGTCCCCTTGAAAGCAAATGAATTTTTCCGATGTGCTGGTAAGTTCGCTGGTGTGGACCGGCAAAGTCTTGGATGTGCGCGGGTAAGGTTACTCGCGCAATACCCACGCACTGTGCCATTTTTCTTGGCTTTTACTTGTTTTGCGTCCAAAATTCTTGCTTTTCATCTCCAACACCTGAATTACATCAATTGCATGCAAATACTAGAAAAGAACCTATTAGACACACAAAAACACTTGAAAGCGAGACAAAGGATATGGAAATGAGGGCCAAAATATAGTACAATTTTGGTATGATCAAATACCCCCAAACCAAACATTTACTAGTCCTCGAGCAAACTCATGACAAAACAAAGACACGACAACAAAAATGACTTGATCTAAAATTTTCCTAGATCAAACAAACAATTCAAAATGCCACATTTCCAACCAATAATGGGATGCAAGGATGTATGATGAGGAAGAGTAGACATATGCAAAATGTTTTAAAGCAACTCGGAGGCACAAAAGGGAACTCGCACGAATACGAATCCCACACCTAGGAGCACTCACCACCTTTTCCCACACACTCTTCCACCTCTTTTTCAGACCTTACATCACTAACCACTAACCTAGATCTAGGTATAATTCCTCACCAAATACAAACCATCTTACATTATCTTCATCCATTCTCTACTCATCAAGGACACTAACGCTATGTTTAGTAGAAGGGAGGGAGAGTATGAGGGATGGAGATGATAACATATATCCTCCATGTTGTTTGGTATTGAAAAGAGGGTTAGATGGATGGATTGGTATATAATTTATAAATTTACTATATTGCCCTTTAAAAAATTGGAGGGTAGTATAAAAATGGAGGGCATTTTTGTCTTTGCCCCCCCCCCCCCCCCCATCACTCTCCCTCCATTGTGATCCACCCATCATTGGGCGGATCCAATATGGTGGGCCCAAAGGGAGATCTCCTCCCTCCTCTCCTCTTCTCTTCTCCTCTCCTCTCTTTTCTCCCTCTAACCAAACAAGGTATTGGAGCTCTCCCTCCAACCTTCTCCCTCCCTCCATCTTTCCCTCATACCAAACACAGCATTAAGGGATTGGAATCAAGCTTCAAGAAGAATGAGTTCTCTATGGGTCTTCTTTATCTCTTTTCTCCTAGTTATTTGTTTGTATTTGTCATGAGTAGCTAATCCCCCACTAAGGGGTTGATGTGATTCATTTGTGGATGTTGGGCATATGTAATTGAACTCTTTTCTTTTTATATGAATCTATCAATTATGTTTCATTCTTTGGTTTAATTGATTTCAAGATTAATTTGTCTTAGATTGTACACTCCTCTCTATGCGAGTTTGTTGAGAAATTATTTAAGTGGTTAATTAGGTATACACTCTATTTAGTTTTCCAAAGACTCAATTGAATGGAAAGATTGAGCAAGAGTACACTCCTTGAGCGAAATCCAGACTTAATAATCTCAATTTTTATCTAATCTTGAATGGGTGGTTGATTCTATACACTCTAGGTCAATCACTTGTGAGAGATTAAGAATCAATCCTATACACTCTAGGTTGGTTACTTTATAAAGAGATTAGTCCCTTAATTTGATAGATATGCATTCATGGAAAAAGTCTCAAGTGAGAGGTCGATTCTATACACTCTAGATTGATCACTTATGAGGGATAGTCTCAAGTATTTGGCCAATACTATACACTCTAGGTTGGTCATTCATGAGGGATAAATAATCAATCATATACACTCTAGGTTGGTTACATAAGATCTATGTGCATTTATCAGAGTTCTTAATTTGCCTATTGTTTGCTATATGGATCATCAATTCCTTAGTCCACATTATCATACATTCACCTCATTCTTACTAACTTGTTTAACTTTAGATTAATTAACATAATTGTAGTTGCGTTTCTTTAGTTGTTAATGTTATCAAACCAACCATTGATTATTTACTTTTATGCACCACTAGTTTTATTAATTCTTATTCTTATCACTATTATCCTCCGATCTCTGTGGACGACCCTTGCTTGCCACCATACTTATGATTTTGAAAACATTTTTGAGCAAAGCTAGGTTTTATAAATTTCTTTGACGGACAATCTTTTTAACGACAAAAACGTTCTTGTCATTTGAAATTGTTCATGTAATTAATTCATGGACAATTTCTAGGGATTGGACTTGGGATTAGACCTGAGTCGAGCTATTCTTATTGTTCAAAGACAAAACATGCATAGAGTCAAAAACCAAGTATTTAAATTTAATGGACTGCCTATATTTTCAAATATAATTTTCCTATCGGTAATATGAATTATACATCCATATTTTGTTTATTTTTCATATTAAAAAAAATATTCTAAACAATATGACTAATTAGGATAATATAATATAATTAAAAATAAAACAATAATTAACCAGGATGTTAAACCCTGTTTTTGTCCAAATCATTTTCAAGCAACTATTTTTGTCCAAATCTAAAACCAAGTAGTCTATAATTCACCACAAACCATAAATTTTGGCTCGCATACCCTGATTATTAATTATCTCTTACTATGGCAATGTCAATTTGGCATGTAAGATTGGATTGAATTGAAGTAGATATGACTCAGTTAGAACTGTGATGTGTTTAGTGCAATATAGATTAACTAAAAATAGTATTATATCTTGTTTAGTATAGCATGGAATTTGATAAAATATAATAGCCTTATGTTTGATACAGTGTGGATCGGTTGGTTTAAAATTAAGTTTTAAATAAAATTATGTAAAATATTTTAAATTAAATTTGTTTAAAATTTTTGAATTAAAAAATAAAAAATAATAATAATAAAACTATCAATAATTGAGTGTTGCTGCCAAATTGGATTCATTTAAACTATCTCATAAGGGCACAATAAGTGAGTTGAGGAACATAACTTACTTCGGATGGGCTTGGGCCTGATAACTTGTAAATATTCCCAGCAAGCAATTAAAAGCACGTCACCAAATTGTATCCAACTTGGTTTGATATGTCATAGATTCTGACCTAAAATATTCAACAAAAGCCCAATAAGGGTGAAGGCCCATATATACCCTCCTATTCAAGCCCATTTGTTGGTCTTTTAGGGTGCGTTTGGTGTCTGAGATTGGAATGAATATGATTTTACTATTTTTATAAGATTTAATTAGATTATATAAGATTAGACTAAATTGGTATTATGATGTGTTTGGTACTTTGATGTTGTACGCATTAGACTAAAATAGTACAAATTGGTAGAACATGGGAAAGGATAAAAAATAATTATCTTTTGGGAAAGGTTGGTATAAATTTATATTAAATTAATTTTTAAATAGATAAAATCATTTAAAATCAATTCATAGAAAAGAAAAGAAAATTAAAATTATTTTAAATTAAATTTGGTGAAATAAATTATTTTAATTATTTTAAAAACAAATAAAATTAATTTGAAATGAAATAACATTTATTTTTAATTGAAATTAAAAAACATTTTTTTTAACGTTAGAATAAAATATATTAAATTTATTTTTAAAATAAATTAAATAAATATAATATTATATAGAATTTAATTATTTAAAAAAAAATAGACAGTACTAATTAGTCTCACCACAATAGGATAACTAGTCTACACGGGGATTGGATTTCTTCTCCAATCCCCACAAACATGGGATTGGACTGAGATTAATCCAATCTCATGCCAATCCAATCCCATGTAACAAATGCACCCCTATAGTTTGAAAGCAAATGAATTTATCCAGGTGCAATGCTTGACCCAGGCATGTTCCTTGAAATTGTTCATTTAATCCCTAATAATAATTATTAGGGATTAAATGAACAATTTAAAACTAAAACATGTATGTATGTAAAACTAAAACATGCCATAATTCATGGACAATTTCTAGGGACTGGGCTTAGGATTGAAAGTTGAGCCGAGCTATTCTTATTTTTCAAAGACAAAACATGCATAGAGTCCAATAAGAAAACAGTCAACAACCAAGTATTTAACGGACTGCTTATATTTTCAAATATAATTTTCCTATCGATGTGATATCGGTATTCGTTAATATGAATTACATCCATATTTTGTTTATTTTTCATTAAAAAAAATATTCCAAACAATATGACTAATCGGGATAATATAATATAATTAAAAATAAATCAAAATATCTACATTAATTAACCTGGATGTTAAACCCTACTTTTGTCCAAATCTAAAACCAAATAGTCTATAATTATCTCTCGGCTCTCATATCATAAATTTTGGCTCCTGTATCCCGGTTATTAATTATCTCTTGCTATGGCAATGTTACCATAGAGTTGTTTGGCATACAAGATTGGATTGAATTGGAATGGATATGACTCAGTTAGTACTGTGATATGTTTAGTGCAATACAGATTGAACTAAAAATATTATTATCTCTTGTTTAGTATAACATGAGATTTGATAAAATATAATTGTCTTATGTTTGATACAGTGTGGATTGATTTGTCTAAAATTAAATTTAAATAAAAAAAAATTATGTTAAATATTTTATATTAAATTCGTTTTAAAATTTTCAATTATTTTTTTTAATAAAATAAAAATATTTTTTTTAAAATAAAATAAAACTATCCATAATTGAGTGTTGCTGCCAAATTGAATCCATTTAAACTATCTTATAAGGGTACAATAAGTGAGTTGAGGCCCATAACTTACTAACCGATGGACTAGGGCTGGGCACGTCACCAAATTATATCTGACGTGGATTGACACGCCACCGGTTCTGACCTAAATTAAAAAGGCCCAAAATATTCAACAGAAGCCCAATAAGGAGTTAAGGCCCATCTATACCATCATATTAAAAGCCCATTTGTTGGTTTTCTATAGTTTGTAAGTTATTCTTGATTTCTTGGATTTATCATCATCTTCTTCACTTGTTTCTCTCTAAAAGTTGTAATAATACCTATTAATTATATATTTCTTAGTACATTTAGGAAGTAAGGGCAAAAACTTGGGTGCTAACATGGCAACTTCGGAGTGGGGGGTGCATGGTGCATCGAATGCACCCAAGAACTTCTCGGAATTAAGATTCACACAACTTTTATATTGTATAAGAAAGAAATATTTGTATATTTTTCAAATTAGATTGTTGGAATTGATTGTAATTATGACAATTTTTATAACAAATGAATGAAAATCATTCTTTTGGTTAAAACCTATTTTAACAGAGATGGCAGTGCACCTCCCTTCCATAGTGGTGGTGAGGGGTTCGAGTCACTCTATACGTATTTTTCAAGCATGTGTGAGAAGTTTTCTTCCGGTTTATGAGAGTAGTTATATAGGCCGCATATGTATTGTTTAATCTTGGCAGGTCCCGACAAATCCTATTATAAAATTGTTGTAACTTGTAATACTTCAAAAGAAAAAAAAAAAAAAATTCAACCCCAAAATGTTTTAGTGCTTAGAAATAATTTAAAAATAGTAATTAAGCGTTCAATATAAATATTAGAACTATTTTTTTTTTCTTTTTTCTTTTTTAACAAGCTCTATAGAGCTTTTTTATTAATAATAAAAATAAATAAATAAAAAGGTGGAAAAAAAAAAAAAAAGGCACGCATGTCCTAAAACACACTAATCTAAAAAGGCATGCAGGCCTTAAAAAAAAAAAAATGAACTTAATTATTCTGCCTCATCATGTGCGGTTTAATTAGCGACAATGCGTGAAGTTGTAGAACTTCTCTTACTCACTTGAGACTTGGAACTAGATAAAATTTTAAAAGTTGACTTCACTTTTCTTTTTGATTTTGTCACTACGGGAATCCAATTATTGTCAAACACGGGATTTACTGGACCATGATTAGAATTTGAAGTATTAATATCTTGGTCTTCTGATATATGCTCCAAATTAATCTTTCCTCTTTTATCTCCTAAAACCTTATCCAAAACTTGCTGATCAAAATTCTAGAAGTTTGAAATTTTTGGATTGTCAAGAATCACTCTGTTATTAATGCAAATATTCTCTAGAGAACATTGATGATTCTTATTATTATCTTCCTGATTTAAATACTTGGTATTCAAATCATTGGAGATATTAACATTAATTCTCACATCTTGATTAGGAAATTGTTCAGCTGCTTGAATTTGAATTAGATCCTGATCTTCCGCAAATGCATTAGATGTGCCGGTTGTAACTGGAAACTACCCTTCACAGATTGGGTCAACTTCTTGAGACCTAAATTTGTCAACTTCAAAATTGGCCGTTGTTTCCCGATTCACTTTATGAGTATCAATCACATTTAATTCAAATAAATGTGGAGATAATTGGATGCTGTCATTTTTGTCTTCCACATTAATTATGGGATTTTTAAAATTTTGAATCTGCACAATTTCCTCTTCCTCTATCGTTTCCTGATTTTGTGGGATTGTTTTGCATTCCTCCACGACAACCTGCCCATTATGGTGGCCATTGGTAGGCCGGTAAGTTTGCCTTGGATTTCTTGATCGCGATCGACCTCTGTTAGAATTAATCTCCTTATTTTGGTGGCATCTAACATAATCATGACCAAAAGCTTTACACTTCGTACACCTTTTTGGAAGATTTTCATATATAACATCGACAGAGAAACCTCTATGGTCATCTCTCTCCACATTCAAAAAGGATGGTTGATTTGAAGTTAAATCAATGTCCATAAGAACTCGGGCATAAAACCCATATGCTTGATCCCTTGTAGCTTGATCTAGTTGCAGAGGGATGCCAACTCCTCGTGCAATCTCCATGATTGTAGTTGGATGCCAGTATTCCGAGCATAGACCGTAAAACCTCACCTAAACTTGAGCATGTGATAATTATTGATTATATGGATTAAAATCCGGTTGCAATTGAAAAATACGAAAAATACCGTTTGAAATTGAGCAAGACCCTCCACTCCAAACCCTTTTTAAATCTTCTTCACTAGAAAAATGAATATCAAAATATCATTTTGGAAACGGAGTAAGCTTCTAAGGATTTTTGAGTTGCCAAATCGATTGCAATACAGATTTTAACTCAACAGGCTTTAAAGGTACAGAACCTTTTCTTAAAAGTAGACGTCCGAAAAGATTTTTCTGACAGTATTTCAATCTTTTTTGGACATATTTTTTGCTGATGTGAACACACGTGATGTCCCCTTTCACAACTGGCACCGGGAGAAGATTTGGTTGAACATGTACTTCATCGGTTTTAAGCAGAGCTGCAAAAGTTTTCGATTTTGATGATGGCTGCGGTAAAGTATCAGGAACTTTTGAGAGAGGGGCAAGGAAATTCCACGGACATACTTTTGAAGGATCCATGGACAAGGCTACAAAAGTGAGAGAAAACTCAAGAGGGAGAGAAAATCATCCAAGAGTATCAAAATCTACTTTTGTGATTCTTGGTAGCTTTATTTACGATTAAACAGTAAGAGCATAATATTAGAACTAATTATAACTATATAACTAAACTAGTTCAATAATTAAAAAAAAAAAAAAAAAACTACGTAATTAAACTAGTTCAATAATAATAATAATAATAAACTACACAATTAAATTATTACCAAACATGTATCCAAGTTACAACTCGAATTTAATTTATTTACGAAAATGTAAATACAAAATTTTTATTATTTTATCTAAAAATATTTTAGATATTAATTAAACAATAAAAAAAAATCATGATACATAAAATAAAAAACTTATTAAAAAATAAAATAAAATCCAAAAGTGTAACACTGGGCGTCCACGTGGACGGCTCTTTGTCTTCTTCAACTTTCAAGTCTCTGTCACTCTCTGTATTATCAATCTTCACAAGCCAGTTCTTTTGTACTACATTTTGCACTCAAAATCGAACCTTTTTTTTTTTCCTTCAATCTTGAGACCCCGATAAGGCGATAACCGAATCTGAATTCACTAAAGTTTTTCTCAAAAGGGTTTTTCATTATAATGTCGACTCAAACTAACACTCCATTAAAATCCAATTTCAAGTCCAATCCAGTACAAAACAGAGTCAAAGCAAAGTCACCGTTGTCAGATAAAAGCAAGCAAGCAACCAGTGTAATAGTGCCATGCAATACTCAAAAACTGGCAACACCAACAACTCTAACAAGAAACTTTCCTGTCAAAAAGCAACTTATTATCATCTCTGAATCATTTCTTTTAAGACCCCAAAACCAGAACAGAGAAAAGTTTTCATTTTGAAAAGTTTTTTTTTTTTTTTTTTGGTTCTATGAATTCAAGGAGACAAATGGTGAAATCATCCAACAAGAGGTTTCCGGACTTCTTCAAAGTGTATTTACCTGCACGCAGCTCTCATAGATTGGTAACTACACTCTCTCTTTCTCTCTGCTTGTTTATTTATTTTTTTTCATTAGTTGATCTGGGTTTTGTTTGTTTTATGAAAGATTTTTTTTTGCTTGTAAATTTAAAGTTTGGTGCTTTACTCTTTTATGATCAATGGGTTGCAAAAATATGAGTGATTAAGGTTTTTTTTTTTAAAAAAAATGAGTGATTAAAGTTGTAAAACAGTTTGTTTGATGAAAACACTAAAGTGTTTGATGAAATACTAAGAGAAAATTTCGGAGTAAAATCAACTCCATTAATGGAGGTTTTCTTAGCTTGTTATTCTGAATAATACAGTCTAGGTTACAAGTGAGTATTAGTCTAACTAATCTTAACAATATTTAACTATTTATTAGTCTGACTGATGAGAGCCTGATTGCCAGCTCTACTGTGAAGCATGTTGCTCTTGTTTCTTCTTGATGTGTGATCAATATCAGAGGTGCATGGCAACTTCTCTGTATAAGCACACAGAGAGTAACACCCAGCATCTTGCTTACCAAGTTACTATGCAATTCTGGTGTACTCTGATGATCAGACTTGGTCTTCATAGTAATACTCTTCTCAAGCGAAACCCCAAGTAAGCAGAGCATCCTTGAGTTGTGAAACCGAGGTCTAGGTGCCTGCTTGAGGCCATACAAAGCCTTAGTGAGACAGCAAACATGGCCCGGCAACAAACTCTTGAGGCTGATCCCTATACACTAGTTCATTGAGATCTCCATTTAGAAATGCGTTGTTGATGTCAATTTGCTAAATATCCCTCCCAAGAGAAACAGCCAAAGTAAACAAAACCCTGATTGTAGAAGCTTTAACAACCGGACTTAGGTTATCAAAGAAGTCAACCCTTGGCAACTAACCGAGCCTTTACTTCAAAACAGCTCCATCTGGCCTATACTTGATTCTAAGTATTGTTAGCAATTAAGGCATCATACTCAGCCTCCATTGCAGCTTCCATCGAGGATCAGCTAAAGCACCCTTTACTGAAGTTGGTTCAATTTCATTGATAGAGCTAGCAAGAGCTGTATGTGAATATGAGTAGACCTTTGGTTTGAAAATACCAGATTTAGCTCTAGTTTGCATAGAGTGAATATTAGAAGGTTGAACAACAACAGGTGAGGTATTTATAGGAGGATGAGTAACAATGAGCTATTTATGGGAGACTGAACAGCAACAGAAGGTTGACTAGTAGTGCCCCTAGAATAGAAAGAATAACTGGGTGTATTAGAAGCAGAAGTCATAGGATGAGTAGACTGACCATTTGAAGTAGCAGGAAGATGTTGAAACACACTAAGAGGAAGACTAGATACTAGCTCACAAGAAGTACTGGAATGAGTATCAAACGTAGCTTTGTAAGCGAATTCAAGTTCATGAAATAAGACATTCCTTGAAATATAAATTTTACCAGTAGGATATAAGCACTTATAGCCTCTATGAAGCATACTATATCCAAGAAACAGACACTGACTTGACAGAATGAAAGTCAAGTTTATGCTTGTTATATAGTCCCTTAAATAAGGAAAACAAGACACCCAAAAAGTCTTAAGAAAACTATGGTTGGGTTTCTTTGATAGAGATCAAAACAACAGCAGTGACAATAGCCTCACACCAGAACTTGAGAGGCATATCAGCATGGGCAAGTAGTGTGAGAACAGTCTCCACTACAGGGCTATGCTTCCTCTCAGATTTACCATTCTGCTGATGGGTATAGGCACTAGAGTATCGAGGGGTAGTTCCAGATTTTCTAAGGCAGAAAACTCTTATACTCAGCACCCATATTTGACTGGAAAGCTTTAATTTTCAGATTAAAGCTAAGCTCCACACTAGCTTTGAAGTTAAGGAATGTTTGAAAAGCTTCAGATTTTGTTTGGAGAGGATAAATCCATGTAAAACGTGTAAAGGAGTTTATAAACAGAATATAGTACTTAAATCCCTCAACTGAAGCAACTGGTGAGTGGTGAGGGTCCCCATATATCAGACAAAACAAGCTTAAGAGGAGCTGATGTGGTTATCTGATGCCTCTGATAAGGAAGCCTATGTAACTTGCCAAGTTTACATGATGAACAACAATCAATATCAGAAATTTTTGAACTAAAATGCGTAGTCTTGTGTACAGATTTCAGAATAGGCAATGCAAGGTGTCCTAGTTTAGCATGCCAAATACTAGCACTAGTTCTAGCTGCCATGTAATACCACATGACCAGTCTTGTTACACACTTGGCACATCAGCCTTTGATTTCCTTTGCCATTTCTGCCTGTCCAGCTGCCACTAAACCATCTCCAATCTCTTTGATTTTCAGAATGTAATCACTGATGTTCATCACACCTTTTTTAGTGTTCTGCAACTGATGATGCAGTTGTACAACTTTTGCAAGAGACTGTTGCGAAAATAGATCTTGTAAAGTGTTCCGAACATCTTGTGAGGTAGAGCATGTAGTCACTTCTCCGATGACTTTTTCACTGAGAGTTGAAAGTAACCAGCAAAGGAGAAGCTGATCTGAGTGCTTCCATGCTGAATACTCACTGTTGATGACAACTTCTTTATCAATTTCAACATATTTCTGTGGTTATGATTTTCTATCCAAAGGTAGCATTTTTGGCAAGAGTAGGATCAAGAAGAAATAGTATACTATCAACCAGGTTTAGAAATAAAACTTTAAAAAGAATTATTTTAAACAGCATTTTGTATTTTAGAACTCATAAAAGATGGCGTGAAAGAGTAAATTCACTAAAACAAATGCATGTTAAACAATTTTCACTTGACTTTTAGATGTTATGGTTGACATTTTACGATTGATATGCAACTACTTTCTTTTGTAGCACGTCCCGGATGCTTTCGTAGCACACTGTGGCAAACTCTTGCCAAAGAAGGCAGTGCTCAGTAATCATATGGGCAATTTTTGGCATGTGGACGTGGTAAATACTGAAAATGGAGTGCATTTTCTGAATGGTTGGCACAAGTTTGTCCAAGATAATTCCTTGCAGTATGCAGACTTTTTAGTTTTTAAATATAATGGTGATGGAGGATTCTTTGTCAAAAATTTGGGGCAATTCGAACCTGAGAATGGCAACAGTGGTGCTACCGGAACATCAGACGTGATTCAAGTGAACTTGGAAGAACGCGAGGAAGAAGAAAATGAAGAAGACAGCAATAATCACGACAGTGATGATTATGATGACAGCGAAGATGAAGATTATAATGAGGAGGAGGATACAACAAAAGAAGATGACGATGGCGATGATGATGATGATGAATCAACTATAGGAAAGAACAGAGTCCAGAAAAGGAGTGGTGGAACCTATGGTAAACATTGTAAATCTGGTCTCTTTTATTCTTGTTTAATGGTTGTTCTACTTTTATGTGTGTATGTGTGAATGTTTAGTAGATGTCTGCTGGATTTTTCTAAAAGGTCTGTTAATTTTGATTCAGAAGGATCTAAGAAAATGGTTATTGTTAAGGAAGGAGGCTCTAAACAAAATCATAATGTCGTGGTTGCAGAAGCAGCAGCAATTAACGAAGGTAAACATTGCAATTTGTGTCTCTTAATCAACAGTCGTTCAATTCTTTGTGCATGCTTGAATGCCATGCATAATAATAAGTTGTTGGTTAATTTTGATTCAGGAAAAGCATTTGATGTGTCGAACTTTGTTCAACCACGGAATCCCCACTTCATTGCTAAATTGAGAACGAAGACCAAGAAGAATCTATTAGTAAGGATTTCAGCTCTTCTGTAAACTGCTTTGGCTTGAATTTTTATTGGGGCAGCAATGTGAGTGAAAGGTTGTTTTATTTCAACGTATGTTGTTGTTTCTAATGGTGAAACTATTTTCATTACTGCAGCATGTACCATCAAAAGTCTTGGAACGTCACAATCTCGATTTACCAGACTTGATGATCTTTCAAAATGAGCAAGGGAGGCAATGGCCTGTACAAGCTTTCCGCTGGAATGATGGTCGAATGTGGATTAGCGGGTGGAAAGATTTCTGTAAATATAACCATGTGGGTGTGGATGACTCTTGTATTTGTGAATTTCTACCCGGTCGTGATGGCAAAAAGGGAGACATCATTCAGGTGCAAATAATCCGCAATGGTGGTTCGGGGAGCTAAAAATGGATCAATGTACAAGTCTCTAATGGAAGAAAAGAGTAGCCTCTTATAATCAACTGCTATTACCATGGATGTTGCTATTGTAATGTAATCACTTTGGTTATTTTTATGTCCAAGAATTATGAACAAAACATTTATCGAAATGTTGGTATTTATTTTCATCTTCTTTTGTCTTGGTTGTAAACTCGTGTGTACTTTCTCTATTATTTGTGGTGTAACTTGGGGCATGATTGTATTTGTATAATTTGTTCACATTTGGTTAAAATTTGAACACAGTGTCATAACCTGGATCTGGGCCAGGTACCCGAACAACCCTTACCCGGTGTCGGGTAAGGAATCTCCGGGTTCTACCTGGGAAATCCGGCCCAGGTAAGGCCAGGTACATTTGCCATCCCTAGAAATATATATAGTTATTAATTGATCATAAAAAATAATGTATGGTTATTAATCTATATTATATTGTAACTGGCACACGATCTTTTAATCTAATTACTCCTAAAATTCTATTTTATTAATTCAAATTCTACCATTTGAGTAGCTTATTTTCATTCAATACATAAATATGCTTTTTATTTTCTACAAATCTCTATTTGGGATTAAACAAAGCACGTGAATATTATAATGTAAATATTATAGTTTTTCGATCAAACAAAGCCATATATTAATCAATTTATAAAAAGATTTGAAGTATTAATTCAACATTATGAAAATTTAATTGTACTTTTTTTTTTTTTCAAAAAATTAATATTGTTTTTTATTTAGTGAAAATCAAAAACACGCAACGGTCAATAGTCCACATAACAACAGAAGTCAGAACACACATATCTGTCTGTCTAAGCCAAAGCTGGAAACTTTCTCAACAACACAAGAAAATGGTTTCTGGAGAGAGAGCAGAAATAGAATACACAAATACCCATTTGTTTTTTTCTTCAATCTTGAGACCCCAATCTGAATTCTTTCGAGTTTTTCTCAAAAGGGTTTTGATTGTAATGTCTAAAACTCAACCTCACACTCTATCCAAATCCAATTTCAAGTCCATATCAGTTTTGTTGAATCCATTCCATTTTCGTTGTACACAACAGAGATTTTGGGACCACCAGTACGAGCATTTGTGTAAAAGACACCTCTCAAAAATGGACACACAAGCTTTTCAATTCAACAAAACAGAGTCAAACCAAAACTACCAAAAATTGTCAAGACTGAAATTTACAAGTACAAAAGCATCTTTTCCATGTAAGTAAACACTTCCAATCCTTTATTTAATACACCAAAACCTGAGCATAGACTCCTTAGTCCTTAGACACTCAAAGAGACATTTTTTCGGTGTTCGAAGCAGCTGCAAGTCCATGGTCATGGAGGAGACACCCCAACATTTTTTCAAGGTTATTCTAGCTTCAACCCTTGAAGAAGAGAAACTGGTACATCCCAACACTTCCTTCTTTTTTTTCTTACTTTGCAGAGATTATTTGTTGGAAAAATTAGGAAAGTAAAGTTTTTTTAGATGGATTAGTTTCTTTGGTTTAATTTTGTATGCATAGAAAATAAAAAAGTTTATGTTTTTCCAGAATTTGGTTTAATTTTGGTTTAACTGTTGTAGCAAAAGCTTTCTTTGATATGTTAAACTGGTTTCTTTTATTCAATTTCTTGCTTTGCAATGCAGATGTTATTGAAAAGTCAGCTTTTTTATTTTGGTTTAATTTCGTATGCATAGAAGATTGTTAGTTTATGTTATTTGTTGTAGCAAAGGCAGTAAAACAGTGTGAAATTGTTGTATGAAAACACTAAAGTGTTTGATGAATTACTAAGAGAAAATTTCAGAGTAAAACCAATTCCATTAATGGAGATTTCCTTAGTTTCTTAGATTTTCTTGGTAACTAGATTCTCTTTCTTTCTGTTTTTTTTAATTTTATTTTTTCATTGATCTGGGTTCTGTTTGTTTTATGAAAGATTTTTTTTGCTTGTAAATTTAAAGTTTGGTGCTTTACTCTTTTATGATCAATGGATTGCAAAAATGAGTGATTAAACTATGTTTTATGAAAACACTAAAGTGTTTGATGAAATACTAAGATAAAATTTCAGAGTAAAACCAACTCAATTAATGGAGATTTTCTTATCTTCTTATTCTGAATAATACAGTCTAGGTTACAAGTGAGTATTAGTCTAACTAATCTTAACAATATTTAACTAACTATAAGTCTGACTGATCAAAGCCTGATTGATTGCCAGCTCTAGTGTGAAGCATGTTGCTCTTGTTTCTTCTTGAGCTGGGAATGGGATCACTTGATGTTTGATCAATGTAATTCTTTTGATTGATTTTCACTTCTTTTGTTAAGTAGATTGTCTAACATCATTTGTATAACTGTAGAGGATCCCGGAGAAGTTTGTGAAGAAATTCAGGGATGAACTTTCAGCTTTTGCTACAATCACTACTCCTGACGGTCGAGTTTGGCAAGTGGGGTTGTTGAAAGATGGGGGAAAGATTTGGTTTCATCACGGTTTGCAGGATTTCATAGAATATTATTCGATTTGTGTAGGATACTTCTTAGTTTTCGAGTATGAAAAGAGGTCAAAATTTCATGTTATTATCTTAGATACGAGCACTTTCGAGATTAGCTATCCATATAACTTTGAAGAGCCTAAAAAGGAGGAGAATTTGATTCATAAGAAAGAAGATTATAGGAACCAGCAAGGTGCTTCTAATCTTGACCGTTCAAGCAATAAGTGTAAAATGAAAGAGCAGGTGGAGGTGAATACGAACACCACTCACGATGGTGAAGACGAACATCCAACTCCAATCAAAGGTAATGAGAGTGAGCTTAAAAAATCTATGCATCATGATCTTTGTACTCATAAATCCTTTTTGTGTGTGTATGGTGGCTGAAAATTAATCTTTTTCTAATCCAATTCCATAATTTGCAGATGTACAGAAGTTGAGGGCTTTACTTGAAGATAAGGGAATCTTTCTTAGCATAAAATATAATTTTTCATCGGTAAAAGAACGAAAGAGACTTTTTAATCTTGCCAGATCATTGAAGCCTAGAAATCCTTCATTCATGATCATGTTCCGGCCAAGTCACCTATATAGCCGTGTTGTGGTAAGCTTTTTAAATAAATGATTTGACCAACAGGTTTTTCATATCAGCCTTTGAAATATGATTTGTTGCAATTGTTGTTGCTTATGCAGTATTTGCCAGCCAAATTTGCCAACAAGTATTTGACTCATGATACAGAACGTATCAAATTACGAGCTTCCAATGGAAGAAAGTGGCCAGTGCAAATCTGTTGGAAGCGTGGTGGGTGTAATACGCAAGAGGGATGGACTGAATTTCAGGATGGGATGAAGTTAAAGGCTGGAGACATCTGCTTGTTTGAGCTAATCCGGACGGAGGACTTGCTGCTGGAAGTTTCAGTGTTTAAGTCTTGAAAGCAATATAATAGATGAGTTGCGAATCTTTTAAACTTGTATGGGTTTCATCTTGAACTTTTGTTGATCTTTGACATATGTGGATTGGTTTAACATATGCCTTGATGTACTTTCAATTTGTTGCTAGAGAATATATATGACTTGAAATCTTCTATCTTAGTTCTTAGTTGTTGTTCGAGAAGAGCAGGAACAACCGAGCATCATGGCCATTATGCTATGAAAGTTTTCATTTACTTTTCATAATAATTTTTCACAGATGATTATAATACTTCTGCAGTGATATTGTAGCTTTAGATTTTGAATCATAGCAGCAGCATTCCATTTCCAAGACATGGATATTATAATGCATTCAATTGCATGAACATGATCTAATAGTTATCGGATATTTCATTTATATTACCATATCGCATAAATTAACTAGATCCAATTGGGGTTGTGTAACAATGTTTACTTGTTCATAATGACAATGTAAACAAGTGATTGAACAAATTAACTTGCATCATATCACTGATGTTGAAATAAATACCTATGATCAAAAGCTTCACATAACTTTTTATTTAATGCTGTATAAGAAAGAAATGTGTATATTTTTCAAATTAGATTGTTGGTTGCTTGTAATAATTGTGACGAATTTTATAAGAAATGAGTGAAAATAATTCAGTTTTGAAAATTCTATATACTCAATTTCAAGATTAGAGCAGAAAATGTTTTTACAAAAGCAAAGATCCCGCTAGTTATTGACTTGCAAATGTGTTTAGAAATAAGTTAAAAATAGTAATTAAGAATATTAAATATTATGCAAGATTGCATTAGTTAAGCCAAGCATGTATAAAACTTGGTTTTACATTTTCTTTTAGCTCAATTGGTTTCCCACACTTGTGAGCACAATGCACAATATCTCCTGGTGTTTGTAGAGTAAATCTCCTGTTTATATCCATTAACTCAGGTATTGTCTTATTCCTTGTGTTTGTGAGAGTATATATGTCATGTTTGTATTGTCTTCTCCCATGGATTTGTGGGAGTAGATTTTTCTTGTTTACGAGAGGACATATTCTAGGAATGGTGAAAATCCTCAATCCACCCTAAACTGGTAGGGATCCGATTCATCTGGGATGGATTTGGAGTAGTTAAAACAGGGCTCGGCTTGGGTCAAACGTTGTTGACTCGGTTTGTAAATCGGGTAAGATATGAGTCAAACCAATGTGCACATATCCAAGCCAATATTTACCGACCACTAATGTATTGTTTAATGGGTAATTACCAATTAGGTCCCGGACTTTTTAAAAAAAATTCCAAATTGTTTGCGATTTTTACAAAAGTGACCAAATTGGTCTTTACATTTTTCCAAAGTGCCAAATTAGTCCATCTAACTAAGTTCCGGTAGTCAACTTTAACTGTGTAGGGGTAAAATTATACTCTACTCCTAAACAATATAATAATGAAACATGCATTTTTTTTTAACACATAGATTTTTATTTATTTTATTTCTGGGTTTTGATTTTTGAATAATTTTGAATAATTTTGAATTTTTTTTTTTGAATAATTTTAACAACAGTGCTTGTATAATATTGACAAAAAATTTTTTTTTATATAAAAATGATAAAAGACTAAACTGGGAATGAATGGTAACTTTGTTTATAAAATAAGGGTATAATTGACATTGTCTTAATAAAATATTTTTAGATTTTTTTTAGAAAATCTTAATTAAAAAAAGGTACAAATGGTGTTTCATTAATAATATTTTTGGATTTTGATGTAATTATAATGATGAATTTAATGTACAAAAGATAAAACAACTTTGCTCTAATATGACAAATAAATGGTATTTACATACTTTAACTTAAATCGTTAAAGGCAACTATTATATCTAACACCATTAAATCATTAGAGAGACTAATTTGGTCACTTTTAAAAAGAGAGGAATTAATTTGACACTTATGAAGATGTGATGACTAATTTGGTCACTTCTGTAAAAGTCGCAAACAACTTGAAATTTTTTTAATTTCAGCATATTAGGACATTAGTAAGATTTTATTTAAAAAATCATTTAATTATTATCATTATTAAAATAGTGCAATAAATTAAAAAAAAAAAAACTATATATACAGAAATTCTATTATCGGTTCGAACTGATAAAAGTTATATTAGTTTCTTACATGTGGGCCACTGGATTTAAATACTTTGACTTGGCTGTATGCATTTATCAGTCAAAGTTATATCAGTTTCTTACATGTGGGCCACTGGATTTAAATACTTTGACTTGGCTGTATGCACTTATCAGTCAAGTATTTAAATCCAGTGGCCCACATACAAGGAACTGATATAACTTTTGTCAGTTCGAACTGATAATAGAAAGATTGTATATATATATATATGTTTTATATAAAAAAAACTACATAATTAAATATACAATAATGCTAAACATCCCATCTAAAATCCCACTTTTTTCATCCCACTACATGTGGCATGTGAGGTGTCAAATTATGAGTGGATACACATTAATGACACATACTCCATGTATCCACTCACAATTTAACACCTCACATGCCACATGTAGTGGGATGAAAAAAGTGGAATTTTAGATGAGATGTGTATCATTACTGTTAAATATAATGCAAGATCGCATTAGGCAAAGGCATTTATAAAGTTAAAACTCGGATTTAATTTATGGGTACGGATATTGACACTCATAAATATGATATGCACACCCATATTTATAAATAAACCCATGTCTAAAATTAAAAATTAAAACATTATTATAAACACACATCTTAATGCCATATTCATTTATGAAAATGTTAGAAAAAAAAAAAATTATCATGTTAATACAATAAAATTTTATAATAACGAAAATTAATGTTAATAAAGCTTATCTAAAACTTTTTAAACCAAAATGGATAACAGTAACACTGGCCGTCCACGTGTACGGCTCTCTGTCTTCTTCAATTCTCAGTCTCTTGACTCTCGTACCACTGTACCAGTCTTCTGTCTTCATAGTCAAAATTTCGACTATTCTTCTTCAATTCTCAGTCTCTTGACTCCGTACCACTATTCTTCTGCTGTAAAAATATCGACTTGTCTAAATTTCGACTCATTTTTTCTTCTTCAATCTTGAGACCCCATTAATCAAATCTGAATTCTTTCAAGTTTTTTTCACAAAATGGTCTTGATAAAAATGTTTACTCGACCTCAAATTCCATCCAAATCTAGTTTCTTTCAAATGCAACACATGGAACCCATTTTCGTTGTACAAAAACAGACCTTTCAAAGCAAAGAATCTTGTAACAAAAACAGCAAGACAAGTGTTCATTTTGGGACCACAGTAAGGTACATTTGTGTGACAGAGTCAGTTTCAGTTTCAGAAATGGCAAGACAAAGCTTCAACAAACACAGAGTCAAATGGTAAGTAGTACTTACCAAACAACCCAAAAGCAAATCTTTCTCTGAAATTTGAGAATCTCTGCTGCCATGTGTAAGTAAACACAACAAATGCATTTTAAAATTTCTTTTTAAGTAAACACACATTGAAGAACCAGAAAAATTAGAAATTTTCACAACACAAAACCTCTGTTTTTCTTTTTCACTAGTAAACCACTTAAACAAATGGATTTGAGGAATAGAGCAGAGCCCTTACGTTTCTTCAAAGTTATGCTTAATTCCATTCTAGAAGACAAGAAGCTGGTATTTATTTATTTCCACAACTTTTATTCAATTTCTTTCTTTGCAATACATATGTTATTGAAAAGTCAGCTTTTTTATTTTGGTTTTAATTTTGTATGCATCGAAGATAAACAAGTTTATGTTAGTTGTTGTAGCAAAAGCTGTAAAACAGAGTGAAACTGTTGTATGAAAACACTAAAGTGTTTGATGAAATACTAAGAGAAAATTTCAGAGTAAAAACAACCCCATTAAACTGTTGTATGAAAACACAAGTTTATGTTTTCGTTGATCTGGGTTTTGTTTGTTTTATGAAAGATTTTTTTGCTTGTAAATTTAAAGTTCGGTGCTTTACTCTTTTATGATCAATGGGTTGCAAAAATATGTGTGATTAAAGTTGTAAAACAGTTTGTTTGATGAAAACACTAAAGTGTTTGATGAAATACTGAGAGAAAATTTCAGAGTAAAATCAACTCCATTAATGAGATTTTCTTAGCCTCTTATTCTGAATAATATGGTCTAGGTTACAAGTGACTATTAGTCTAACTAATCTTAACAACATTTAACTAACCATTAATGTTTACATTTAGCATCATCATGGATTGTTTCACCATTTATTTCTGCTTTTTGATTATTCCAAAGCAGAAGAAAAATAATGTTCATGGAATGATTCAAAAACCAATCAAATGGTAGATGTAAAATGAATTTTGAGGATGTTTGAAGACAACATTCATTTAACCTGTGTTGTTTATCAGAACATTAAATTAATTGTACATGTAGAGATTAGACCAGACTCTAACTAAAAACATGATTTTCTGCCTGAATCTAACGATCAGAATGCTGGTATTTTGATTTTTGAGGCATGAAAAGTCCATAAATCCCACAAGAATATATATATATATATATATATATATATATATATATATATATATATATATATATAATTCAATTGGTTTACTTTTGTTCTTTAGCTCCATAAATCCCATGAGAATTTTTAATTCAATCGATAGCCATAATTGAAAACAGTAGAATTTGTTTTTCATATTATATAATTTTCTATAGACTGATTGCTAGCTCTACTGTGAAGCGTGTTGCTCTTGTTATCTTCTTGATGTGTGATCAATATTTGCATATATGTTTGCTTGACTATATAATCTTGTTAAGTCATTGTTGGGTGAATTTGTTATAAGCATTTGATAGTTGATTTGGAGTTAATTAGGTGGACTGGGTTGTTGACTGTTTGGATAATCATGATCCAATGGAGAACCATGTCTGAAGTTGGTTTAGACAGAATAGGACCAGACCATGTTAACATTGTTATATACTCATATACTGCTAAACTGCCTTAGTTTTTTTTAAACATATGACTATGATTTGTCTAAAGCACAAGAGAGTCAAGGACCACACTAGAAAGACAACATGGTACATAGAACTCTTGAATGTAATGTAGATGTAGCCAAGGCTCTCTTTGATCTGTTGAACATGTTTCTGTTGCTTCACTACTTAGTACTTACAAGTTACAAGTTACAAGGTTTTTCACATTGCCTAAAAATAGCAAAATTATTGTAGTTTTTTTGACTCTTGAAATTATTTTTCCTAAACCGTTAAGCAGCAAAATTTTACTTTTGAACTCAATTTATCATATGCAGAGGTTGACTTCTATATGAATTCATGTTAGGAGGGAATCACTTCAATTTGCTTTTTCGTATAAATATTATACTGTGATGAGTTAAGTAAGTTGGTGAAGATTTTTTGAATAAATCTACAGATGGTTTTGCATTTCTTTGCCTCACAAACAACATTTTTTAATTGCAGCAATTTTCATGAGTTCCATTTCATTATTGAAAGCATTGTTTTGTTTCCTTTTTTTTAGAGCTTAATAACTATATTGTCCTTGATCTGCTATCAAATAAAAAAGCTACATATTAGGGTTGTTCATGTTTATCAAGAAATTACATGGAAATCATATATATATATTTTTTATAGGTACAAGCATGTCTCTTCTTGCTTCTGTAATATTGATATAAACCGACTAAGTTTACATATCATCAAGCCTCTGCTTTGATCCAATTTCACTTGTTTTCTAATAAATGTCTAACTTTATTTGCATACTACAGAGGATTTCAAAAGAGTTTGTAAGGATATTTGGGAATGAACTCTCCACTGTAACACTCACAGTTCCAAACGGTCGAGTTTGGAAAGTGGGGTTGATAAGAGATGGGAGAACGATTTGGTTTTGTGATGGTTGGCCTGACTTTGTACAATATAATTCAATCAGCGCCGGATACTTCTTGGTTTTCAAATATGGAGGGAATTCAAATTTTAATGTTCTCATCTTTGATCTGACTGCTTGTGAGATAGAATATCCTTATTATGGTAAAGAACCAGAAAATGACAGGCATAACTTATCACGCCAAGATGAGAGTGAGAATGAAGATTCTATGGAGATAATAGATGTCACAACTCCAAATCCAACTTTTGAATCCCCAAAGAACAAAGCTTTTGATAAATGCCCGAGGTCATCTAGCCTAATGCCAACACAGCTGAATCGGGCTAAGCCTTCATTTGTCCGTGCTTTGGGAGTTGATAAGAACCAAGAGCATGGCTATGAGTCGCAAAACAAGAGAAGAAATAAGGAAGAACTAGTGGGATCAAATCAATCGAATGCTGTAGGTAGTGACATAAACCTTAAGAAAATGGCATATGGAGTTGGGACACATTCTTCAGATGATGCTGCCAAATTTGGTAAGCTCTCTTTATATTTACATGTCTGTTCTGTGGCTTGGTCTTGACTAAAATTTATGTTTTTCAAGTCTAATTCCCTTAATTGCAGTTGGAGATGGGCTTGTGGATTTACTTAACAACATGGGAATATGTGTTAATAAGAGATTTAGAAATATTGCATTCAAAGAAAGAGAGAGAGCAATTGTTGCTGCCAAATTGTTCAAGCCTAAAAATCCTTCATTCATGGTTATCTGGCGGTCAACTGAAAACCATCGTCTGGTAAGTTTGTTTAATGTGATCTTGAAGTTTGTCACATCAGCTTTACACCTATAGTAGGCTTAGTTTGTGGTCATTTTTGCAAGTGCAGTACGTGCCTGCCAAATTTGCTCGCAAGTATTTTAGTACAAGTACCAAGAGTATCAAAGTACTGGATTCTGATGGAAGGAAGTGGTCCGCTGTACTCACTTCGGCGCCAATGTGTTTTATGACGAAATTGGGTAGATTCGGAAAGAATTTGGATGGTGGAGATATATGTGTCTTTGAGCTTATTAGTCGGAAGATACTGAAAGTTTCAGTGTTAAAGATAAGGGACGTGGTTAAGGAAGGAAGCTCAAAACAAACTTCTAATGTCAAGGTTGAAGAAGTAGCTGCAAATAACAGAAAGAACGAAGACCAGAAAAAGAGAAGTGAAAATGAAGGTAAACATTGCAATTCTTGTCTCTTAATTAACATGTTCCACTTTGTGTGCATGCATGAATGTTTAGCGGATGTCTGCTTGGATTTATAAAATTATTATAAAATGTCTTTTAATTTTGATTCAGGAGGATCTAAGAAAAGGGTTGTTGTTAAGGAAGGAGTCTCTAAAGACATTCACAATGTCATGGTTGAAGAAGCAGAAGCAATTAACGAAGGTAAACATTGCAATTCTTGTCTCTTAATTAACAGTTGTTCACTTCTTTTTGCATGCTTGAATGCCATGCAGCTATGTGCTTGAATTTGTCCGAGATAATGATAACCTGCCAGTTAATTTTGATTCAGGAGGATCTAAGAAAATGTCTACTGCTAAGAGTGGAGGTTTTGAACGAACTACAGTCCAACCGGAAAGAGTTGGCGTGTCAAAATTAGTTCAACCTCGCAATCCCTTCTTTATTGTAAAATTGAGAACGAAGGCCAAGAAGCACCTTTTAGTAAGTGATCTTACCTCTTCTGTAAACTGCTTCTACGGTCATAATTCTACATGTCAACTTGTGTTTGCACTTAACGACTTAAAAAATCTAGACTACTCAAAAACTTGATCCGGCCTAGTGGTCAACAAGAGCAGTAATTTTTGTCTCTAGTCATTACTTGCATTTTCTACTTGGTTTAATTATGACACTAAAATGTGAAATCCATGCAAATTCTTTTTGGTTTGCTTAGGCCGGTTGATATTGTCACAAATCACAATATGTGCCTGTGCATATCGAACATATTTGGTTGAATTTTATTTGGGCCGCAATATGAAACGTTGTTTCTAATGTTAAAACTATTTTCATCACTGCAGCTTGTACCAACAAAATTTTTGAAAGACCACATGCTTGATTTATCAGGGTTGGTGTTCTTTCGAAATGAGCAAGGGATGAAATCACCTGGAAATGCTTTCATTTGGAATGATGGTCGAACCTGGATTAGCGGGTGGAAAGATTTCTGCACACAGAACAGCTTGGGCCTGGATGACCATTGTATTTGTGAATTTCTACCAGATCGTAATGGCCAAATGGGACACACCATACAGGTTCACATAATCCGCAATGCTGGTTCAGGGAGCTAAACCAAAAGCAACAGGGAATTGATATTATTGCTCTCAATGTTGCAACTTTTTTTTTTTATGTAGTTGCTGATGAAATTACTGTTGCCACTTGAATGTTATAATTATGTTTAAGTTGTACACTGAAGGGATTTGCATTCTTCTCAAAGATTCAATATTTTATACTTCTTTAGAGTAAATTAATTGTTGTGATTAACTGGTTATCATGTAAGTTCATTGCTGTTTTAGAAGTGTAGGAACATGAACAACCTTACTGTCTAGTCATTTTTTAGGTGACATTGTTGCAATGTTGCTCTATAGTTTGAATCAAAAGGATGGTCTAGTCTGAAACTTTTTGGGCTGATTACAGTTCGAATCAACCGGATTATGGCCCGAATCCCGTTCCTTGAAAAGCTTGAAATCAGATTTTGATAATGTTTGAATTGGATTAAATGGACTTGCGGTCGGATCAGATTCGGATTATTATTATAAAAAAAAGTATACTTTTTCTATTAAACATAGCCATATATTATTCAATTTATAAAAAGATTTGAAGTATAAAATATAAATTCAACCTTATCAAAATTTAATTGTACTTTGTTTTTTCAAAAAATTAATTTTATTTTTTATTTAGTGAAAAAAAAACCCCAAATGTGTGAGCAAGGACCGCAAAGCTTGCATCAAAAAGGCAAGTTTTTAGTTTCTATAAATGGTTTGATTCAAGCATCGGAAGAACACAACATATCTGTAACAAAACTGGAACAACAAAAGAAAGAGAGAAGAAATAGAATACACAAATACCCATTTATTTTTTTCTTCAATTTCAATCTTGAGACCCCAATCTGAATTCTTTCAAGTTTTTCTCAAAAGGGTTTTGATTGTAATGTCTAAAACTCTCATGTTGAATCCAATTCCAAATCCAATTTCAAGTCCATATCAGTTTTCTTTAAATGTAAGCAACATGTTGAATCCATTCCATTTTCATTGTACACAACAGACATTTTGGTACCACCAGTGCGGGCATTCGTGTAAGAGACACCTCTCAAAAATGGACACACAAGCTCTTCAAGTCAACAAAACATAGTCAAACTAAAACTACCCAAAATTGTCAAGACAGAAATCTACAAGTACAAAAGCAACTAACATCTTTTCCATGTGGGGTAATTGTTAAAAATTGAAAAGAAATGGTATGTTATTTGCTTGGTCTAGTTTCAGCCGTATGAAACTAGAGGAGTTGTCTAACTCAACTAGTTTTATACATGTGAAACTAGAGTAAATTTTGAACATCGATGTTATGATTCTATTGTTGTTGGAACAGAACATCTCATCTCATCCATAACCATTTAAAACCATCAATAAAAACCATCATTTACATAAAATACCATACATAAAAAACCATAAAAACATAAAACCATATTCTGATATTTCAGCTAGAGATATCAGACCATAACCATCCATATTCTGATATATCTGCTGAAGATATCAGCCATCTATAAGAAAAACATTTGAAGACATTCTGAAAAACTTTCTTTCCATTAAACCATAACCATACATCCCATGCTATTTCTCTGATGGCTTACATTTACAATGCTCCAATGTGGGTTTATATAGAAAAATACATAAGTGTTCAACAGCTAAGAAATAGCTGTTATACAATGAGTATATCAGTATCCATACTGACAGTGTTTATACACCGGCACTACTACAAGTAATCTTTACATCTTAACTAAACTACATTACAACCATTCCATTATTTCATTACATAAACCATAGTTAATCCATAACCATACCATAGTTAAATTATAACCATAAGGAAAATTTTCAAATTTCTAACAGTAATTTCACTAAATTCCCAACGTTTTGATAAAATGTCACCTATTTAAATATCTTTAGCATATTAATAACTTAAATCCCTTGTTTTTTTAAAAAAAATACATTACTTTAGTCCATTTGACCAAAATACTAACGGTCAACTCTAATTATATATATATATATATATATATATATATATATATATATATATAAGTACAATTTTACCCTTATCAAAATGATTTATTGAGTTTTCAAAAATAAATAATATTAAAATAGTTTATAAAAATAAATAAACAACAAAAATTTATTTTCTATTAAAAAAAGAAAAAAAACTTATAGATTATGAAAAATATAAAGTTAAAATAAATAATAAATTAAAGTATTTTAAAAATAAAATAAAAGTATTTCAAAAAAAATAAAAAGAAAGTTTTTTTTAAAGTAAATGGACTCCACCGTTGGATTTGGATCGATCCAATGGTGGAGATCCATTTACTTAAAAAAAACAAAAAAACAAAAAACAAACCTTTCTTTTTATTTTTTGAAATACTTTCTATTTTTTGGTTTTTTAAATTTATTATTTATTTTAACTTTATATTTTTTATAATCTATTAATTTTTTTTTCCTATTTTTAAAATTATTATATTTTTGTTTTTTTAGAAAATAAATTTAGGTTATTAATTTATTTTTATAAACCATTTTGATATTATTTATTTTTGAAACTCGATAAATCCTTTTAACAAAGGTAAAATTATTCTTTTATTTATATAGTTAGAGTTCTTTTATTTGTAAACCAAGAAGTGTAGGAACATGAACAAACCTTACTGTCTAGTCATTTTTTAGGTGACATTGTTGGAATGTTGCTCTATAGTTTGAATCAAAAGGATGGCCAAGTCTGAAACTTTTTGGGCTGTTTACGGTTCGAATCGACCGGATTATGGCCCGAATCCCGTTCCTTGAAAAGCTTTAAATGGACTTGGGGTCGGGTCAAACTGGGATTATACAGAATCGGATAGAATCGAATTAAAACGATAAATCATCCTGTTTTGACACCCACTATATACGTTTTGTTTTGTATCATGAGAATTTTGCTACATCCTACTAGCTCTTTGTGTAGTAAATTTAATTAAAGATAAAATGTTTAAAATATTTATTTTAGAAAACTTTAATTTTTTTCCTTTCCAAATGTAATTTATTAAACTAGGATTATATTTTAAACAAAATAGTCTTTAATGGAACCAACCAATCACATTGTATGCAAATAGTATATTTTTTCAATTAAAAAATAGGTTAATCGATAAAAATTAATATTATTTTTATTTAGTGAAAAAAAAATTGGTGTGAGGAGGAGGACTCAACGGTCCACAGTCCACGTAAGAACAGAACAAGACTGAAATGTGTGGACCACATCAAAAAAGCAACTTTATAGTTTCTATAAGTAGTTTGAGTCAAGCATCGCAAGAACACACATATCTGTAAAAGTTTCTGTGTAAGCCAAAACTGGAAACTTGTCAACAACACAAGAACATGCTTTTGTTTATTTTCTTCAATCTTGAGACCCCAATCCGAATTCTTTCAAGTTTTTCTCAAAAGACAACCTCACACTCTATCCAAATCCAATTTCAAGTACATATCAGTATGGGCATTTGTGTAAGAGACACCTCTCAAAAATGGACACACAAGCTCTTCAATTCAACAAAACAGAGTCAAACCAAAACTACCAACAAAATTGTCCAGACAGAAATTTACTAGTACAAAAGCAAATAGCACCTTTTCCATGTGAGTAAACATTTTTTTGTTGAAGAGCTATCAGGTTTATTAAAGAAACAGAGAACAGAGAAGAGGAAACAAAAATACAACCCACAGCAACAAAACGCCCCTAAGACCACCTCCACCTCCACTTTATCCAGATACTTCAAAGCTGCAAGTCCATGGCCATGGAGGAGACACCCCAACATTTTTTCAAGGTTATTCTTGCTTCAACCCTTGAAGAAAAGAAACTGGTATGTCCCAAAACTTTTTTTTTTCTTACTTTGCAGAGATTATTGTTGAAAAAATTAGAAAAGTAAAGTTTTGTTTTTTATACATGAATCAGTTTCTTTGAGATTAGGCAGTATGCTGGTTAAGTTTGGTTGATGTTCATTCACTACTTTCTGGTATTTTGAAACCAGATCAAAGTCCTTATTTTTGATTAAGTTTCTCTGGTTAAGTTTTGTTTTTCGTTTTCCAAATTCAAAAATAATACAAAACTCGTTCGGCTTGAGAACAATTTCCCAACTTTTATGAAGATAAAGAAGAAAACACGAAGAACAATAACAGTATATGTCATTATGTCAAACTCATTTAAAATAAATCTGTATTTTTCTCCTAAAAAATTCAATCTGTATTTCAATGGTCAGATCTGCACTTCTTAATAAAAAGGCAAACTTGTGGAAAGAAAAATCAATCACTATCTCTTTCTCCATAAGACTCATAATCTCCGGTTGAGAGAAAACGAAATTGTGATGGAAACTGTCAACACATATCAATTTATTTATTGATTTTTTATTTGTTATTTTTATAGCTTACTATGATGTTTGGATTCTGATTAGTATAATACTATAATTGTTATAAGTGAACTAGTATGAGCTAGTGAGGTTTCTTTGATTGATTTTCAATTCTTTTGTTAAGTAGATTGTCTAACATCATTTGTATAATTGTAGAGGCTTCCGGAGAAGTTTGTGAGGAAATTCATGGATGAACTTTCAGCTTTTGCTACAATCACTACTCATAACGGTCGAGTTTGGCGAGTCGGGTTGTCGAAAGATGAGGGAAAGATTTGGTTTGATGATGGTTGGCAGGATTTCATGGAATATTATTCTATCCGTTTAGGATACTTCTTGGTTTTCGAGTATGAAAAGAGGTCAAATTTTCACGTTATGATCTTTGATACGAGTACTTTCGAGGTTAGCTATCCTTATAACTTTGAAGAGCCTAAAAAGGAGGAGAATTTGATTCACCGTGATGAAATTGAGAAAGACGAAGATCATAGGAATCAGAAAGGTTCTGCTAATCTTGACGGTTCAAGACCTAGACATGAACGTGATATTAAGGAGATGCTGAGCAAGAATTGTAAAATGAAAGAGCTGGTGCAGGTAAAGACCGACACTGCTGACAACGGTGAAGACGAAAAACTAACTCAAATCTCAGGTAAAGAGTGTTAGCTTCAAAAATCAGTGCATCAGGATCTTTGTACTCATAAATCCTTTTTGTGTGTGTATGGTGGCTGAAAATTAATCTTTTTCTAATCCAATTCCACAATTTGCAGATTTACATAAGTTGAAAGCTTTACTTGAAGATAAGAGAATCTTTATTAGTAGAAACTATAATTTTTCATCAGCAAAAGAAAGAGATAGACTTTTTACTCTTGCCAAATCATTAAAGCCTAGAAATCCTTCATTCATGATTGTGTTGTGGGAAAGTCATCTATATAGCCATACTGTGGTAAGCTTTTTAAATAAATGATGTGACCAACAGATTTTTCATATCAGCCTTTGAAATAAGATTTGTTGTAATTGTTGTTGCTTATGCAGTATTTGCCAGCCAAATTTACCAACAAATATTTGACTCGAGATGCAGAACATATCAAAGTTCGAGCTTCCAATGGAAGAGAGTGGCTAGTGCGAATCGGTTGGAATAATGGTGGGTGTAATGCTCTACGGGGGTGGACTAACTTTTTGAATGACATGAAGTTAAAGATGGGAGACATTTGTGTGTTTGAGCTAATCCGAATGGAGGACTTGCTGCTGGAAGTTTCAGTGTTTAAGGAGTCTGGAAAAGTAATAAAATAGATTAGGATGTTCTTTAGTCACTTATCTTCGACAACGTTAGATGCGAATCTTTTATCTTCTATCGGTTTCATCTTGAATTTTTATTTACTACATATGATCTGGTTGAATGGATACTTTGTTATATGTGGATTGGTTTTAACATATGCCTTGATTTACTTGCTATTTGTTGCTGGAGAATATAACTTGAAATTTTCTATGTTAGTTCTTAGTTGTTCCAGAAGAGCAAGGAGAACCCAGCATCATGCTCATTATGTTATAAGAAGGAATGTTTTCATTTACTTTTCATAATAATTTTTCACAAATGATTATAATATTTATGAAGTGATATTGTAGCTTTAGATTTTGAATTAGAGGAGCAGCTTTCCATTTCTAAGCCATGGATATTAGAATGCATCCAATTGCATGAACACGATCTAATAGTTATCGGCTATTTCAATTATTATTTTCTGTATCGTATAAGTTAACTGGACACAGTTAGAGTTGTGTAAATATGCGTTCGATTTAGAGCCAGGGGCGGAGCCGGAAGACTGTGAGATGTAGGGGCAGAACCAGAAGACTATGGGACATAGTAAACTAACAATGGTTACTTGTTTATAATGACAATGTAAACAAGTGATTGAACAAATTAACTTGCATCATACAACTAAAGTTGTAATAAATACCTATGATCAAAAGCTTCACAGAACGTTTTATGCAATGCTGTATAAGAATGAAACATGTGTATATTTTTCAAATTAGATTGTTTTGTAATTGTGACAAATTTTAATAAGAATTCAAATTTGATATTTCATCTCTATAAACTTTATCTTTCTAAATTAGATACCTACTAGTCTCACCTTTTCTTGAGCGGATCAACATGATCCGAATGGTCCGATAATCACATATATTATACTAAACACTCACTTAAATAAACAACTCAAGTGGCTGTTTGACCCTATTGATTAGGCTCATAGCAGCGTTGTTGTAATAATACTAAGACCCATGCAATGCTGTATAGTTTTTAAATTAGATTGTTGGGTTAGAATTTTACAAAAGCAATTACAATTATGGATAATTATGATTACAGATTCAATTTCAAAACTAGAGCAGAAAATGTTTTACAAAAGCAAAGAGCCTTATAGTAATTGACTTACAAATATGTTTAGAAATGAGTGGCAATATTCGCACGAGAGCTTCTTTTGACAATTCAATTTTTTCTTTTTACACTTCTTTTCTAAAGACACTCCATTCTCAAAATTTAAATTTAAAAAAATTCTAAAGACATTTCATTTTATTCCAAGATTATCTTTTTTATCTTTTGATACTCCTATTCTAAATACACTATATTTTAATAAATAAATTTATAAAAACACTTCATTTTATTTTAATAAAAATTAGGATGAACTATTGTAACCTTTGGATTCATACCATGAGTAATCTTTTTTGAATTAAATTATTTAAAAAAGAAATTATCTTTCCTAAATCATTAAATTAAATATTACATATTAAACACTCTTTTCTAAATTTTTAATTACCATATTATACCCTCTCTCCTTCAATATATATATCTAATTTTCTATTTCTATTCTTTCTCAAGAAAGACTAAGAGTTAGAAAAAAAAAATACGAATAAGCTTGATTTTTAGCAGGGCCGGCCCTGAGATTTTCGGGGCCCAAGGCGAACTACAGACAGTGAGGCCCTCGATACTTTATATATGTTTACTATATTTTTCTTTTCTCTAATAAATACTTGTAAATATCAATATAATAGCTTTGAGGCTTTGAACAATCAACAATGACTTCAAGTTCAGATTATGTATCTGAAATCTGAATTTCCGTAGCAAATAACAAGATTCAAGAGAGTTTTAAAGATCCCTTATTTGATTTTTTGTTCGAGTTGGATGTCCGGTTGTCTGATAAAAGTATGTTAAACTGTTGTTTTTCCTTAAGATTGCTGGTAATAGACTAATAGGATTCAACCCACCCAGGCACCCACGTTTGTTGACTTGGTAATAGAATGAAAATTGGGTCATAATTCGTGGGCCTTAAAAATATATATATATATATATATATATGTAGAGTGACGATATTTGCACCCCTCTAAAATCGTATGTGCACCCCAAATCAATGTATTTTTAAAATTCCAACATTACCCTTAAATAAATTTATTAAAATTATTAATATAAATATATCTTTATATCATAATAATAAATTATGTATTACTTTCAATATTTTAACAAATATTATAATTAGTTACATGAATATAAAAACCATAATATCTTTTGATTAAAATATTATTTATTCATTAATTTAAATTTAAATAGTGATTATTTTAGAACTATAAATATTAAATTGCCGTAATATATATATATATATATATATTTTGAGAGAGTAATAATTTTTCTCAAAAAAAAAAAAAAAAAAAAAAAACTGTTATTAAAAATACTAAAACTAAACTAAAAAGATAAAAGGTAAAAGAAAATTATAAGAAAAACGAAAAGAAGAAAAGCCTGCAGAATAAGAATTTGATTTGATTTGAAATTCATCCATCTTTAATATGGAGATTTTGGATTCGTGGAGGAGGTGTCCTCCATACATTTTTTTTTTCTTTCCGATTTTCATTTTAATTAACTTATAACTTATTAATTTAAAATATTTATTCAAAAACTAAGAAAAAGGGCATATATGGTATTATGTGGGGTGTGCTTACGAGATATAATATTTTTTAAATTTTAAAGAGGGTGTATATACAAAAGGGGTGTACATACAGTTTTCGAGGGGTGTAAATATCGCTACTCATATATGTATGGTATTTTGAACTCATTTTATGGATTTGTTGGTTTTGGGCCTCTTTTAAACTCATGTATGGGCTGCTAGTTAAATTCATATATGGGTTGCATATAAAATAAAAATAAAAAAATCAACTTTTGGGGCTCTTACAGATCAGGGGCCCTAGGCGGCCGCCTCACTGGGCTCCTGGGCTCCCCCTAGGGCGGGGCCTGATTTTTAGGAACCGTATATATATATATATATTAAAAATAAAATAAAAAGTACCGTATTTTTCAACAAAAAAAAAAATTTGAAATATGAAAATGTTTTTTACTACTTTTGTAAGTATGTGATTGCTTAGAGAACTTTAATTCTTTCATTAGTCTTAGAAATTCTAAATTTAATCGAATCTAATTACAACAAATCAAGTTTTCATATATCAATTTTTTTTTTTTTAAAGGTATTTGTATTGACTTTATAATATATATTTATTACTCTAATAAAAAACCAAAATATTTATAAGTTTTTTTTTAAAACTATTAATTAGAGATTGATCGAAAAAGTTAGGAGATAGAATTTTTTTTTTTTTTTGAAAAATGGAGAGAGAGAGAGAGAGAGAGAGAGAGAGAGAGAGAGAGAGAGAGAGAGAGAGAGATAATAATTAGGAAAGAGTGTTTAATATGGTAATAACATATTTAGGAGAGAGAGTTTAATACGTAATATTTATCTAATAATTTAGGAGAGAGAATTTTTTTTTTAATAATTTAATTAGTTTGGAGTGTTTTTAGAAATTTTTTGTCTTGTTTAGTAATTTTAATTCAGGTTAAAATTGTCATTAGTAAAAAAAATTAAATTAGAGTGTAAATAGATAATTTGTGGATTGTAAGGAAAAGTTCTCTATTTGCACCCCTCAAAAACCGTATGTACACTCCAAATTAGTATGTTTTTGAAAATCCAATAATACCCTTGAGTAAAATTACTAAAAAGACTAAATAGTTTGTAAATTGTGAGTACCCCTCAAATAACAAATAATTATTAATTACTTTCCTATTATAATTTTTTGTGAAAAAAAAAAAGTTTTATATTAATGATTAGATATTAACATATATCATTAATAACTTCTTCCATTTTCTTAAACTCTAGATTCTCTTTTAAATATTAATTTCAAATATATTTTCAATTTCTTTTAAGGAAATACAAATTGATTGCTAAGTATGGAGAATGAATCAAAAGCATCCTAAACTGGTTGTGAAGGTTTTGAATTTATTATTATTAGTTTCAAAATCAAAATCTTTATACTTTTTTTTTTTTTGTTATCAATATCAGTTATTCTTCAATTTCATCCAAAACTTTTCTACTTCCAAATCAATTGGGACATGGCACAAACCTTACACCTCTATCACTTTCACAAACAGAAAATGGATCTCCAATAAGAAAACCTCAAATTGTAGTGATTATGTGGACATAAAACAATCAATAAGAAATGGAGAGAGTTGTTTGACATGATGAGAGAGAAAAAAAAGAAAGAAAAATAGTGATTTTATGGAATGAAAACCTAAAAGAGAAAAGAGAAAAGAGAAAAGGTGAAGGAAGAGAAAGAACAATGATAGAATTAAAGATAATAATAAAATAGAGCTTCTCCTTATAATCCATAAATTATCTATTTACACTGCAATTTAATTTATTTTTTATTAATGACAATTTTAATCTGAATTAAAATTACTAAACAAGACAAAAAAAAAAAAAAAAAAAAATCTAAAGATACTCCAAACTAATTAAATTATAGGCAATTACCAAATTGGTCCTGGACTTTTTTCTTTATTCCAAGTTATTTGCGACTTTTACAAAAGTGACCATATTGGTCCCTAACTTTTTAAATTGTACCAATTTCATCCCTCAATTAACTTTCTGTTAGTCAAACCTAACAGTCAATGGTATTTTAGTCGGGCAATTACCAAATTGGTCCTGGACTTTTTTCTTTATTCCAAGTAGTTTACGACTTTTACAAAAGTGGCCAAATTGGTCCCTAACGTTTTTGTGGAGTACCATTTGAGTCCCATTTGAGTCCCTAACTTTTAAGAAACAACCAAAAACATCCCTTCTCATTAACCTCGGTTATTTATACCGTTACTTTGACTATGATTTACTTTTAAAAGACTAAAGTACCCCTCAAAACTCTAAAGTTAAAAATGTTTAAATAAAAATAAAATAATTATTTAAACAAGAATGTAATGAAAACAAAATAAAATAAATAATCTGCAACTCTCTCATTGATTCGAAAATCACTACCGAACTTGGAAACACTTACTACCAACAATCTGACCCCTTAAAAAAATAAATCAAAGGTTGGCAAATCCAGAATCGGCCAGTGCCTCAAGAATTAGAAATCTCATATCTCCGATGGAGAACACTAGACAGAGATTGGGGGAGATCTAGGGCAGCTTCGTGGATGACATGTTTTCTGGTTTGGCTCGGAGTCAATAGGGTTATTCTCTCAAAAATGGGTCTTTAATGCTTATATACTGAAGGCATCTCCATGACTCCATCATTGTCTGGTTCAAATTCTTGAAAATGAGTCATTTTTTGGGTTCAATATTGATAAAAAAAAAAAATATATAGAAACCTGTATAATTTTTTGGGTTTTGTATCGATGAAAAATTGAAAAGATATGGATTATTTTTCGAATCAATGAGAGAGTTGCAGATAATTTATTTTATTTTGTTTTCATTACATTCTTGTTTAAATAATTATTTTATTTTTATTTAAACATTTTTAACTTTAGAGTTTTGAGAGGTACTTTAGTCTTTTAAAAGTAAACCATAATCAAAGTAACGGTATAAATAACCAAGGTTAATGATAAGGGATGTTTTTTATTGTTTCTTAAAAGTTAGGGATTCAAATGGTACTCCATAAAAACGTTAGGGTCCAATTTGGTCACTTTTGTAAAAGTCGCAAACTACTTGGAATAAAGAAAAAAGTCCATGACCAATTTGGTAATTGCCCTTAAATTATTAAAAAAAGAAATTCTCTCTCCTAAATCATTAGATTAAATATTATGTATTAAATAATCTCTTATAAATTTGTTATTACCATATTAAACACTCTCTCCAAATTATTCTCTCTCTCCATTTTTTTTTTTTTTTTTAAATCAATCTACATACTTTCTCGATCAATCTCAGATTAATAAAGAAAAAAAAACTTATGAATATTTTGGTTTTTTACTAACAATAATAAATAAATATATAAATATATATATTAAAAAGTCAATTTTCAAAAAATATATATATGAAAACTTGATTTGTTGTAACTAGATTCGATTAAACTCATAATTTCTAAGAATAATAAAAGAATTAAAGTTCTCTACGCAATCATATATCTACAAAAGTAACAAAAAGCATTTTCATATTTCAATTATATATATATATACGGATTTTCTATTATCAGTTCGAACTGACAATAAATATATCAGGACGAAGAATGTGGACCACTAGATTTACATACTTTGACTCAAAGTGTATGCACTTATTAAAACTTCTCCATAATCTGTGGTCCACATTCTTCGTCCTAATATATTTATTGTCAGTTCGAACTGATAATAGAAAGACTGTATATATATATATATATATATATAAACAAGGTACTTGCTTTTTAAGGTTTTATTATTATTTTTTAATTTTTAATATATGCATATATACGGTTCCTAAAAATCAAACTTATTTGAAAGTTTTTTTTTTTTTTTCTTAACTGTTAATTTTGCTTGAGAAAGAATGGAGATAAAAAATTAGAGATATGTATTGGAGGAGAAAGAGTTTAATATGACAATTAAAAATTCAGGAGTGAGTGTTTAATATGTAATATTTAATCTAATGATTCAGGAGAGATAATTTCTTTTTCTTTTTTTAATAATTTAATTCAAAAAAGATTATTTCTCGGATGAATCCAAAGGCTACGATGGTTCGTCATAACTTTTATCAAAATAAAATTGAGTGTCTTTAGAAATTTATTTTTTAAAATGGAGTGTCTTTAGAACAAGAGTGTCAAAAGATAAAAAGGATAATCTTGGAATAAAATGAAGTGTCCTTAGAATTTTTTTAAAAATTTAAATTTTGATAATGGAGTGGCTTTAGAAAAAAAAATGTGTAAAAAGAAAAAATTGAATTGTCAAAAGAAACTCTCATAATAAAATTGATTAAATATGTGTAAGTGGTGTGTAATTAAAAAACCATAATACGTATAATTTAGAAAATGATATTTTTGGTATTAATGGGGTTTATTTACGAATTATAAATTTAAAAAAAAAATTATGAGTGTGATTACGAAAGGGGTGTATATATATAGTTTTTAAGGGGTGTCATTATCATCGCTTTTTAGAAATATGTAAGTTTAAAATAGTAATTAAGAATTCAATATATTATAACTAATTGTAACTACATAATAAAATTAGTTTTTTTTAATTAAACCAATTAATTCAAAATTAAATATGGGGATACAACTCAAATCTATAACCTTATTAATGTAACTTGTAAGTGTGAAAGTATATTACGAAACCAACCTCGTAATTAAACTAGCTCTATAAGAAGAAGAAGAAGAAGAAGAAGTACATAATTAAATATTTTGTAAGAATTACTTGGACAATGGTTATGGGCCATGACCCAATACTCTACAATGTTATTTCTTTTTTAAATATTTTATTTTTATAAATAAAGTGTTAATATTTTTATTAATTTAAAAAATATTTTGCAAGATAGCATTAGGCCAAGCATGTCTAAAAGTGGGATCTACAAACATATAAATACAATTTTTTTTTTTTTAATTATCTTTTTTTATCATTTGAATTATTCTCCTGATGATTCATCTAAAAAGATTTTATATATTAAACCAACAAAAAAATATGATAATGAAAATAATTCAAAAGTAGAAAATAGTAACCCTGGCCGTCCACGTGGACGGCTTTCTCTGCTTTCTTCAACTCTCATTCTCTTTACTCTCTTCACTAATCTTCAGAGTCAAAAAGCATTTTCTTCTCTTCTGTAAATACCAACTTGTCTAAATTTCGATTATTTTTTTCTTCTTCTTCAATCTTTTTAGACCCCATTAACCAAATCAGAATTCTTTAAAGTTATTTTCACAAAAGGGTTTTGATTTTGAAGTACTACAAATCACTAGTATCCTTTAACCGCAACATGTTGATTTCGAGGGACCACCAGTAGCTTTCAAAAATGGCAACACGAAGCAGAGAAGAAGACTTATTATAGCTGGAATTGGAAATGGTAAGTACTTAAACTAACCCAAAAGCGATTCTTTACTCTGTCATTTGCATTTTAGAATTTCTTTAAGACCCCAATAAGATTTTCACTAGTAGATTACTGAA
Organism: Acer yangbiense; assembly: GCA_008009225.1. NCBI lineage: Eukaryota > Viridiplantae > Streptophyta > Magnoliopsida > Sapindales > Sapindaceae > Acer > Acer yangbiense. The sequence goes on from CM017764.1 coordinate 46,510,996, forward strand.
AACAAATGGCTTTGTTGAGGGAGAGAGCAGAGCCCTCGTATTTCTTCAAGGTTATGCTTAGTTCAATTCTACAAGTCAAGAAGCAGGTATTTATTTATTTCCACAACTATTATTCAATTTCTTGCTTTGCAGATGTTTTATTTATTTATTTATTGAAAGGAAAACCCAGAACTTAATTAAGAAATAGAAGCTATAGGAAGCTAGTGTATGTAGATTATCAGTATTAGGAGAAGAAACATTCTTCTGTGTTTCTGGTAACAGACAGAGCTTTCTTATACTCATGAAGAAAACAAGAGGCTTCATTTGAGGTCTTTGAAGCCTAAACATTTCCTTTAGAATGATAGAACACAACTCCTCATAGAGGGTTAGAGGAATTTGAAAAATACTCATGACATAGGTAGGGATGGCCTGGACTATATAGCTTTGATAAGAATTTCTTTACCACCAAAACTTTCCCATCTTGCTCTGCTCCTTGAATCAGACCTGAAAGGACCTCATCACATAGGATGAACAAGTAAGGAGACAGGGGGCAGCCCTAGCGAATTCCCCTGGAAGGCTCCACTTTTTCCCACAAATTTTTTCCATTGACAACCATCGAGTAACTCATTGTAGAAATACAATCCATGATCAATTCCACCCATCTACTCGGGAGCCCTATTCAATCCAATCCATGATCAATTCCACCATCTACTCGGGAGCCCTATTCAATCCTATCGTACACTCTGCTCATATCTAATTTCAATGCAACAAAACCTTTCCTACCTTTCTTCCTATTCCCAAGCAAATGGAGTGCCTCAAAAGTCATTATCACATTGTCAACTGCTGCTATATATGGTTATAATTCTATATGTCAACTTGTGTTTGCATTTAACAACATAAATAATCTAGACTGCCCAAAAACTTGAACCGACCTAGTGGTTAACAAGGGCGGTAATTCTTGGCTCTAGTCATTACTTGCAATTTATACTTAGTTTAATTATGAAACTAAAATGTGAAATCCATGCTAATTCTTTTTGGTTTGCTTAGGCCGGTTGATTTTTGTCACAAATAACAATATGTGCCTGTGCATATCGAACTTATTTGGCTTGAATTTTATTGGGGCCGCAATGTGAAACGTTGTTGTTTCTAACGGTAAAACTATTTCATCACTGCAGCTTGTACCAACAAAAGTCTTGAAAAAGCACAAGCTTGATTTACCAGAGCTGGTGATCTTTCGAAACAAGCAAGGAATAAAATCGCCTGGACATGCTTTCATCTGGATTAGCGGGTGGAAAGATTTCTGCACACGGAACAGCTTGGGCCTGGATGAGTAGATGACCATTGTATTTGTGAATTTCTACCGGATTGTAATGGCCGAATGGGAGACACCATACGGCCTGTAATTCGCAATGCTGGTTCAGGGAGCTAAGCCAAAAGCAACAGGGAATGGACAAGCAAACAGACCAAGGCTATGTTTGGGATTGCTTCACTTAAGAAAAAATCTACTTATAGCTTCACTTAGGGAATAATCTACTAAGGACAAAAGTTGATAAGTGTTTGGTAAATTCAATTTTAAAATTACTTAACTTTTGAAAGGATAGAAAATGTATTGAACAAAATTACTAAATTAGACATCATTAATAATATAAATATAAGGCATATAAAAGAAATAAATAAGAAATTTAAACAAGAAAAAAAAAATGACCGAGTCAACTCAGTCATTTAATCAAACAACTCGCTAAAAACCCGAGTCAACTCTGTCTCTTCAACTCTGAAACTCAGCAAATGACGAGAACCAGCCTTCACCGGTGGCATCGAAGGCCGCGAAAAGCTTTTCCGGCTCCGGAGAGGCCGGTTCTACTCCAGCGAGCCTCCTCCATCATCGCGGTTGTGATTGCAACGGATTTGGCAATCGATCACGATGGATCTAGCGATCGATTGTGATGGATCTACCGTCGCGACAGAAATCGGCTTCCTCCGACAGCGACGACTTCGTCGGAGAAGTCCAGTTAACTTACTGCCACTTTCGTCGGCGACGATGGTGGCCACTATCACCGGCAACAATGGTTGCCACTGTCCTTCAAGTTTTTATTTTTTTATTTTTTTAGAAAAAGTTTATTTTTATTTAAAATAATATTCTCTTTTGTTTTGAATTTTTAATATTTCTGAATTTATGTTTTTTTTTTTTTAAAATTTGAATTATAGTTTTTTGAAAAATTGTGAGGTCATTATCGACTTTTTACTAAAATAGTGAGGGTATTCCAGACATTGTACAAGCAATAAGCTAGCTTTTGTTTCAAAAAGCAACCCCAGCCAACTTCTCAGAAGCTACTTATCTAAAGAGCAAATTGAAAAATAAGTTGCTTTTGAGAAGTTTACCAAACACATGTTTGCTCAAAACTAGAGAAATAAGTTATTATTTCTCAAGCAAAAGCAATCTCAAACATAGCACAAGTTTTCTTCAAAAACATTGATACTATTGTTAGTTAGAGGAATTTCTCTCAATGTTGCCACTGTTTTTTGTTTTATTTAGTTTTATTTATTTTTATTTTTTTTGAAGGGTTTTGTTTTATATAGTTGATGATTCAATATGATTAAATTAATGGTCAATTGTGTACAATTATGTTTATTTATTTATTTTATTTTTTACTTTTACCGTTTTTAACTTTTTTTTAATTATAACAAAATACGTATTTAAATAGAATTTGCAGTATCTATAAAAACCTACCTAATAATATTCTTATAAACCAAACAAACGGCTTTGAGGAGGAGACTTGAAGTTGAACCGATGAAATCCAATTCTCTGGCAGACACTTGCTCACACTTCTTCAAGATTATTCTTCCTGACACCCTTCAACACAAAGAACTGGTAATCTTCTTCACTTTTGCTTTATTTACAGAGACATAAAAGTCTAACTGAAGTAATAAATAATCGAATAAAATCATGGGGTTTGAGTTATTTTTCACGTTTGTGATTTGAAAAAATCATTTGGGTGTCAAAAAAGTTTCATGTTCTTTAGATTTAAGCACTTTTGAGTTTTGAGTATCCATTGCATTGATTTCTATTATCTTGAATGTTGTGTGGATGTATCAAAGTCTCTCTTTAGTGTACATACAAGGGTTTCAGATTCTTGATTCTTGATGTGTAGCATCAGTGATAAATTGCAATATCTCTCTTTGATTGATTAGTTTCACTTCTCTTTAGACAGATTGTTTGAAATTATTTGCATAACTGCAGGGGATTCCGGAAAAGTTTGTGAAGAAATTCGGGGATGGACTTTGTTCTGCTGCCACACTGACTGTTCCTAATGGCCGCGCTTGGCAAGTGGGATTGAGAAAAGATGGGGAAACGATTTGCTTTTCCAATGGTTGGCATGACTTTGTAGAATACCATTCAATATCTGCCGGATACTTCTTGCTTTTCAAATATATAAAGAATTCAAATTTTCATGTTCTTATATTCAAAAAGACTGCTTGTGAGATTAACTATCCAGATAACGGCCAAGAACCAGAGAATGGAGACTTTGATACACGCGGCAAGACTTGTGAAACGGAAAACCTGGTGGAGGAAAACAATGGACCAAGGCAAGGCAAGCTGAACAGCGATGAATTGTTGCACTGCAAAAGACGTCGTCTAGATATTAATGATGAAGGTAATGGCAAACAATCAGCATATAATGGTTTTAAAAACTAAATTTGTTTTTACAAAATCTATATCTATCTTCACTAATTGCTTCAATTGCAGATGAACTTGAGTTGTTTTCAGTTCTTGAAGACATGAGAATCATAATGTCTAGACGTTATAAAAACCTTGCAGCAGAAGAAAAGAAGATGTTAATCAGTGCTGCTAGATTGTTCAAGCCTACAAATCCTTCATTCATGACCCTCTTACGAACGAGCAGCATGTGTCATCGTTTGGTGAGCTTTTAAAATAAAATGTGATCAACAACTTGTCCAGATTTTTTGTTTTAGCCTTTCCCAAATATGATTAGTTCCTGCTGTTAATTTCTTCTTATTTTGTTCTTCGTTTGCAGTATATGCCGTTAGAATTCACTGACAAGTATTTGCATAGAAATGATGCATCCATCAAATTGAAGGTTTCAGATGGCAGAGAGTGGTCTGTTCAACTCAGCAGGAACCGCGATCGCGGTTGGATTTACACACAAAGAGGGTGGAATGCATTTTCAAAGGACATGGATTTGCAGCCCGGCGACGTATGCGTTTTTGAGCTAATCAGGATGGAGGACCCTCTCATGAAAGTGTCAGTATTTGCTGCTTCTAAAAGGGTACATCTAAGTGGTTAGGATGTTGTTGTGTATAAACCAATTTCTTGTCGAATTTTTGGTACCTCTAAATGGACAATTCAAAGGGTAAAAGATGTTGATTTGATTATCAGTAACAATCTTTGCATGATAATTTTTCTGTTCATAGTTTTTGTCGATCATTAATGGTTTTTGGATCAACAGTGCAGTATTTCAAGTTATAGTGAGGATAATGGTGGCAGAAAATCAGGTTTATAATGAGAATGATCTTAATATTTGATCATTTTGCTACAGCCTAAAGTTGTTTTGAGTTTTTAGTTGTGTTCATCAGAAAAAAAGAGGTGTCCAAAGGGCTTACGGATTCAATCTGGTCTGTTCTGAATCCGATTCCGTACGGTTCGAATCCGGTCTGGTTTGAAGCCCTTTTGATCCGATGCAACTTGCAAGCATTTGTCAACATCTATTTTAGGGTTTTTCTAGAGAAAAAAAAAAAAAAAAAAAAAAAATCGGCTCGAATTCGATTAGTGTCCAGTCCGATCTGTTCAAATAGTTATTATTATTATTATTTTTAAATGATAACTTTAAAAAAAAAACTATAATTAATTAAGGCTTAAATGTTAAATCTAGTCAAAGCTCGATCTGAGTCCAAGTCTGATCCAGTCAAAACCCGATTTTGGCCGGATCGTCCCGGTCTGACGCGATTGACACTTCTATCTAAAATTCTAATGTAAGTTTCAAAGGTTTGTAAAATTATAAATTTTTGCAACAACCGCATAAAATATACTACATATGCCCCTGCCCTTGGGTACTCAAAATCTACTATGTTGACTTAATCTTTGATTTATGGATTCATTTTTAATTTTTATTTAATTTTTATTTTTTTACATAATTCTTGATACAAGTTTTTGATTTTTACTTAATGTGTTTTGAATGATTGAAACTACATTTTTTTTTTTTTTTTTAGAGATTTTAACTACATTTAACATGGGTTATCTTGGATGTTCATTAACTATATACTAAGATATAATTAATTGCAAAAATATTATTTGATGATTTGTCCTCTTAAAAGAAAAATGCTAATCCTACTCAACTCAAATTTAATATATTCGATAACATATGATCATCATGTCACGTCACGTCACATAATATAAAAATTATGAATAACTATGGCAATTAAAAGAATTTATTATACAGTGAATTGTATCATTTATATTGGAATATGACACAATTTGAACGGTCTCACCACATCATTGGTGACATTATCCCACGCAATTATTTCTCAATCACACTAATAGTATACTGTATATCATATTAATTTTTTTGGTGATTGGAGTCAGTTTCTTTCTCATGTAAAAAAGTATAAAACTCTTTAGGGTACTTAAAATCCACTATGTTTACTTAATCTTTGTTTTATGGATTTTTTATTTACATAATTCTTAAAACAAGTTTTAGATCTTTACTTTAATATATTTGGAATTATTTTTGAATGATTGAAACTACATTTATAGAAGACGTATTTCATTATCACTTATTATAACAACGAAACGATCTCACCATGTAATTGTTGACATAACAAAATATACAATTTTTCTCTTGATCGCATTGATATCCCCATATTATTTATATTCGAACATGTCACAACTTGTGGAAAAGTATCACATAAAATTTTTGGTAAAATTAATTTTCAAATTAAATTATTGGTTGCTTGTAAGTATCACAGAATATGGACCGCTCTTTGGCTGCTAAAGTTAGGTGGGAATGTGGGATATGTACATCAACCGGTTGCTGCACTTAATTCATATTTTGTTATATTTATTATTATATATTTAATTTATAAAATTAATTTAAATCTTGAATTTTTTAAATATTATTATAATAAAGTTAATAAATAATATAATTACATTTATTTAATAACATTTATTAATGATTAAAATAAATATATAATATAATATAATATAATATAATTAAAAATGTTATTGAAATAATCTTAATAATTAATATAATTACATCTACAATATAGAAAACCTCAATATATTTATAATTACATTTATCATGTATTCTCATTATTATTATTATTATTATTATTACATTTAAAATATAGAGAATTGTAAATGTTTTTAGAATAATAATAATAAATAATGTAATTAAATTTATGATTTTGGAAGTTTGAAATTATTATTGAAATGATATAAATATATAATATAATTACATTTATCATAATGAAAATTTGTGAGAAAAAAAATGTAAGTATATAATTGCAATATATTCATAAATTAAGTTTAAAAAGATGAGTAGAATTTATAATAATAATAAAAAATTGTATATATGTTTTTGAGAAGAAACCAATTAATGAAAAGTATAAAATAAAAAATAAAAAGTTTTATAAAAAGTTGGAGAGTTAAATAAAATGGAATATATTTTAGTTTGTATATTTAGATTTTTAGAAATTAATTGATTGTAGTTGTGTAAAACAACTTTAATGTTAGTAAAAACTATTTTAACGTTCCAACCAACGTCAGAGTGGTTTCAGAACACCACTCAACGACAATAAAATGAACCACCTTCAATGGTTGGAAACCACTTTAACGTTGAAGTCAACGTCAAAGTGGTTCCCGAGAACAACTACTCGTTGTGAACCACTTCGATGTTGGTTGGAACCATTTCAACGTTCAAGCCAACGTCAAAGTGGTTCCGGAAAACTATTCAACACTACAAAAAAAAATGGTCATCAGCGAGGGCTAAATGTCGTCGAAAAAGGTGGTTTGCCGTCGAAAATACGTTTTTTCGACGGGAAAAGGCCGTCGAATGCCGTCAGAAATATGCTCGTCGGAAATAAACTTTCATCGACGGGCCGTCGAAAATACCACTTTTTTCGACGGCAATTACCGTCGAAAAAAATGAAAATGATCGTCGGTAATAGTATTAAAAATTGACGACGAGCTGTCGAAAATACCACCTTTTTCTATAGTCATTTACGGTCGATAATAGTAATAAAAAATTGTCAAAAATAGTTGTACTCCACCACCACTTAGACCCTTCTTAGGGAACCCCAAGATCAACCAAGTACACCCCACATCAACCAAACACTTTGTTAAAAACCAAATAATTCATGCAACTTACATGGTTCAAGCCCTGAACCTGAAGATAGTAAGTGTTGCTTTTACCATTTTGTTATAACTTCATATCTGATATATTTTGCATACTATTTATATATAATCTATTGATATATTTTACACATTATTCAATTGAATCTATATATTGCATATCATATGATATGTTTTGATATTGTTTTTCAAATTAATATTTTATTAAAATATTCTCATAGTATGACTTGTTTTTACAATTTTGCTACAACTACATATTTTAATAGGTAATGCATATTATATCCATATTGATTTTTTTTTATAATCAACATTTTAGTGAAAAATTAATAATTTTTATTAATTAATAACTTAAATTTATTCCAAAAAAAAATTCTAATTATTTTGTAAAATATACAAATAGATATAATTTCTAAAAAAGTTTTTTTTAGAGCATTTAATATAGTCGTGTTTAGTAAACATAATTAAAAATAACTAAATATTCTTGTAATTACTAATAATTTTGTTATATTTCATACTCGATTAATTTAGCCCGATATATCTTTAGAGTAGACTTCTTATTAGTGATCGTCACAAATTATAAGTATTTTTTTAATTAATTGATATTTTAAAATTGAACCACAATACTTGGTGAAAGAATTCATATAGTGATTTCAATAAAAAAAATACAGTGACAAAAAAAAAAAAAAAAGTACCTATTGTGATGCATTTAAAATATCGACCTATAAATGATCATTTTTTTTTTTTTTTTTTTAGAGTTTATAAATTGTCACATACATAAATATATTCCATTATAATTTATTAATTAATATTATAATATTTAACTAATTATATTTTTCATGAAAAAACCGTAACAAATAATATAAAAAATAGTACCAAATTATTCTACTATTTCTAATGGCCATTGGTCCGTCGAAATTGTGATATTACTTCTTTCATCATTTTCGACGGTATATGTGCCGTCGGAAATGTGGGTCTTTTTCGACGGCACAAATAATGCCGTCGAAAATATGGGTCATTTTCGACGGCACAAATAATGCTGTCGAAAATATGGGTTATTTTTGACGGCACAAATAGTGCCGTCGAAAATGTGGGTCATTTGGGTCATTTTCGACGGTTTATTCGACTATTTTCGACGACCTTTTGCCGTCGAAAATGTGGTATTTTTTTTTCCATCATTTTTGACGGTGTTGAAATGCCCGTCGAAAAAGGCTGAATCACCGATGGTAATTATGGCCGTCGAAAATAGTTGGTCGCTAATAGACACTTTTTTTGTAGTGCAATGTCAATAAAAGGAACCATTGCTAATGGTTGGGAACCATTTTAACGTTGAAGTCAACGTCAAAGTGGTTTTCCGGAACAACTACTTGTTAGAAACCACTTCAACGTTGTTAAAACAACGTTAACGTTCCAGCCAACGTTGGAGTGGTTTCCAGTTTCCACTCAATGTTAACAAAATGAACCACTATTAATAGTTAGGAACCACTTTAAAGTTCTAACCAAGGTTGGAGTGATTCCTGGGAACCAATCAATGTCAACAAAAGGAACCTATATTAATGGATGAGAACCACTTTAACGTTGGAATCAACGTCAAAGAGATTTCCGGGAACAACTACTCATTGGGAACCATTTTAACGTTTTAACCAATATTGGAGTTGTTCCAGGGAACCACTCAACGTCAACAAAGGAAACAACTTTCAAATTTTAGGAACCACTTTAACATTTAAGTCAACGTCAAAGTTGTTTCCAAAAACAACTACACGTTGGGAACAATTTTAGCATTGGTCGGAACCACTTTAACGTTTTAACAATTACTATATATATATATATATATATATATATATATATATATATATATATATATATATAGAGAGAGAGAGAGAGAGAGAGAGAGAGAGAGAGAGAGAGAGAGAGAGAGAGAGAGAGAGAGAGAGAGAGAGAGAGAGAGAGAGAGAGAGAGAGAGAGAGAGAGAGATTTTCCAATGTGGACTTATTACAATGCACACTTTAAGCACTTTTGATGAAATTGCATGGAATATATTGAATCTTAGTTTAATTTTTTGTATGGATGGTAAAAACATTGAAATACATTTATGGAAAAAATTAAAAAAAATTCGGGTGCAAGAACTAATTTTTTCTGATTTTTTTTTTAATATAAAACATTTAAAAATAGGGAAATATAAGAAAAAATAGTTCTCAAATCCAAAAAAATTCCAAATTTTTACCAAATGTGTATTTTAATTTTCTTAGGATGCATACAAAAAATATTACAATGCACACTTTAAGCACCTTTGATGAAATTGCATTGAATATATTGAATCTTAGTTTAATTTTTTGTATGGATGGTAAAAACATTGAAATACATTTATGGAAAAAATTAAAAAATATTCGGGTGCAAGAACTAATTTTTTCTGATTTTTTTGAATATAAAACATTTAAAAATAGGGAAATATAAGAAAAAATAGTTCTCAAATCCAAAAAAATTCCAAATTTTTACCAAATGTGTATTTTAATTTTCTTATGATGCATATAAAAAATATTACAATGCACACTTTAAGCACCTTTGATGAAATTGCATGGAATATATTGAATCTTGGTTTAATTTTTTGTATTTATGGAAAAAATTAAAAAAAATTCGGGTGCAAGAACTAATTTTTTCTGATTTTTTTGAATATAAAACATTTAAAAATAGGGAAATATAAGAAAAAATAGTTCTCAAATCCAAAAAAATTCCAAATTTTTACCAAACGTGTATTTTAATTTTCTTAGGATGCATACAAAAAATCTTATCGAAAAACATTTGATTACATGCAATTTCATCAAAAATGTTTAAAGTGTGCATTGTAAAAGTCCTCATTCGAAAATTACTCATAAAGAGTAATTTTCCAATGGGGACTTTTTACAATGCACACTTTAAGCATCTTTGATGAAATTGCACACTTTAAGCATCTTTGATGAAATTGCATGGAATATATTGAATTTTGATTTGATTTTTTGTATGCACACTGTCTTTTTGTTCTATCTCATTGTGCTCTTGGTGTTGGTTTTGTCTTTCAGTATAGCTTCTTCAATCAACCTATAGATTGAATCTTTTAGCCGTTTTAAGAAACAATAATGTTAAACATCCCACCTAAAATCCCACCTTTTTTATCCCACTACATGTGGCATGTGAGGTGTCAAATTATGAATGGATACACATTAATGACACCTACCTCATGTATCCACTCACAATTTGACACCTCACATGCAACATGTAGTGGGATGAAAAAAGTGGGATTTTAGGTGGGATGTATAGCATTTGAAATACTTAGCAGGACGAAAAAACAAATATATATTAATTATAAATTAAGTAATAGTCATGAGAGATATATGTTTAAGTGAAAGAAAATGAAAGATATAATATATATTTATAAATTTTACTTGAATATTGTATCTTGCTACCACCAAAGTCTGCATTCTAAGCTCTTCATCAAAAATGTGCCTGTCTGAAACAAATGTACGGCCATAAATCCAAGTGAAGACAGCAGAGAAAATTTTGAAAGGCCTCATCACCCACATATATCATCTGAAATTCTGATGATCATCATGAGGGTTTGAGGCCAAGGATGAAAATCCCAAGCGTAAATGATAGATGGACTCAAACGTTGTCAAATGTGAGATGCACCACATCTGGCGAGTCTTCTCCTCTTTTCAGCGAAGTTTCATAAACACGGTCCGTAGTTAAATAGTGAGTAATTGGTCCGTAATTGAGTATGATGCAGCGAGTGAAATCTGTCCAATTAAGTAGTTAGTATATCAAAATTCAAAAGGTTTTTTTTTTTTTTTTTTTTTTGATTTATGAACTAATTAAGCAGTAATTAATAATTACCAAATAACTACGTTATGTATTTAAACTTACGAGGGTGTAAACGTAAGGTACTTGATAGGAAGAAAAATGTAGAAAAGGCAGTTAGGAATGAGCTCAAAGTTGCAGCAATGTAGGTCAAGTAACCAAACACCACTGCCATGGATGCTATTCCAGTCATCAACGTTGTAATCAATGGTATCCCAAACAGCATAAAATATACTACCATTTCGGCAAATGGATGGATGAGAGCTGTCCAACAAAACTATCTTATTAAATGTCGCGTGGAATAATTAATCGGATTGGGACAGGTGATTTGAATCCATATAAGCGATAGATAATAATGATGATGAATTCATATATATATAAGGGCGTACCCCTGAGAGGGCTGACCCGGGCTACAGCCCGGGCAGCCTTCTAGAAAAAAAAAAAAAAAAACCTATAATTGCACAATTTGCCCTTAACCTTTTTATTATTAGTAAATTACATTTAATTTCAACCAATATAGCATTATTCATTACATTTTATTTTATTTTCATCCAATGTTATTTTCATACTCCACTTTTAATCAATGTTATTTTAATACTTTATTTTTAATTTTTTGTATTCGGCATGTGATATTTGTTCATTTGTTTGGGTTGTGATTTACAGAACTTTAGCCTTAGATTACTTCTAATTTATAGGTTTTAGTGTGCTGAATGCTTAATAATTTACCAATAATAAAAACCAAATTCAATCAATTACCTACTCTAACTCAATATAAAAACATTGCACGTGTTAAGTAGTCTTTATAAATATGTAATTTTATGCATGTTTTATATAAAATATTTCCCTGATTTTGTTTCAATTGTTTGATTATACATTCCATATTCACTTGATTTCTTTCTAATTGTTAGATTAAGCATTTCGTATTCACTCTATTTCTTTATAATTGTTATATTAAACAATTCAAACTAGTCTTTAAAAGTAAATTTTCATATGTATAGAATCATTTACGTTAAAAGAAGAATCTATTTATGTCCCTACACATATATAAGTTTAGCCCGGGTAACAAATATTTTCTGGGTCCGCCCCTGTATATATATATACAGTCTTTCTATTGTCAATTCGTCATGACAATAAATATATCAGGACGAAGAATATGAACCACAAATTATGAAAAAGTTTTGACAAGTGCATACACTTTGAGTCAAAGTATGTAAATCTAATGGTCCACATTTTTCGTCCTGATATATTTATTGTCAGGACGAATTGATAATAAAAAATCTGTATATATATATATATATATATATATATATATATATATATATATATATATATATATATATATATATACATAAATTCTATTATCAGTTCGAACTGACAAAAGTTACATCAGTTCCTTGCATGTGGGCAACTGGATTTAAATACTTTGACTTGGCTGTATGCACTTGTCAGTCAAAGTATTTAAATCCAGTGGCCCACATACAAGGAACTGATATAACTTTTGTCAGTTCGAACTGATAATAGAAAGACTGTATATATATATATATATATATAGGCTTTCCACTGCCAGTTCGTCCTGATATAAATTATATCAGGACGAAAAATGTGGACCATAGATTATAGAAAAGTTTTAACAAGTGCATACACTTTGAGTCAAAATATGTAAATCTAATGGTACACATTATTCGTCCTGATATATTTTATACCAGGACGAACTGACAATAGAAAAATTGTATATATATACCGAAAATAGGTTGGGTGACAATGGAAGAATGGTGATGAGAGTGATCGCGGGAGTAGAGATAATGATGGCGAAGTGCTATGTGAAACCAGTAGTAGAGAAACTCCACTGGACCCATATGAAGTAGAATTGTCATTACAACTTCATCTGTTCTCCAAAACGGCAGACCACGAGCTCCTGCCATACTCATGCTATCTCATGTTTCCCTGTCCTTCACAACTTGATTTCATGATTTGCTTACATTTTTATGTATAATATTTAATCATCAGTACAAATGTTGAGCCAGTAAGTTGGAAAGCAAACAATTTGTTTATCTAAGGTTTCTTGACATTGTACATACAATAAATATATATATAAAAGGGCAGGATCCATGGCCCCAATTTTTTACACAAGTTTTGACACAACTTTGTGTCCCTTGGATTAGCAATGTTTAAATGGACTTGATTAATCCACTTGTAAACTTTCTTAAATGAATTTATTTGTTTTCTCTGTCATTTCTCATCAATTAATGCTTTTAATTATTTTCACCTTCTCTCCCCTTTACCGTTCTCTCCTCTCTAGACCTGGTAAAATTTTACACGACCCATTAACACGATCCAAACCCATTCGAAAATAACGGTTGGTGGGTCAAGTTTATTGGATCGGGTTGTTAATAGGTTAACCCATTAAGACACGAAATATAATTGGTCGGTTTGAGTTCACCCTTAAAACCATTAATTCGATAACCCATTAATATAAAGAATTTTTTTTTAATGTGTTTATGAAAGTAATTAAAAAAATATTTTTATAGTCACATTATGGAATTTATGTATATATATATATATATATATCTCTATAATTATGGTTAGAATATATTTTAATTTTTTAAAAATTTCTATTTTTTTTTCTTTTTTTGAAACTAGACTAAATTCTAAATTAAAAACTATAAAACTATAAATCAATTATTTCACAATATTATAACCCTAACCCTAACCCTAAAACATTAAAAGTAGCTAAGGAACTTAATTGCATGAGTTTGATCATGCTTCAGCGCTATTTATTTTCAACTTTTTAATAAATCTCAAATATAATATTTTGTAACGGGTCGGGTCGGGTCGGGTTACCCATTAATTTAACAAATGGTTTCGCGTTTGTATATTTCAACCCATTAAGCTAACGGGTTGGGTTCAGGTGGAGCAATTTTAGCACGACCCAAACACGAAACGACACGAATTCGCAATAATATGACCCATTGCCAGGTCTACTCCTCTCTCACATTCCATAGCTTTTTTTTTTTTTTCTCTAATCACTTTCTCCTCATCTCATCTTTAATTTGGGTTGATTTGGTTTTCACTGTTTAGTTTTTATAGATAGACTAAATAAAATTTCAAAAACAAAAAATGATCCTGATAGTGATAAAAGAAATTTGTTTTTGTGCGATCATTTGTCTCATTACAAACTTACAATTACCTTAAATGTTTAATAGACTTATGATGTATTTCCTTCTTTTCTTATTAATGAAGTTAGTTATTTTTCAATTAAAAAAAAAAATTGATAGAATTTACCTTACGATTTGCTTGCATAATTGGATGCACAATTGTCAGATAACGCAAATAATTTTAGGTTTTGGTGCCATTGAAGTTGTCGATCTCCATGGAATGGATGATAAAATTGTATATTATCCTGACATGGTTTTGTTTTCTTTTGAAATTATAGTTATACATGATATGTGATGTGTTAAAGGGAAAAAAAAAAAAAAAACAGAGAAAGTCATAAAGATGGGAGAGAATTATACTACAGATATGGTGGTGGCCGGTGGGAAGAAAATGAAATATAAATTAAATGCATTAATTGATTAATTTTTTTTGAAAATAACATTAATTGATTAATTGATGAGAGATGACAGAGAAAACAAATAAATTCATTTAAGAAAGTTTACAAGCTGATTAATCCAGTCCATTCAAACATCGCTAATCCAAGGGACACAAAGTTGTGTCAAAACTTGTGTAAAAAATTGGGGTTATGGATCCTGCCCTGTATATAAATATATTATATATACAGATTTTCTATTATCAATTCGTCCCGACAATAAATATATCAGGACGAAGAATGTGGACCATTAGATTTACATACTTTGACTCAAAGTGTATGCACTTGTTAAAACTTCTCCATAATCTGTGGTCCATATTTTTCGTCCTGATATATTTATTGTCAGGACGAACTGACAATAGAAAGATTGATTATATATATATATATAGTGCAATTTAACATAAATTCTATTATCAGTTCGAACTGACAAAAGTTATATCAGTTCCTTAAATGTAGGCCACTGGATTTAAATACTTTGACTTGGCTGTATGCACTTGTCAGTCAAAGTATTTAAATCCAGTGGCCCATATTCAAGGAACTGATATAACTTTTATCAGTTCGAACTGATAATAGAAAGACTGTGCAATTTAATATATTATATATATAAAAAGTGCAATTTTGTCTTAAAAGTTTCTTATTTCATTAAAAAGCAGTTGTATGGCTTTTTCACTTGGACCAGTTGCACGTACGACTTGAAATTGTGCTTATAAAAAAACCATGTATATTTTGGTTGTTAATAGTTGGAGTATTAAAACCTTGAGGGGCTGCCTTAATGGTCCAAGGATGAGCTGTAAACTCAAACATCTTTAGTTCAAACCTTGACAACTCCTTTGCGGCCAGCCTTCATGGCGTTAACTTAGCTGGTGGAAGGGCGAGCTTAGGGGTGGGCATGGGTTGGTTTGGGTTGGGTTGGGTTGGGTTGGGTTTGACTATACTCAAACCAACCCGTTATAAAATTGGTTTAATTTTTTACAACCCAAACCAAACCATTTATGAGGTAAAACCAAACCAAACCGAACCGATAAAAATGGGGTTGATTCGGTTTGGTTTCACGGTTTAAGAAAATAATTACATTATTTTTTTATTTGAATAAATTTAATAATATCCTATTATCAGTATAAGTAGTTAAACCAATTATCACTAAAACAAACAATAATACTAATTTATAATACTAAATTTAACTCAAGTGCAGAACAATTTTTAAGGAAAAAAAAAATCCTCAAGCAACCATCCAAGCAACCATTTTGAAGTTCACTTTTTGTTGCATTGGGTTAACTTTAGTTTTTATTTCTTTTGTCCGATAATTTAATTAATAATATATATATTTAAGTATGTAATTGTTTGGGTTGGGTTATACGGTTTGATAAAACACAACCCACAAACCAACCTAAACCAATTGGGTTGCTAAAAAACAACCCAATCGGTTTATTTTATTTAGCGAAACCAAACCAACCCGTTTAAATTGGTTTGGTTTGGACGGGTTGATCGGTTTGATGGTTTGGATACCCACCCGTAGGCAAGCTTGAGGCACAGCTGACTCCCTGGTCAACGGTTTGAATCTGGGATAGGTGCCTTATGAGATTCTCAATATATATAAAAAAATAAATAAATAAGTTGGAGTATTAAATGCTTATTTCCATGCGATTTTCAAATAAATCATGTTATTACGTAGGTAGCTTCTTGTGTGATTATATGTTATTGGCTAATTATTTAATTTTGTGAAAAAAAAAGAAGATATTTATTTAATTTATCATAATTAAGACGAGATGATGTTGGTTCGGTGGTAAATCATTCACACTTGCATCATGAGGTTATGGGTTCGAATCCTCTCCTCCTAAAAAAACCCTAAATTTATATAATAGTGTAATACTTAAAAAAAAAAAAAAAATCCTAATTAAAACTTACTTTAATATTTTATTTTTGTATATTAAATATTATTTATTTATTTTAACTCATTTTTCTTTATATTAAAAATTAATAAAAATATTTTTTTCTTATTAGGAATTCGAACCGCTCTTATTGAAGGTTTAATGTTTTTTGGCTGCCAGCCTGCCACCAAACATTATATTAAAGCTTCAAGTACTGATTTTGTTTGCAGTAAATGCCTACTCATCGACAATTAATTTTGTTAGGGTACGTGTAGAAATTTTGTTTATAAGTTCCAAATTAATTTGTTACAGGTGATTTATGTAAAGGAGCGCAACCATTGGTGTACGTGTAGTTATTGCTTGTTCTAATTTTGAGGTTACATCTGGAATTTTTTGTCATCTAAGTATCTAACTATCAACTATCAACTACCAACTACCAACTACCAAAATATAAATGGTTTTCAATTTCCATGCAATTTTCAAATAAATCTTGTTAGTAATGGTACTTAGTACCTTCTTGCATCATCGTATATACGTCATTGGTTAAGACTTAAGAGTAATGACATTGACAGAAAGATAGGGATCTCAATTCCCAACCAGTCATTTACCTCACATGTATGTGTCAATGTCAAATTTAGTATAAAAAGGAGTAAAATGTCATATTTTACACATCAATTTACCATTATGCTCCGATGCACAATTCTATTTAAAATGCTATTTTTATTATTTTATTAATTAAAATTATAAAAATCAACACTTACCATTAATAGTTACATATGAAATTGATTTTTATAGAAATAGCATTAATGTACATTAAATTTAAATTATTTTAAATATTTTAAATATATATATATATATATCTATATAATATAGTAAAATGAAATCTCACATTGACACGTGTCATCATGTGGTGGTTTTATCATTAAATTTTTATTAATTATTAATTATAATCTATTTAATTAATTGTATAGATATACCAATCATATGCTTTAAAAAGGTCAGAAAAAAGATCAGATCAGTAGAGGATCCAAATCCTTATATAAAATATAAAATTTATACGGCCACTTTGAGGTCATTAAATGATAAGCTAAATTCTAGAGGATGGATCCAATGTATGGTCATTGGAATACTCTATGCTTTTTAATTTCAACATTCTAAACTAATTAATGTTGTGAGAGTACTAATATTCTACTGTATAATATTCTTCAAATACCTTTGATGCATAATGCATGCATTCATGAATATAATGACCATTAAATAATCATAACTATATTATATCAATTGTTTCATTTTCCAACAAGTTAAATATTAAATGACTAGTCAATTAATTAATCTATATATCTATATTTTATATACAATAATGCTAAACATCCCACCTAAAATCCCATCTTTTTCATCCCACTACATGTGGCATATGAGGTGTCAAATTGTGAGTGGATACACATTAATTATGATTTATCTCACCTACCCCATGTATCCACTCACAATTTGACACCTCACATGCCACATGTAGTGGGATGAAAAATGTGGGATTTTAGGTGGGATGTGTAGCATTACTGTTTTATATAATATATAAAAGCCGACCATCATAGCGCCACGTGTTGCTGTGAGGGAGCTTTGGATTTAGATGTATTCATTTTTTTTTATAAGTTATTTTTAAAAGTTAATTGTATTCATTTCTATTTATATATTAATAAGGCAAAATGAATAGACAATTTATTACAATTAATTTATTCATTTCTTTTTTTTAAATGTAAATGTATTCATTTATATATATATATAGGGCAATATGAATAGACAATTTGATTACAAATTTACAATTATGAAACAAGATAACAATTATTTAAACTCTTCATATATCCTCTTTTTATACCATTCACAGCAACATGATAACAATTATTAAAAATAATAATTCAGTTATTTAAACTTTTTAAAAATATATTCTCTTAATGGTTATATTATCATGATCATAATAAAACACTAAAACCCTTCAAATCAAACTTTAAGTTTATTCAATATTAAACCACATAATTATAATAACTAAATGCCCTCTCATCTTCCTCAATTTTTTCTATAAAAACCACCCAAAATCTCACATTTTTTCCATCTTATTCCAGTGACTTTTCCTTACAGATAAACTGAAAACACCCAAAAGGTGGGGTATTGGATGGCATTTGGAGGTGAGAGTAATTTATACATTTTTTTTTTAATATTTGGTTGAATAATTTTAATCTTTAATTTGTTTTTATATTTTTTATTATGATGATTGCCAAATGCCTCTTGCTAAAAGCTTTACGTAATCCTCGTGTATCAGTTTCTTATCTTTTTGTTTGTTGCTTTTTTTTTTTTTTTTTTGAGGAAACATTTTATTAGTTAAAAAGGTAATTTTGGATTGATTAATGTTGTTGCATATTTTGGTATCTTTATCATGTTTGTTTTGGTTAACAAAACTTGAAACAAGAAATTTTAACTTTGCGGACTTGGATTTTCAATTAGTTGTCGTTCGCTATGCAACCTTCCGGTAAGGCTAGCATCCCGCTCATCACCACCAATGCAGAAAATCAATGTACCAGTTGAGATTTGTGAGGTGCTATGTACTTATGGATGATGGATTCAATAGACAAACTACTATTAAAAATAAATATTAGGGTTATAGTATTTGGTTCTAAGTCTAACAATGTATTGCCTTTTTCAAAAATAAAATAAAATTATATTTACATCTACCAGGTTTCCGGGTATCCAATACCCAGATTTTTTAAAAAGGAAATGTACACATATTTTTTTATATATTTTTTTCTTTCTATTTTTAACCTTTTTGTTTTCTTTTCTTTTTAGTTTTTAAGAATGTATTAAATATGCATTAAATACGCTATGATTATTTCCAAAAATAAAAGTTATTGAATTTTAATTATTTTATACAGTAAATGATAATCAATACATATTTTTCGAAACAAATTAAAATATCAATTGTAAATACCCAATTAATGGTAATCAGTTTTATATGGAATTAGTGGTAAATTTTAAAAAAGATATCAATAGTAATATATTAATGATAATATAACAAAATTTTAAAATAATAAGTTTTAATCAAATATTAATGATAAGATATTAAAAACATTAATTATTGGATTCAATTCATTTGATTCTTTTCCTAAATATATGAAAGAGTAATGCTAGAGAACCCAAAAAAGTGACCCAAATTTTGAACCAAAACCTATGTGGCAACATCACACACAACACGGGCCCACGTTACTTTTCCCAAAGATCCCATATGATATTGCCACATAGGTTTGGGTCCAAATTTTGGGTCACTTTTTTGGGTCCTCTAGCATTACTCTATGAAATTCACTCATAATATTTTTTATAAATGGTGATAAATAAAATTTTGTACAATAATAAAAGAAAATAACTTCTACTAGTTACATCTCCATAAAAGGACACGTGAAAAAAAAATAAAAAAAATTAGAAGTGAGTTTATTAAAAAAAATAAAAATGAAATGTCCTTGGAAAATAAGTGTGGAAAAATAAATTAATTTATCACTAGGATTGACTATAATCTCCATGCAGGATTCTTAAAAAAATTGAATACTTCTACAAATATTTCTAGAATAAATGTTTTTATATAAAAATAATAATTATAAAACCTCTAAATACACCATAATTTACTCAAAAATACCTTCTTATATATATATATATATATATATACACATATATACATATATACATATACATTCTTTCTATTATCAGTTCGTTCTGACAATAAATATATCAAGACGAAGAATGTGGATCGCATTCTTAATCTATTACTTTTTATCTCTTAAATCTTTTTATCTCTTAAATTTTTAATGCTTTTTAATATAAGTTTATCTATTAATTTTATTATTTAATATTTTAAAATTGATTATTTTAAGGGTACAGGGCAATTAAGACTTTTTAAAATAAAATGTACTAATGTAGGGGTAGTTTTGACATTTTTCACTCAAACCTAAATCAATCATTAATGGTGCGTTTGGCATAGAGATGAGACAAGACAAGGTGGGACGGGACAGTTGTTCCATATTGTGTTTAGAATGTTTGGGACAGAATTGTTACTGTACTGTTATGCGTTTGGTATGGATGGGACATGATGGGACAAGAGGGTTCAAATGACCAGAGTGCCTCTCATATGTATATAATATATTAAAAATGATTACATATACAATAATATATATATATATTATTATATATGAAATAATTTTTAAAATATAATATATATATATATATTATATATATATATTATTGCATGTATATGTAATCATTTTTAATAAATTATATATTATTATATATAATAATAAAATAAAATATATATAATATATTAAATATTATATATATATATATATATATATATATATATATATATATATATATATATATATATATATATATATATTAATATTATATGTAATAATAATTAATATATTATATTATTATTATTAAAATATAATATATATTATTAGTATATGATATTATTATATATAATAATATGTATATATATATATATATATATCATATATATATATAAATAATATTATATAATATATATACATAAATTATTTAATTTGTATATATATTATATATTATAATAATAATAATATATATTAGAATATAAACATATTATAATATATATTAATATTGCACAAGTTTGTGATTTTTTGAAGATTTAAGGGTAAAAATGTATTTTTGAGACTTGTCCTGTGCACGAGACAAGTCTGACCTAGGGTCTTGGATGGGATAGAATTTGGTGATTTTTGTCCCACCTTATCCTGTTCTATCATATTGCTAAAGTCGCGCTTAACGTGGGATAAGAAGAAACTGTCATACTCTGCCCTGTCCCGTCTCGCATACCGAACACACCCTAAATGTGATGGGAGTCTACTGTTGATAGTGGGTTCTGCGGCAATTAAGATAATTAGTTGGATATTAAGCTTTTTAGTAAAAACTCTGTATATTATTGCAGTTAACCCAAAAAAATAATTATTGATTTGTCATGTCATGCGTTTCTACTTTTGCAAAATTACGTGGAATCTTTTGATTGATGCGCATAGAGTGGCGGATCTTGTGAATATCTATTCACAAACTTGACATTAGCTGATTAACAACACGTGGCAGAGATCAAATGGGAGACACACAAACACCAATATTTAACAACATTAAACAACAGGACCATCATTTCATTGCAACAATTATATAAGGACAGCTCCCATTTTCAGGTTTTGCAAACCAAAGAACAACAAAATATGGCTTCTAAACCAGGGATTCTCACTGATTGGCCATGGACGCCACTTGGGAACTTCAAGGTTTTCTCAACTTTTCACCTCCATACTCTCCGTGTCTCTCATTCACTCACTCATGCACGTACACATGAAAGAGTTAGCTAGCTAGCTTTTCATATTAGGGTTCTTCTTCTTCTTCTTATTCTATGTATTTTATTTTTATCAAGTACGTAAACCAAATGCATATATAAAACAGTAGTATAATGCTTGATAGTATACAAGTTATACAGGCCCGGCCATTTACTAGTATTACTATACAGATATGTGAATTAATTGTTAACTTTCACTTGATCATGTTTTTATTAGAAATTTAAAAGAGTGATATTGTGAATTGTTGACAGTACATGGTATTGGCTCCGTGGGTGATTCCAAGTACTTACTCATTCATAGTTGGTGATGGGAAAGATAGGGACCTCTCCGACTTTCTGAAATTCCCACTTATCCTATGGAGAATGCTTCACAACCAGATTTGGATCAGCCTTTCTCGTTACCGGACAGCCAAAGGAAACAACAGGATCGTCGACAAGCCTATCGACTTCGACCAAGTTGACAGAGAAAGAAACTGGTCAGTATTTTTTTTTTTTTTTTTGAATAGCAAAATTTTATTCATAAAAAGTTAAGCAACTATAAGACAGACCACAAGCCCACATACCAACAAGCTAGGACGCACACCCGAAACAACGACACACGCCCAAAAGACCAAAAACAAAACAACCAAAAGAAAGCATAACACAAAGCTACAAACCATCTCAAAGCAAACCCAACACCAAATAGCACAAAGACCCCACCAACCTGCACCCAAACAAGAGAAACAAAGCAAAAGCACCAAAACAAACACCAATGAAATCCCAAACTCAAGCGCAAACCAGGAAAGACACCCAAAAAGGAGAACGCTACTGAAATATCACTTCTTTCAAGCTGTCTAGAATCAACTTCCACTTTGCTTCCGCAAAAATAACAGCCAACCTCACTTCCTTGCCATTGAAATCAAACCCTAAAGCTACTCCAATCTTTATAGCCTTAGAAATCTCCTCCTCAAGATTCCATGATATCTTAAAATTACTCTTGAGTCTCCTAGGCTTCATGGCCTGACCTTTAGCTGCAAGGCAAGAATTCCAACATGGAGATAAATCAAGAGTCAGAGACTTCATTTTGTCTGAATCCTTCCCTTCATTGACCAGCCCATCCAACTTTTTCTTGAGAAGCTCGAAAGAATTGCCCTTCTTTTTCCTGCAACCCAAATAAAAAATCCTTAACACCACCCAGCCCTTTCCCACTATACCCAAACTGAAAACAATTGAAAGAAACCGACCCACTTTGTTGATACCCATTTTTACTTGACCCACACTGACTAGGCAAACGAGAAAGTTCCCCCTCCAAATTGTTAGCATCTTTCTCTTTATTCGAAGACAAGCTACTCCTTTCTTGGGTATTACGTAGTAGTGATTCATACATATAGCATATAACATATAACATATATGTACGTGTAAATGTAATTGGATGGATGCATATATGATATATTATAATGCAGGGATGACCAGATAATATTCCTTGGGATCCTGTTATACGTTTTGGGCAATGCACTTCCAGGTGGATTAAACCGTCCTATTTGGACGACAGATGGTGTCATATTAACAATTCTTCTTCATGCCGGTCCAGTTGAGTTCCTTTACTACTGGTTTCACCGAGCATTACACCATCATTTTCTCTACTCTCGCTACCATTCTCACCACCATTCCTCTATCGCCACTGAGCCAATCACATGTAAGACTACCTCGGCTATTCTCTTCTTCACCGTAACATGCATATTATTCGAATCCGTAATCTCATTTTTAAGAATAATTTAGGGAGTAGGTATATGGAATTTATTCATTGTGTACTGCATGCTACCTACCTCTTCTTTTGGGTGTAAAGTAAAGCTATTTATTTTTTATAATATAACAACTGCTGGGACCGGTAAGATTGGGTTTTACTAGCACAGTCCGGACTGTAGCCCCACAAACGGGGAGAGAGCACCCACACTATTGGTGGGAAAATTTACATATATTCATACATGTCATGGGCTTTGAACCATGGTGGTGGAGTCTCCTTTTTAGAGAGTCACACCACATTGGTAAAAAGCCATTGACGTAAAGTTGTTTATTATATCATACCAACTAAAGAAAATTGGATGTAAATATTGGAACCTGACTGTTGAGTGTTGACGTACATATCATCTGACTCATGCACCCATAATTAATTGATTTTATTTTATTTATTGTTTGATGTTTAATAAGTACTATAATCTCTTAAATTAATTACCAATAAGTATTATAACATGGGTTTTTGTTTATGGCAGCTGTGATTCATCCATTTGCGGAACACATAGTATACTTCATACTGTTTTCAATACCAATAGTTACAACGATGCTTGTTGGAACTCTATCAATAGCATCGGTTACTGGGTACGTCACTTACATTGATTTCATGAACAACATGGGTCACTGCAACTTCGAGCTCATTCCTAAATGGCTCTTCTCCATTTTTCCACCTCTCAAGTATCTCATGTACACCCCTTCGTATGTCTCTCTTTCTCTACTCTTTATTTTACTGATTATAATTTCTAAATGTACACGCATATAAATATATGGTACTAATCCAACCATTTAGGATTCTGCATTATTCTCTTCTTTAATTAATTTATTATTTTAAAAGATGAATTAGGTTATCAATATATACCTCATGATTCATTAATTATAAAGAAGAAAGAATACACATCAAATTAATTTGGGATAATTACCCCGGTGACCATCAACTTGGGTCACCACTATCAAAATGACCATTAGATGATGAATTTGTTTCAAAATGGTCATTTTTTACGAACACTGTTACACTAATGGAATGACATTAATTTATTTTAGATATTTTTTTTAAATCAATTTATACGTATAGCATATCTCAAATACACACACACACAAATATATATATATATATATATATATATATAGTAATTTTCCAATGCGGACTTTTTATAATACACAATTTAAGCACCTTTGATGAAATTGCATGGAATATATTGAATCTTGATTTGATTTTTTGTATAGATGGTGAAAACATTGAAATACATTTATGGAAAAAAAATTAAAAAAAATCCGGGTGCAAGAATTAATTTTTTCTGATTTTTTGAAGATAAAACATTTTAAAATAGGGAAATATAAGAAAAAATAGTTCTCAAATCCAAAATTTTTCCAAATTTGTACCAAATGTGTATTTTAATTCTTAGGATGCATACAAAAAATCTCATCGAAAAACATTTGATTACATACAATTTCATCAAAGGTGCTTAAAGTGTGCATTGTAAAAAGTCCTCATTGAAATATATATATATGTGTGTGTGTGTGTGTGTGTGTGTGTGTGTGTGTATTTGAGATATGCTATACGTATATACACATACTAAATATAATTATTCGTTTTTTTTTTTATAAAAAAATTGATTTTCAAAAACCATATAAAATAAATTAATGTCATCCCCTTATTTACAAAAAATGCCACTCGTTGGATAGAGTTAGTTGGAATGACCATTAGTGTAACAGTGTTCGCCAAAAATGGTCATTTTGAAACCAATTCCCCATCTAATAACCATTTTGATAGTGGTGATCCAAGTTGATAGCCACCGGGGTAATTATCCCTATTAATTATTCTTGGAGGGATCTTCTCATGATATTGCATTTAATTTAAACAAGTGCAATTTAGTTGTATCTAACAAATATATCACTATAGTCCTCCTTACCTGCCAAAATTTATTTCCATACCCAATTTATCAACAAATATGATTTGATTTTGGATGAATTATTATTGGGTAAGAGCATCTCTAATGGTGTCCTCAAAAGTAGGAGAGTAATCAAAATTTGATTATTTATCTAAAAAACACTGTCCAACAGAGTCACCAAAATTTAGCAATAGCAGTTATCAATAATCAAATTGTCTTTTCAATAATCAAATTTGAAGATTGACTTTCAATAATCAAATACAAACTTAACCCAAAATAACTGTTGTAATTTTATTCTTTCTCTCTCTTCTGTGGTTTTTTTTTTCTCGGATCACCTATGTATCTCATCATTGTTTCGACTCCAAAAACTTCAATTAGGTAAAATTTTTCTCTTCATTACGAATGGATCAATACCCATATCATATACATTATATTTTCTTGTCTTTTATAATTTTGCTTATTTTTTAGCAAATAATAATAATAATTTACCATTATAAATGTACCATTGTAGACTATACAATCATCAAATTTAATAATCCCCAAAAAACAATCCTCAAATGCTGAGGTGACAACTTTTAAGGATCCAAATTTGCTTATATCATTGGAGATACTCTAATATAATAGTGGTTATGTTAATTAAATATGCAGAATCAGGTTGATAATAAATTTGTTAGAACAGATTGGGTTAATTATTGAGATTATATTTTATAAACTAATTAATGAGATAAAAATATCCACCCATGACCCAACGAAGCATTGTGTCTATTTTGACATGGTAACATATATGTTTTGGGCAAAACATCAAAATAAATAAATAAATAAATAATCGTACGATGTCCCTCCAAGTCTGAAAACTAGCCATATAGTGTTGCTATTGGTGGTTGAAGCCTTGACGAAGCTCTCTTAATTATTTTTCTTCTCACTGAACACTTGTCCTGTACACTTCTCTGAGATATATTATTTAAATTTATTAATAGGTTATGGACATCTAGAAAAAAAAATGTATAATTGAAAATTTTGAATGGCACAGGTACCATTCACTGCATCATACACAATTTCGAACCAATTACTCACTATTCATGCCTCTATATGACTGGATATATGGTACAATGGACAAATCTACGGATACCGTCTATGAAACTTCACTGAAGAGGGAGGAGGAATGGCCTGATGTGGTGCATCTCACCCATCTAACAACTCCAGAATCAATATACCATCTACGGCTAGGATTTGCTTCCTTGGCAGCCGAACCTCATACATCATCATCAAAATGGTACATGTGGTTGATGTGGCCTGTCACACTGTGGTCCATGATGGTTACCCGGATATATGGTCGCACCATTGTTGTGGAAAGGAATCGTCTTGACAAGTTGAAGTTACAAACTTGGGCCTTACCCAAATACAATATTCAAGTGAGAAACAAATATCATTATTTTTATTTAACATGAATCATGCATCATCAGCTAACTTACCCTAATCGATTATTTGGTGAATAATGCAGTACTTGTTGAAATGGCAAAGAAAATCGATCAATAGCTTGATCGAAGAAGCCATTCGAGAAGCAGAGGGAAAAGGTGCTAAAGTCCTGAGTCTAGGTCTCATGAATCAAGTGAGTATCAATACATAATCATTAGCTAATTAGGGTTTTTAACAGAAGTGAAGAAAATAAAGAAATGGATGACATGTTGTGTATATATCTATCAGGGGGAGGAGCTGAACAAGTATGGAGGATTGTATGTGCAGAGGAAGCCAGAGATGAAAATGAAGGTGGTGGATGGGACTAGTTTAGCAGTAGCAGTAATTGTAAACAGCATACCAAAAGGAACAACACAAGTGCTGCTTAGAGGCAAACTCACCAAGGTCGCTTATGCCCTTGTCTTTGCTTTGTGCCAAAAGGGCCTTCAGGTACTGCCTTGCTTTACAAGTCACAACTCCATTTATAATCTAATGAACCCACACAAGAAAATTGTGTCTGGTGTATATAGGTTGTGATAGTACGTGAGGATGAGCATGAGAAGATTTACGAATCATTCAACAGTAAATCTGCTAGCAATTTGATCCTTTCAAAAAGTTTTTCTCAAAAGGTAATTAGCTATATTTAATAACCCTAATTTGGCCTATATATGTTATAATCTTCGTTTTAACAATAATTTTGGATGAATTTTGATAGACATGGTTGGTGGGAGAGGGGTTGACAGAAGCAGAACAGATGAAAGCAAGAAAAGGGACATTATTCATTCCCTTCTCCCAATTCCCACCGAAGAAACTCCGCAAAGACTGCTTCTACCACTTCACACCAGCAATGGTAGCTCCTCCGTCTCTTGAGAATGTCGACTCCTGTGAGGTCAGTTATTTACTTAATTACCCATGATCTTCGTCAATTTCATCTTCCAGCTAATGAAATGAATTAACTAATTAATTGAATAATTATACGATTATGTACGTGACAGAATTGGTTGCCAAGGAGGGTGATGAGTGCTTGGAGAATTGGTGGGATTGTACATGCCTTAGAAGGATGGAAAGAGCACGAGTGTGGTTACACCCTGTCCAACATTGACACAGTTTGGCAAGCCACTCTTCGACATGGATTTCAACCTCTCCAGACAAAATAAATCTACTCTATAATTAGTTTATATTATATGTATTAGGTTCTTAATTATAAGAGTAATTGTCACCAATGCCCCTTGGAGTGTACGTGAATTCGCATATTGCCCCCTAAACTATTTGGTTTAATGCCTAAAAAAAAAAGTTTATGGGACAACATGCGAATTCACGTACACTCCAGGGGTATTGGTGCCAATTACTCTAATTATAATTATGTTATGCGACTCTTAACACTTGCATGACAATTATATGTCATGTCCTTTATATTTCTCGGCATAATAAATTGATTCAAATTATGTGAATTTTAATTTCAAGCCTTGCGATCAAAATGTTTACTTGATGATACTATTTATAAAAGTAATATTAGACATTACAACTCATGTGGCAGCTGATGTGTAATCTTGAATGAACTTAAAGAATTTTATATTACTGTTGGAATTTTTAATTCTATTGTAGTTTAAAGTTTTAAACTTTTGAATCCAATGGTTACTGGCCGGTAGTTTAAACAATATATATATGATTATATTTGACTTCTTAAATCCAATTTATCCACATTGAATCTAGTGGTTTACTGACCGTTTACGCAGTATAGGATTGGATTTGACTTCTTAAATCCAATTTATGAATGAGAATCGATAAACCGCCTTTCTCTACAGGATTATAAATTGCTGCTGCCTTTTGTATTTTTCTCACCCTCTTTTATCTTCTTCCTCATTTTTTTTTTTTTGAAAGAACTTTTATGTTCTTCTAACTTTCTTTAAAACCAATTACAATTTTATCTTTCATTAAATAATTTTAAATATTATTCCAAAGTTTATTTTTAGTATTTTATCTATTGAAAATAAATTAGATAATCTTATTCAATTTACTTAATTTAATATTAAATATTTTGGTCCAATCTAATAATATTAACCATTCTTATAAAATAACCCTATGATCTTTTCTAGAGTGCCAAATGCAGCCCTTGTTGGCAGCCAAAGTTGGGTGGGATATGTGCAGCACTTAATTCATATTTTGTTATATTTATTATTATATATTTAATTTATAAAATTAATTTAAATCTTGATTTTTTAAATATTATTATAATAAAGTTAATAAATAATATAATTACATTTAGTAATAAGTTAATAACATTTATTAATGATTAAAATAAATATAAAATATAATATTATTAAAAATGTTATTGAAATAATCTTAATAATTAGTATAATTACATCTACAATATAGAAAACCTCAATATATTTATAATTACAATGACCTATATATTTATAATTACATTAAGGGTACGGATATTGACACCCATAAAAATGATAAGCGCACCCATATTTATAAATACACCCATGTCTAAATTTTAAAATTAAAACATTACTAGAAACACCCATCTTAATGCCAATAGTACCCTTATTTAAATGAATGTTTTCATTTTAATACAATTTATTTATAAACCCTCACAAGTTATTAATACACTAAATTTTACAAATGATAAATTTTTAAGTTCTCCAGACTCGAAAACTCTCATAAGTTATAGCAAGCTTTTGTCCAGATTTACTGATCATTAGGTGAGAATTGACGATGAGGAAGTGAATTTTTGTTGAGTTCGATACTTAAATACTTCTCAAGTCCACATTTTAGCTACCACATGCACATCCTGGGAGTACTTAGCCTATCAGGGGTTCCTTATACACAGTTGCAAACATATCACTAAGATGTAGTTTGCAATTGCATGTTATTCGACTTGCTGGAGAACCATCGACTGGATTAGTTACTATTGATGTTTAAAGCTATTTTGAAGAAACGTGAACGGGGAATCATTAATAAATAAAAATAGTGAATATTCAAAAAAAAAAAATTATTAAGAATATTCAAACTATTAACATAACCCATGTTTAATTTCACTTAACGTAGTTTTCACCTTTTTTTTTTTTTTACTATTGGCTATTTCTTCTTTTGAGCTTTAATCCTGGAAAAAGCAAATCACACACCACTAATCCCCAAACCCACGCCCTTAGATCTTTACTTAGGTTTAAAGTTTGATACTTTAGCTAAATGCACACATCTTTTCCCGTCAAATTTTCATTTTGCATCCATAAACCTTTTCCTGTGAAGAGGGTTTATTTTATTTTTAATAAGAAAAACTAGTTCCCAGATTTTTATGTTTCATTTTGGTTTTTTTAATTTTTTTTTTTATATTTTAAATAAAGTGATATAGTTGAAGATATGGATGTAATTAAGAGTTCAAAAATTAAATAGCACTATTTGAGGCACTTTTTGGGAACAGGCACCAACTTACTAACTTAAGTTTAAAAGGCACCATTTATGGTGAACGGACAAAATTGACCCCCACAGTAACCTTCTTCACCATTTTGTTTTCTTTTTTTCTTTCAAAATCCTCTATCAATGAAAGTGGAACCGATGAATCAATGATACTGACCAATCAACGAACAAAAAGGCTCGGGAAGCATGAACTATATAGAAAGTCTCAGAGATACAAAATTAAAAAAAAAAAAATTGATAGTTAAAAAGGCTCGAAAATGTTTGAAAAGGTTCGAAAATGTTCGAAAAAGGCTTATAAAAGGTTTGAAAAGGCTCAAAAAAGGTTCGAAAAAAGTTCGGAAAAGGCTCAAAATGAAGTGTTCGAGCCTTTTTGTACATGAATCGAGCCTTTTTGTATATAAATCGTGCCTTTTTGTACTGCAATCGTGCCTTTTTGAACCTTTATAAATCGAGCCTTTTTGTACATGAATCGTGCCTTTTTGTACTGCAATCGTGCTTTTTTGAACCTTTATGAATCGAACCTTTATGAATCGAGCCTTTTTGTACATGAATCGAGCCTTTTTGTACAGTAATCGTGCCTTTTTGTACATGAATCGTGCCTTTTTGTACTGCAATCATGCATTTTTGAACCTTTATGAATCGAGCCTTTTCAAGGAAAATTCATAGGTTAATCGGTGTAATACACAGTTCGAGCCTTTTAATGAAGTGTTCGAGCCTTTTCATACACTAATGAAAAGGCACGATTGGTGTATGAAAATGCTCGAACACTTCATTTCGGGCCTTTTCATATTTCGGGCCTTTTCATACACTAATCGTGCCTTTTCATTAAGTGTTCGAACATTTTCATTAGTGTATGAAAAGGCTCGAAATGAAGTGTTCGAGCCTTTTCAATGGAAGATTCAAAACCAAAAAAAATCTTTGGGGGCGTTGCCCCCACACCCCCACGAGCTGACCGGGCAGCTCGACCACCGCGAAACGCCACAAAACTAATTATCTAATGAAGATGCGTTGATAATGTTATTGTCTTCAACCTCTATTGGAGGTCTGTTTAAAATCTCATAAAACTTCAAAGTAAGAAAAAGAATGTGTAAAGTAAGGGTATTTTTGTCCGTTCACCATAATAGGTGCCTTTTAAACTTAACTTATTAAAGCACTGACATTGTCACCAAATCAGTTTAAAAAGGTGACATTTCTCACCAATTCCACATGTAATTAAGGGGTGTAAATAGTATTTTGTTTATTTTTAATTAAACTAACTTGTCCTTATTGGTAAATTCCTATTGGGATATTTTTGTAATTAAAATTTTTATTAAAATATGGGTGTGCTTATCATATTTATGGGTGTCAATATCGGCTCCCTTACATTAATCATGTATTCTCATTATTAGTTTTTTTTTTTTATATAATATTACATTTAAAATATAGAGAATTGTAAATGTTTTTAGAATAATAATAATAAATATTGTAATTACATTTATGATTTTGGAATTTTGAAATTATTATTGAAATGATATAAATATATAATATAATTACATTTATCATAATGAAAATTTGTGGAAAAAAAAAATGTAAGTATTTGCAATATATTCATAAATTAAGTTTACAAAGATGAGTAGAATATATAATAATATATATATATATATAATTGTATATATGTTTTTGAGAAGTAAACCAATTAACGAAAAGTATATATAAAAAAAAAAATTATAAAAAGTTGGAGAGTTAAATAAAATGGAATATATTTTAGTTTGTATATTTAGATTTTTAGAAATTAATTCATTGTAATTGTGTAAAACAACTTTAATGTTAGTAAATACCACTTTAACGTTCCAACCAACGTCAAAGTAGTTTCCGACAACCACTCAACGTCAATAAAAGGAACCACTTTAACGTTGAAGTCAACGTCAAAGTGGTTCCCGAGAACAACTACTTGTTGTGAACCACTTCGACATTGGTTGAAACCATTTTAACGTTCAAGCCAATGTTGGAGTGGTTTCGAAAAACTATTCAATGTCAATAAAAGGAACCATTGCTAATGGTTGGGAACCACTTTAACATTGAAATCAATGTCAAAGTGGTTCCCGGGAACAACTGCTTGTTAGGAACCACTTCAACGTTGATAGAAACAACTTTAACGTTTCAGCCAGCGTTGGAGTGGTTCCCAGAAACCACTCAATGTAAACAAAATGAGCCACTATTAATAGTTAGGAACCACTTTAACATTGAAGTCAACGTCAAAGTGGTTCATGGGAACAACTATTCATTAGAAACCACTACAACGTTGGTGGGAATTATTTTAATGTTCTAACCAAGGTTGAAGTGATTCCTATGAACCAATCAACGTCAACAAAAGGAACCTATATTAATGGAAGTGAACCACTTTAATGTTGAAATCAACGTCAAAGAGGTTTTCGGGAACAACTACACATTGAGAACCATTTTAACGTTCTAACCAACGTTAGAGTTGTTCTCGAGAACCACTCAACGTCAACAAAGGAAACAACTTTCAAATTTTAGGAACCACTTTAACATTTTAACCAACATTGGAGTTGTTCTCAAGAACCATTCATTGTCAACAAAAGGAACAACAATTAAATTATAAGTAAGCTTTAATGAATTACTATGTAAAATATTTCCAAATTAAATTACCGTTAGCATATAAAAATTAGTATTTTCCTAAGATAAATTACTGTGTTTTCTAAAGATAAATTAGAAGATAATTGGGTTAGGTTGTGAGATATGAGCAGAGAGATTGAGGTATATGTATTTTTTTTTTTTTCAATCAAATAAAACTATATAAATAATAAAAAAAAAAAAACAATAAGTAGCAAAGGCCAAACCAACCAAAAAATAAGTAATGAGGTATATGTAATTAAGCATTCAATAAAAGTATTATAATATTTCAAAAAATATAATTACACTAAATTATAATTAATTTTTTTTATTATTTAATTTAAATTACGCTCATGATTAATCTAAAATGATTTTAGAAATATTAAATAATAATATATATATATTTAAACTATAGAGAACGAATTACACCCACCTCCCCTGAGGTTTGCTAAATTACAGATGAAAACAACTTTATCATTAATTAACACTCACCTCCCCCCCTGTCAGTCAACATCCGTCAGACTTGACCTTTGACCGAATCAAGAAGGATAATCTTGTCTTTTAACTTATTAAACCCACTAAAAGACAAAAAAATATTTAAAAAACGAAATAAACTGGGATTTAAATATTTAAAAAAACAAACAATATTTAAAAAAAAGTTAACAAAAAATAACCAGACTTTAAAACTAATTAAATTTATAAATAATTAAGACAAAATATTTATAAAAAAACAAAACAAAACAAAGAATTTAAAAAAAAAAAAAAAATCTTTATTCAATTTCTCTCTATCAAACCCCACCAAAGTCCTCCTTCAAGTTCAAACTCCACCAAATCCCCCCAATCTTGTCTCCTCTATTCAATCTCTCGATTTCTCTCCCAACCCACCTCACCTCTTCGCCGTTGCCCACTCCGACTCTCTCACTCTCTTTTATGGGCTTTGTCTTCTTCTTTCTTTTGCACCCATTTTCTTCGTCTGAGCTTCATGATCTTCGGTTTGGATTTGGGCTTCATGATCTTCGTCTGGGCTTCATGATCTTCATCTTCTTCTTTCTTCTGCACCCATTCTCTTGATTTGGATTTGGATTTCGGTTTCGATTTGAAGATAGGATTTGGGGATTAGGGTTTATTTGGCTTACTAGATCGATTTGAAGAAAAGGGAGTTTGGTTTGGATTTGGATTTGGATTTCAGTTTTCTTGTATTAGGATTAGGATTAGGATTAGGATTAGGATTTCGTTTTTTTTTTTTGTCCTTACTGGAAATCTGGAGATGGAGATGGAGATAGATCTTCATATCCAGAAAAAGGAAGATACCGGATCCAACGTCTGATCCTCTGCGTGTGAAGGTGTGTTGGTCGACCTGTTAGGAACGAGTCGGCTTGTTTGGCGAGTGGCCATGACGGAGTGGGTGGTGGCTCTAGCACGTGAACGAGAAATTGGAAATTCGACTTCTTCTTCGAACTGAATAAATTGATGCGAATAGAAGTGGTGGAGGAACGGCGAGTGGTGGGAGTGGTTTTCATGGAATAATTTTTGTTTCCGGGTTGTGTTTTTAAACCAACCAAAAGAGAAAAAAAAAATCATAGTGAAAAAGAAGATGAACAATTTCTTCATCAATTTCTTCATAAATCCATGTCTATTGAATCTGGATTGTGTTTGTGTTTTGTTGGCTTTTGACGATTGCGTTTGTGTTTTGTGTGGATTGTGTTGGGGCTCTTGTATTTGGATTTGGATTTTTTTTTCTTAATGGATTTTCTAGGTTTTAATAGGTGTTTGAATTATTTTCTGGAATTTTTTTCCAGATTTCTTGAAGTGATCTTGAAAAACTTTTTTTTTTGGTTTGGTGATAGTCGATGATGAAGATGGCTGTGGGATGATGAAGATGATAATTGTTTTTTTTTTTTTTTTTTTTTAATTTATGTTTTTTAAGTATAATTAAAAAAAAATTTAATTTATGTTTCTGTTTTTTAATTATTTGTAATATTAATTATTTTATTAAGTTTTTTTTTAATATGCATCATACTTAGGGGTATTTTAGACTTTTATATGGTCTGATATGGTCAAAGGTTAAGTCTGACGGACGTTGACTGACGGGAGGGGAAGTGAGTGTTAGTTAATGATAAAGTCGTTTTCATCTGTAATTTAGTAAACCTCAGGGGAGGTGGGTGTAATTCGTTCAACTATAGATGATAATGAATTCTAATAAAGAAAAGAATCTAAAAGTGGATAACAGAATATTGGCCGTCCACGTGGATGGCTCTTTGTCTTCTTCATTTTAGTCACTGACACGCTCTCAGTCTTCACAGTCAAAAATAAAAAATAAAAAAAAACAAAAAAAAATTGAATTTTCTTCTGGACGAGCTCAAAATCGAACTTGTTTCAATTTTTTATCTCTTCAATCTTCAGACCCCAATAATCGAATTTGAATTCTTTCAAGTTTTTCTCAAAGGGGTTTCGATTATAATGTCGACTCAACCTCACACTCCATCCAATTTCAATTCCAGATCAGTTTCGCCCAAATGCAACACATTGAACCCATTTTCCTTATACACACAAACTGACCACAAAATAAAGCAACGACAACAACAGCAAGCCAAGTGTGCATTTGGGACCACAACGCCACCAAAAATGGTTATACGAGCTTCAACAAAAACAAAAGCGAGAGTTACTGGAAATGGTAATCGTATTTCCATAATACTCTCTGATTCTTGTATTGAGAGTTGAGACCACAACACACACAAACACACAAGAGAAGTGTTTTCAAAAAGCAACATCAACAAATTCACCTCTTTGTGTGCTTTTCTCAAAGAAATTTCTTCTGGAAACCGAGAAAGAGAGAGAGAGTGAGAGAGAAAGAGATGGCCTACCTGTCAAACGGGAAGAGGATACCTGAGTTCCTCATAGTGCATTTACCAGGACAGAGCTCTGAAAGATTGGTAATTTCACTCTCTTTGTTTATGTTTTCGTGATGTGGGTCGGGTTCTGTTTTTCATTTTATTTTTTTGAGTTTTTTGTTGCTTAATTTATTGATTTTGTGGACATGTTAGGGTTTTTTTTTTT
This sequence comes from Acer yangbiense, assembly GCA_008009225.1. Classification (NCBI taxonomy): domain Eukaryota; kingdom Viridiplantae; phylum Streptophyta; class Magnoliopsida; order Sapindales; family Sapindaceae; genus Acer; species Acer yangbiense. The sequence goes on from CM017764.1 coordinate 46,547,232, forward strand.
TTTTTTTTCTTTTTCTGGTTTCATGTTTGATCAGTGATAGGGTTTTATAATTTTTGATTTTTGGATGGGTTTGTTTTCTGTTCTGTGATGTATTATGATTCTATGATGAAAAAAATTGGTTCTTTACATGTTTTGTCATTGTGTGTTGCAGAAATTAGCAGTTCAATTGTGTAAGATGTAGGCTGTAGCTCTCTTTCCCGATTATTGTTTTGGTTATCATTAGATTTGCTAATTAAATCATTAGACAGAGAGGAGAGATACCTTTGTTTTTTCTGTAATTCTGTTGGATCAAGCTAGTTATTATGTATTTGAAGTTGGAATTTTGCTATGTGTGATGGATTGATGTGAAATGTGTTTACGATCATGTATGCATGCGTATCGAAGTATACAAATATACGTAGACAACAGTTTTTATCTTGGAACTCATAAAAGATTATGTGAAAGAGTACAATTAGAGAAAGAAACACACATTAAATGATATTCAATTGATTTTTAGATTTTATGATTGATATGACTGACATTCTACTATTTTCTTTTGTAGCTCATCCCAGATTCTTTTGTAACATCCTGTAATAGACGGTTGCCTAAGAATGCTGTCCTTAGTAATTATATAGGAAGTTCGTGGCATGTGATCTTGGATTGCATTGACGGAAGGGTGTTTTTTCTAAATGGATGGCAAAAATTTTTCAAAGATAATTCTATAGAGTATGGGGATTTTTTAATCTTTAGATATGACGGTCAACGTGGATTCAGTGTCAAAATTTTAGGAACTTCTGGATGTGAAAAGCTAGAAAGTAGTGCTAAGGGAACATCATACATGAATGAGGTGAAATTGGAAGGAGGTGAAGAGGAAAAAGAGAAGGAAGAAGAAACAAAAGAAAATGACAATGAAGACTATGAGGATCATGATCATGATAGTGATAACAATGATGACAGTAATGGTGATAACAATGATGACAGTAATGACAGTGATTATATCGATGAGGAGGAGGAGATTTCAACCAAAGAAGAAGCTATCAAAAAGAGTAGAGCTGGGAAACAGAGTGGTGGAAGCATAGGTAAACATTCTAATTCTTGTATTCTTTGAACTTATATGTATGTGTGAATGCCATACTGATGAGAGCTTAGATTTATATGAGATAGTTTTGACCCAATGGCTTAATTGATTCACGAGGATCTAAGACAATTATATGAGATAGTTTTCACCTAATATCTTAATTGATTCAGGAGGATCGAAGACAAGGGCTGCTGTTAATGTTGAAGGAGACTCTAAGCGAATTAAAGTTGAAGGAGGCTCTAAGCGAATTAATGTTGTCAACATTGAAGAAGAAGAAGAAGAGTCAACTATTAGAAAGAGCCGAGTTCGAAAGCAGAGTGGTGGAAACAATGGTAAAGATTGTAATTCTTGTGTTGTTTTAATTTAAAGTTATTTCATTCCGTGTATGTGTGAATGTCATTCTGATGTGAGCTTGGATTTGAATGAGAAAGTTTTAACCTACTGATTTAATTTGATTCAGGAGGATCTAAGAAATGGACTGCTGTAAAGGTCGAGGGAGGCTCTAAACGAACTAATACTGTCAACATTGAAGAAGAAGAAGAAGAATATGAATCAACTATCAAAACGGGTAGAGCCCAAAAATGGAGTGGTGGAAATACCGGTAAAAATTGTAATTCTTGTGTCCTTTTAATTTAAATGTTGTTCTATTCTATGTACATGTGTGAATGCTATGGTTTAATTTATTGGTTTGAATGTATTGGTTTAATTTGGTGCAGGAGGATATAAAAAAAGGGTTATTGTGAGGATTGAAGAAGAAAAAGAAGAAGAAGAAGAAGAAGAAAGTAGAGACTGGGAAAACAGTGATGAAAACAATGGTAAACCAAACACCACATAAATGTGTGCTTGGATTTGTCTATGATAATTTTAACTTGTTGGTTAATTTTGATCCAGGAGTATCTGGGAAAATGCTTGCAGATAAGATTGGAAGAGGCTCTACAAGAACTTGTGATTTCCTGTTAGAAGAAGTTGACGTATCAAAATATATTCAACCTCGAAATCCCCATTTTATTGCAAAACTGAGGGCAGGTCCCAAAAGGAACATATTGGTAATAATCTCAGCTTCTATTAACTGCTGCTATGCTGCTACTGTTATAATCTTTTATGATTCTACATGTTATGTTATAATTAAATATTAAGACTTAAAACTCGAAAACTTGATATTGGCCGAAGTGCAATAATTCTTGGCATTTATCATTACTTGCAGCAACCGGTTTGTTTAATTATGAAACCAAAATGTGAAATCACCGCTAATTCTTTTCATTTGCTTAGGGTGGATATTGTCACAAAATTTGTGCCTGTAAATATTGAATTCGTTTGGCCTGAATTTTATTGGGGCCACACCATCAAGATTACTGTATGTAGTTGCTAACGTTAGAATTATTTTCATTATTTCAGCCTATACCATCGAAAGTGATTAACTTTTGGCAGCTTAAATTACCAAATCTGGTGTTCTTCCAAAACAACCGTGGGAGGCAATGGCGTGGAAATGTTTTCAGCTGGAAGGATGGTCGGTTCTGGATTAGTGGGTGGAATGATTTCTGCTTGGGGAACAATGTGAGTCTGAATGACAGGTGCATTTGTGAATTTCTACCGCGTAATATTCGAGGGGAAGATATCATAAATGTGCACATCGTTCCCAAAACTGGTTCAAGCTAGCCAAAAGAAGCAAAGTGTACTCAAAAAAAGCAAGGCTGAAATCAAACATTTTCATTTTCAATGTTGATCCATCTAGTATGTTTTAACAAAAAAAACAGTAAATATGGTAGCTTTGTGGTGAACCCAGTTGAGGTTTCGGGGGTGGTACCGAACACTTTTATATAAGATATGTTTGCAGTGTTAAATATTCTGTCAACTTTGTTCCTTTGGAAATATGGTAGCATTGTGGTGAACCCAGTTGAACCCGGTTGAGGTTTCGAAGGGGGTACCCAACACTTTATATAAGATATGTTTGCAGTGTTGAATATTCTATCAAATTTGTTCCTATGCAATCATATAAACCTTTGTTCTGTTATTTCTATTTTTTGTCCTAGGAATCAATGATCTACTTGAATAATTATCCTGCAATTTCCTTGTGAAAGGCTAGGTATCTCAGGAAAAGATTGCATAGAGGTTCAGAACAGGGAAGGGATCTGCCCTATTTTGCACCGGTGATAGTAAGGGTGCGTTTACTGATCATGAATTCAGTTTCGAGTAAACTTTTTCATAATTCACGATTAGTAAATGCACCCTACTAATTAATAATAATTATAATCTCTCACCTTTGCTCCACTATCTTAAAAGAAAAATGTTGGAAACAAATGAAAGCAATATGGACCCTCTATTAAAATGATCATATTATTTTCAACGGTCCAGATGGGTTCATCAGATATGAAACTAAAGATAGATAACACAAGATGACTTAAAATAAGTGGTCTGAATTTTGTTGGCTCATATCTAAAGGTGCACAAACATGTAATCTGCTTTTCAACCAACCATCCTCTCCTCACCTTATCCACAATCTCCCATACAAGTTTTCGTCTTTCTTCATTTCCCATCATCTCTGCAAAACTCCACACAAGAAAACACATAAACAGGTAATGTAAAATCCTAATCTCTCCTCCACATATCACAACCACTCTTGCAACTTATTATATATAATATATAATATCTCATCTCTGTGCTTGTTTTGATTTGTTGAGGTTGTGGGTGCAGATCAATATAATGGCAACAGCATCAGCTACACTTTCACCAGCAACATTCATGGCTGCTGCAGCCACAGCAACCAAAGCAAGAAAAACCATGAAAGTGAACCACAACATATCAGGGCTTAACTCATTTGGTGGTCTGAAAGCAGAGAATGGTGTGACTTCACTTGGTGTTCCTGTATGCACAGAGCAATCATTTGCAAAGATTGTGAGCTCACTCAGAGCTCCATCTTCAAAAGGAAGAAGAAATAGGGGTGGTGGTGCTTTGTCTTCAACATGTAATGCAGCTGATGAGATTTTCAAGATTGCAGCAATCATGAATGCACTCACTCTTGTTGGAGTTGCTGTTGGCTTTGTTCTTCTTCGAATTGAAGCTTCTATTGAAGAAGCTGAGTGACAATTTTCAGTTACTAAGTTTTTTTTTATGTGTATTTGTATGGTTTTTTTTTTACAAATTTTTATCTTACTTGTGTAGAACAACTTAATTGATTATTTTGAGGTACCTGAAACAAAGTAGAAAAACTGAGTTTCAGTTCAAGACTTTGATGAATCTTTTTACATTAGAGAAGCTATATATATATATATATATATTCAAAATTAAAAACACTTTATTAGTAGATATTGTGAGTGTTTGGAAGAAGATGATAAACAATTAAACATTGAAGTGAAATCACTCTTGAAGGTGGAAGAGAAATAGGAATGTTAAATTGATAAATCGTATGCTCTTTCGGTCTTTACCCCTAAGCCATCATATTTACTAAGCAAACTTTCTTAGGTTTTAGAGGCAATTTGGAATGTAATTTCATAAAAATCATTCTCATTAAAGATCTCTAACAAAATCAATATTAACTTTTGTTATAGTCACTTGACTACTTACAATCTTAGCACATTGAGATATCTTCTTACAAATCAAACTAATTAACACAAGTGATTAGTGATCTTATCACATTGATATATTATACAAACCAAACTAATACATGTGATGGTTATTCAGACAACATGACTTGATATTAGTGGATCACATATTAGTTGATCTAGGCTGTAACCCAATCATTTGACAAGTTATAAATTCCAGTGTTGCAGAAAATGCTAGGCGCTAGTCGGGCGGTGACCCCCCTGCCTAGCGCCTAGCCCGCCTAGTCGGGGACTAGGCGGCTGGCCGGAAGTCGACCGGCGGCAGGCCGATGGTCGGTCGGAATTTTTTTAATATATTTTTTTTGTTGTAATCGAGTAAATGTTCATACTATTTCATATATTGAACATCAAATTGAAAATAAAATTCTAAAAAACTCAATATTGAAAATCAAAATCCATAAAAAAAAACTAAACAAAATCTAACAAACTCAATCAAATTCCAAAAAGTCAACATATTTGGTCAACAGCGACTAGTCATTAACTTTGGCCGACTAGACCAACTAGGCGGTAAACCACCTAGTCGGGGCGACGGACCGCCGACTAGGGACTGGCGCTGACTTTTGCAACACTGATAAATACATCCTTATCCTGTTATCCATACATATATAAATCAAGCACATAAAGTAAGACTATAATCTCCTCAAACACAGAAATATTATTATTGAGTGTACAAATGTCTTTGTATTGAAGATTTTTTCTCATTGTCATTTCAGAACATCACATCCATCTGGAAGTTGCAAAGAATGTGATTGGATTTACCTCTGTGAATGGAATCTATATATACTTCAGTTTATTTACTTTTAATTTAACTTATTTTGCTTGACTGGAGCAAGATAATCATAGGATCTCTTGCTATATGATCATCAGATAACCAAGAATAATTTCAGGTCCAAGACAAGATCAATAAAATTGTCAAGCAACATCACATTCTAAGCTATCATCTTTTGACTAACAACAGTCCATCTTGTTCTTTTCTATGGATATTATTGATCCCTTATCCCACTGTAGAAGATTAGATTAAGATTTGCGGGATCCCGACTCTATAACGTCACAGAGTGATTACTTTGAGTGACTTTGTAACGTCTACAGAGTTCCCGCACTTAAAAACATGCAGAATCCTGTGTAATCAGTCCTCTCCTCTTTTTCTATATATACATATGCTATGAATCTTCCACACTACATCTATTTCTTTCTTATACTGAAAAATACCATGGAATTCTCCCTTCATCTGCAAGAAGTCATAGTCTTCTCTACATTTCTTTTTACTATTATCTTTCTTTGTTTGACTATAAACACAACCATAAGGAACAAGAGAAAAGGCTGCAGGAATCCACCAGAGCCAGCAGGGGCATGGCCTATTATCGGTCACCTTCATCTTCTCGGATCAAACCAGCTGCTACATCGAACACTCGGGGGGATGGCTGACAAACATGGAAAGGCCTTTTTGATCCGTCTTGGAATTCATCGAGCACTCGTGATTAGTAGCTGGGAAGTGACAAGAGAATGTTTCACCACCAATGACAAGGTCCTCTCTACACGTCCAAAGTCCTTGGGTGCAAAGATCCTGGCCTATGACCATCACATGATCGGCTTTGCTCCATATGGAATGTATTGGCGCGATGCTAGGAAGGTAGCCACCGTTGAGCTTCTGTCGAATCACCGCCTTGAGTTACTAAAAAATGTCCGCAACAAGGAAATCAACTTATTCATAGCAGAATTGTATGCACAATGTGTCCAAAATGGAGGCCTTGTTGTTGTGGAGATGAAGGAAAGATTCGGGTACTTAGCAGCAAATGTTATAGTGAGAATGATTGCTGGTAAGCGATATTTTGGCACCGATGATGGTGATCATGATCAAGAAGAATCAAGGCGATTCCAAAAGGCCTTCGGCGATTTCTTTTATCGAATAGGGTTGTTTACTTGTCGGATACAGTTCCATTTCTTGGTTGGTTAGATGTTGTGAAGGATTATACAAGTAAAATGGAGAAGACGGCGAGAGAGTTGGATTATGTGCTAAGGAATTGGGTAGATGAGCATCGCCGGAGGAGACTCAATCGAGACGTTGGTGATCATGAGGAGCAAGATTTCATTCATGTGTTGTTGTCAGCCATGGATGATGACAAGATTTCTGCTCATCAAGATGCCAATACTACCATTAACGCAATTTGCTTGGTATATTTATGATATAGGATTCTTTGGGAGCTTCCGCAGAGGGGCAAACGATCTTCGATTTGAGCTCATATATATATGAGCTCAAATCGAAGATCGTTTGCCCCTCCACGGAAGCTCCCAAAGTGTCCTACCCAGCAATTCAGTAACAATTGTAATATGTACATGAAATGAAAAGAAATGAACATTTTCTCGTGTTTGTTGCAGAGCCTAATTTTAGGTGGCAGTGATACAACAATGGTGACACTGACATGGGCAGTCTCTCTGCTATTAAACAACCGCCATGTACTGAAGAAAGTGCAGGAAGAGCTCAACGGCCATGTGGGGAAGCACCGGCCAGTGGAAGAATCAGACCTGAAGAATCTGGTTTACTTACAAGCCATTGTCAAGGAAACATTGAGACTATACCCTGCTGTACCGCTATCAGCGCCACGTGAGGCCATGGAGGACTGTACCATAGCTGGATTCCACATCCCAGCAGGCACACGCCTTATCGTGAACCTGTGGAAGCTTCACCGCGACCCCAGCATTTGGGTGAACCCTTCAGAGTTCATACCAGAGAGGTTTATCAATGACCATGCCAATTTGGACGTTAGTGGTCTCCATTTCGAATGTCTACCATTCGGTTCTGGTAGAAGGAAGTGTCCTGGGATCTCGCTCGCGCTTCAAGTGCTGCACTTGACCCTGGCAAGGCTGCTTCACACATTTGAATTGAAGACGGTCTCGGAAGCAGCAGTTGACATGAGTGAAGGTCCTGGATTGACTGTCCCCAAAGCTACTCCATTGGAGGTTGTCCTTACTCCAAAGCTACCTTATTCCACGCTATTTGATTCCAAAAACAAAGAAGAATAATTGGGTCTAAGTTAGTTTTTACTGTGAATGTATAATTTCTTGATCATCTATCAATTCCATAAGGTCTGAATGACATGGCAGTATTCAAAATGATTCTAAACTGAGACCATGTATAATTTACGACTTGTTAATTTTTCTTATGAAAACTTGTCTCTAAAATTATCACAACAGATCAAGTAGGTCTAATCCAAGTTCCCTACCCACCGATCACCACAATTGCTTGCCATTATTGTACGTGATAGACAACAAGTTGTTAAATTGTCATTCTCATTTGTCACTATAAAGCAACTGAGATGCCATTATTACATGCAAAAAAAAACATGTCAATGTTGTGAAAAGTTGGATTTCCACCACTTGCCCACTTGTTAGACTGACAACCTACTTGCCGCTTGAATGTGTGGAGGAGAATGAATGATTTGCTTCATTATCCGCCTTGGAATTCATCGAGCACTCGTGATTAGTAGCTGGGAAGTGACAAAAGAATGTTTCACCACCAATGACTCTATACGTCCCAAGTCGCTAGAAGGAAAAATCCTGGCCTACGACCATCACGTGATCAGCTTTGCTCCATATGGACCTTATTGGTGCAATGCTAGGAAGGTAGCCAACGTTGAGCTTCTGTCGAATCACCGCCTTGAGCTGCTCAAGCATGTCCACGACACAGAAATCAACTTATTCATAGCAGAATTGTATGCACAATGTGTCGAAAATGGAGGCCTTGTTACTGTGGAGATGAAGGAAAGATTCAGATACTTAGCAGCAAATGTTATAGTGAGAATGATTGCTAGTAAGCGATATTTTGGCAACGATGATGATGATCATGAAGAAGAAGAATCAAGGCGATTCCAAAAGGCCGTTGGCGATTTCTGTTATCAAATGGGGTTGTTTTACATCTCAAATACCGTTCCATTTCTTGGTTGGTTAGATGCAAGGCTGGTCTTAATGTATTTGAGCCCGGGGCGAGAAATCTGAATCTGATTTTTTTTAATATATTCTATACATAAAATTAAAAAAATAATTAGGCCATTCCTTCACGATCACAATTTTTTAAATATATTCTATACATATTATATAAAAAATGAATTGGGTCCATTTTATAAATATATTATATATATATAATTTAAAACAAAAACGAATTGGATCCATTTTTATAAATATATTCTATACATATAATTTTAAAAAAAATGAATTGGACCATTCATCACAATTCTATTTTCTTTGGGCCCTCAAAACCCAATAATACATACTGACTTTAATAAAATAAAAATTGGGGCACAAGACTGTTGCACTCAATGCACCACTCCTGGGCCGGCACTGGTTAGATGTTATGAAGGGTTATACAAGTAAAATGAAGAAGACGGCAAGAGAGTTGGATTATGTGCTGGGGAATTGGGTGGATGAGCATCGCCGGAGGAGACTAAATTGCGACGCTAGTGATCATGAGGAGAAGGATTTCATTCATGTATTGTTGTCAGCCATGGATGATGACAAGATTTCTGCTCATCAAGATGCCAATACTACCATTAACGTGATTTGCTTGGTATGTTTATGATATATGACACTTTGGGAGCTTCCACGGAGGGGCAAATGATCTCTGATTTGGGTCCATAATATAATATCCCCTCCGTGGAAGCTCCCAAAGTGTCCTACCCCAGCAATTCAGTAACAATAATTAGTACACGAAATGAAAATTGTATATGTTGTGTTTATTGCAGAGCCTAATTTTAGGTGGCAGTGATACAACAATGGTGACACTAACATGGGCTGTCTCTCTGCTATTAAACAACCGCCATGTCCTGAAAAAAGCGCAGGATGAGCTCAACGTCCATGTGGGGAGCCACCAGCAAGTGGAAGAATCAGACATGAAGAATCTGGTTTACTTACAGGCCATTGTCAAGGAAACATTGAGACTATACCCTTCTGCACCGCTTTCAGGGCCACATATGGCTGTGAAGGACTATACCATAGCCAGATTCCACATCCCAGTAGGCACACACCTTATCGTGAACCTATGAAAGCTGCACCGTGACCCCAACATTTGGGTGAACCCTTCAGAGTTCATACCGGAGAGGTTTATCATTGACCAATCCAGTTTGGACGTTAGAGGCTTCCATTTCGAATGTATACCGTTCGGTATATAAACCCCATTAGGGTATCGTACAAAATAAGCCATACAAAAAAGATGGCATGGGATGTATGGATAATGGTTCAAAGAAAGAAAATGTTTTTCATGGAAATATTTTTGTAAACTTTCTTCTATTGTTTTCATTTTCATATTTTATGGTTATTTATGTTTATTGACGGTTTATTGATGATTATCGATGGTTATTGATGGATTTTTATGGAGTTTCATGCCTATTTCTATTTTTAAATTTTTATTTTTTTTAAATTTCAACAATAACTATGGAAAGGTCTTTTTAATCCGCCTTGGAATTCATCGAACACTTGTGATTAGTAGCTGGGAAGTGGCAAAAGAGTGTTTCACCACCAATGACAAGGTCTTCTCTACACGTCCAAAGTTCTTAGCTGTGAAGCTGATGGGTTATGACCATTTCATGCTTGGCTTTGCTCCTTATGGATCATATTGGCGTGATGTTAGGAAGCTAGCCACCGTTGAGCTTCTCTCGAATCACCGCCTTGAGTTGCTCAAGCATGTCCGTGACATGGAAACCAACTCTTTCATAAAAGAATTATATGCAGAATGTGTCAAAAATGGAGGCCTCGTCGCTGTACAGATGAAGGAAAGATTTCGGGACTTATAATTAGCAATGAATATTATAGTGAGAATGATTGCTGGTAAGCGATATCTTGGCAACGATGATACAAGTGGTGATGAAGAAGAATCAAGTCGATTCCAAAAGGCCTTGGGTGAATTCTTTCCTCTGGTGGGGTTATTTTTGGTGTCAGATACCATTCCATTTCTTGGTTGGTTAGATGTTGTGAATGGTTATGTAAGTAAAATGAAGAAGGCAGCTAGGGAGTTGGATTATGTGCTCGGGAATTGGGTGGATGAGCATCGCCAGAGGAGATTCAATCAAAACATCAGTAGTTGATATGAGTGAAGGTTCTGGATTGACTGTCCCTAAAACAACACCACTGGAGGTGATCCTTACTCCAAGGCTACCTTCCATGCTATATGATTTTAACAAGCAAGAAGAATAATTGCCTCTATTGTCACAGGCTCCTTGGTAATCACCCATGTGGCATCAGTCTAGCTAGGCTTTCTCCATCTGGGAAAAGGCTTTCGTATTTAAAATCTCAAGCATGTAAAACATATATATTAATGCTATATAGCACGTAAAACATATACAGAATATCAATATCACACTGTGTAATACTATGAAAGTGCCATAATTCCACTCAAAAAACTAGATTTCAACATAGAAAGGTTGAAGTTCAGCTATTAGAATTCAACATCTCTTGTTTAGTTAGGGTCACTGAACTATTTATATGCAGATATATACCGATCTAGTTACCACACCAGTATGATGCTATGTCCAAAGTAAACGATATCATACTATGTCTAGGAACTTAACAACCTTGTGATTATAATGTTTTAACCGAAGAGAAACCAAGCTTCCTATGGAATTAATTTGGTAGTTCAAGCACGGCCGCCAGTTATATAAACTTTGGTTGAAAAACTCAGGAGCTGTTTGTTTTTTTATCTAAAGTCTTATAAGACCTTAATTTGTTAGACATATGGATAAATATTATAAATTAAGATCCTATAATATGTTTGGTTTTTTCATTTTGGATGACTTATTACAAATATAAAATTGATAAGGTTGTATTAGGGTTTCTTCAAATTTAGGAATTTTTGGAAAATTGATTTTTAGGATTTTATTATGTGCAGATAAAATTATAAATGTATGAATTGTTATAGGACATTTGTAGAAATTTACTAAAAAACTTTATTGTATCACTTTTTGAATAAAATAAAAGTAAAAAAATTTCGCTTTTTCTAAAAGACATATATATCTTAAAATAAGATATAAGTTGGAAAAACAAACAAATTAATTTATCTTAATTTAAGATATAAGAAGCAATAAGTCTTATAGTGAAAAAAACAAACAGCCCCTCAGATATTCCAGCAAAAAGAATTGGAAAAAGTTATAATTGATAAACTAGAAATAATACAATCTATTTTATTGATGGCAGCTTTTTAAGTACTTCAACAACCTTCACTATACATGAAAATGTCTAGTTTGCATGACATTGTACATCATTTTAAGTATGAGATTACTTTAAGCTATAAATGGCCATAGAGACATCACCGACTTTACTGTGAAGTTGCTCATACTCGATTGACTGGTTCCTTGAGGCATATTTTCTAGCTGAAATCAAGAAAATAGATCCTGTAAATGTCCATATCCCAGACAATATCCAACTAAATTGCAAGTTAGCTAGTGCCCTTGCTCTGAAATCTGCCTCGTGAGAGCCACAGATCACTGCTCCATGCATATTGCTATTGATGGCCTCTGCCAACTGCTTAGTGCATCCCTGTGGAACAAACTGAGGATCCCAGAGCACGAACCCCATGTTCACAAACCAGCACCCTTGGAACACAACCGAAATTGAAAGAATAAGAGCTGCAAGAAAATTGGTTGGGAAACAAGCTGCTGATAAAGCTGCAACAAGGGAGACAAACACTATGATCTGAAAGAGCAAATGGTAATGGCCTTCAATCCCAACATGATCGGCTGAGTGGAAATGGATCAGGAAAAGTTCTTGCCCAAAAACGGAAGCTGCAAGGATTCCAGGAAGCACCGAAAGGATATCGAACGAATGAGATAAATCAGCATAAAGGGTGAAACATGCAAATATTGCAAGATGGAGAAAGATGGTAGCATGCTCAGAGTTGTCAAGCTTCAAAGTGAAGCGAACATAAGGGAAGTCTAAAGGGAAATCTAAAACTTGCAAGAGAATGGCGAATATGGAGAAAGATAAAATGGAAAAGAGTTCCAAGTGTTTAAGCTTTGAAAGACGGCCACTGAATGGGAACCAAAACCTTACTTTAAAGTTACTAGAGCCTTTGAGGCAGTAGTCTCTGATAGTATTGATGGTGTGCCATAGACCAAGGAGAGCGAGTGCCAAACCCGGTACTAAGTGTCCTAAAAATGTTCCCATGGAAGTTTCAGTTTTCAAAGATCAACGTTTTGTCTCCATGGCGATCACCACCCAAAACTTAAATAAACATGAAACAAAACACAAAGCAACAAAAGTAAATGGTAATCTATTCAAACATTTGGTGCATGGTGCATGTGTTTCCACAAACAAAGATGCAATGAAAAGCCACCCATTTTGTGCAAGTTAAAAAGATGATGGGATATCTTAAAGGAAACAAAGATGCAATGAAAAGCCACCCATTTTTAAAAGATGATGGGATATCTTAAAGGAAACAAAGATGCAATGAAAAGCCACCCATTTTGTGCAAGATAAAAAGATGATGGGATATCTTAAAGGAAATTGGATTAACTATTAACTATGTCAAAAGTCAATGAAGATCATCAAGACCATGAAAATTAACTTTAAAATTGAGTATTTCTATGATCTACTTCAACTTTTACCACGTCAAAAATCACCTACAATTATCAGCAGTGCTACAGGAGGTCATCTTTTTGTTGCTAGAGGTTGGTTTTTATAGATACAAACAAGCCAAGTCTTGCTCAGTGCAAGATAAAAAAAATTGTCCCTTCAAGATTCTGAGGGACAAATGATTATCCCATCTGTATGACTGTATGTAGTGGAGTATGAGATGTGTCCAATATAATAAGTGTAGCAAATAAGATGTTACCACTTGTTCAAGAAGTCTAATTGTATACGGAATCTCATTTCATCATAGAGTCATATAATGACAATAAAGTTGCAAGATTCAAAGAATATTACCTTGGTATTACAATGGTCTCTGCAAAAATTTTGTTTGCATGGGTCCAACTCCACTATAAAAAGTTGAAGTTTACAGTACCTGCAAAAAGAAAAATTTATGAAGCAAGGAAAAAATCATAGAAAATAACAAGGCATGTAAGACATTAGAGTTGGGATCTATTGAGCTTGATAGATATAAAATCTAATGAACCAAACCTCCTCAAACCTGCTGCAATGATCTCACTTTAAGGTGTTTGAACTTCTATTAACCCAACCCAACCCATCTCCATCAATTCATTTTTCTGAAGGTATTTAAATATCTCAGGGATATTGAAGAACTATACAAAAACCGAACAAGATAGGTTGAAAGTAGCCTCTAATACATATCAGTATATAGCCTTTGATTAAGCTTCCTGGTTTAATCAAATGCTACATGAGACCCAATTAGAGAATTTCTTTTCTAACACCAAGTTTACAGTAAGATTGAATCAATCTACATGCTAAATATATGTCTGCCTTTGAGTGTATTTATTAAGGCCACGGGCTGGTCCACGGAAAAATTACCCACGACCCCCTGCAGACAAAAGCTTCATAAATGATGGAAGATTAGCACCATCACAGATTGTGAAAACTACTAAAACTATTCACAAACTAGACCTTCATAGTCCAAAAGCACCAAACTGCAAAATAGCTCTGATTTTCACATGTAAATATGTAAATTAATGAATGGAAAATCTATATTGAGTACAGGGATGGAATAAGAGGTGCCATTTCTGATATCTTTATAACTGAATTGTAGAGACTCAGAAATCAGAAAGAAATGAATTAAGCTCATAAAGCAGATTAGCTGAGAATTGGATCAATGAACTCAGCATGAGAAACATTTTGCCCTAGATGACCAGAAGGAAGATGTACTTTTGACTCTGGTATTAAAATCATACAGAATTGTTGGGGTGAACAATTAGATAAATAACTTATCAGTAGCATAACAGAAGTTGCATTCAAGGACATCGCTGGTCGAAAGTATGCTCAATACACCAATTACATTTCAGATAACTTAAAAATACAAAATGCATACAGCAGGATAGTTTGGTACTGGGTTACCAACGAGTGACAAAAAAAAAATGCCATATAATCTTACAAATTACAAAAATCAGGCCAACCCCCAAAACTGATATACATAATATCTTATTAACCACATTCAAATTTGTCCAGTCTAATGTCACAAACTTATTCTATGCATGCAGGCTTCTGAGAGAAATCAAAAAAGTTCATAGCTAACCTATTGACAATCTTGGAAACAAGAACTTCTCTTTTTGGTGAACAAACAAGAAAAGCCCCTTCTGTAACTCTCTATTATCTGTAACTCTGTAAGTAGTTAAGATGTTGCAGGCTAGCAAATTATCATGAATCACACCTTTCCGAGGCCTTATCAACATCCCCTATTCTCTCAATCAAAGAGAAGTATGTGCTGTCATCAGGAGTGATTCCTTTACTAACCATTTCTTTAAGGAGCTCTTCTGCAAGATCCCCTTGCTGGTTTTTGCATAAACCCTGTATAAGGGCATTGTAAGTGAGAAGAGTGGGATTGAAACCAATACTCAACATCTCATCTCGGACTCTAAAAGCATCCTTCATGTCACCTCTCCTACTGTACCCACTAATAAGTGTGTTGTAACTAACATGATCAGGTTTAATCCCTTTTCTCTTCATCTGATCAAGAAGCTCACGGGCTTCTTCGATTTTTCCCTCTCTACAATACCCTTGCATTATGGTATTGTAGGTCACTTCATCAGGACGAATTTTCATCTCATCCATCTTTTTCAATAGTGAGAACGCACTGTCAATGTTACCATTAACACAATGACCATCAATCAAAGCATTGTACATAACAAGATCAGGCGAAATGCCTGTAGCCGTTATCTTTTCAAACAATTGATCTGCTTCCTTCATTCTATTCTGCTTACTCAAAACATAAATAAGTGATGTGTAAGTCACCCTTGTTGGCCAAATCCCTCTACTCACCATTTCATCATGGAGGCTAAAGGCTTTCTTTGCATTCCTGCATTTGCAATACCCATTGATCAAGATATTATATGTTATGGAATCAGGGCGAATCCCCTTTTCTCCCATTTCTTTTATCATATCATCAGCTTCACCTATCTTACCTTCCATAAATAAAGCATGAATCAACAAATTATAAGTCGAAGCAGTCGGGACTATACCCTGCTTCACCATCTCATCCCTATAAGTAAAAGCCATCCCCAAATCCCCTTTATTGCAATATGCGCCAATCAGGATGTTATATGTCACAGCAGTTGGAACCAATCCGTTCTCTTTCATCTTCCCAAACACCTCAGTTGCCTCCTCAAGTTTTCCTTCCTTACACATCCCACTGATAAATGAACCATAGGTATAAGAGTCAGGTTCGACACCTCTACTATCCATTATATTCAAAAGCATTCGAGCCCCCTCGATTCTCCCTTTCAAACAATACCCATGAATGATTGTATTATACGTGACAACATTAGGCTTGATCCCTAAACTCTCCATAAATCCTATAAACTCTTTTGCCTTCTTCAACTTCCCTTCCTTACACAACAAGTTGATCATTATATTATAAGTGTACACACTCGACGTAATCCTCATCTTAAACATCTCAGCATACAAAACCCAAGCTCTCTCTGTACTATTTAACCTCGAACATAAACTTAACATAGCATTACAAGTCTGAATCCTCGGAACAAAACCGTTCTCTTTCATAATATTAAAACACTCAAAAGCATCATCACTTCTCTTCAATTCACAACAAACCCTTATCAAAAAATCAAACACAATGCTACTTTCAGTACCTAACTCGTCACGGGCAAGTGCCAGCTCCTCGAAAACCCCTCTAATGGAAGCATTGCCGATACTTAAGGTCTCTTTTAAGAGCTGCAAAGTTGGTTTTGGTGATGGTAACCGAGAGATCACCGCTATAGCAAGGCAACGTGTTTTGACATCAAAAACGTGACCGAAATCAATGTGGGTTGTGAACTTGAGAGCTAATTCAGGGGTTTTGTGAAGATTCAAAAGGGTTGTTTTGATTAGAGAGGGAGTGAGTTTTGGCGCCAGGTGTTTGATAAAATGCCACTGAGAAGACTCGATATAGCCATGTAGCAGCTCATGGGTTATTTCAGGTGGGATTTTTGTGGGGATTTTGGGAGTTTGTTGGGTTGTATTCGATTGTGGGGTTGAAGAGAAAAACGAACAGAAGTGAGATTGGTTAAAGGGAGTTACAGATTTGAGGTTTTTGTGCTTGAGAACTTGAGAGAGTTTGTGAGATTTCATGTTAGAAAAGATAGAGAAAACTAGAAAAGTCTAAGGAGGTTTTTAAAGGCCGTCACAAGTGACAAGTGACTGGGGGTGCGTAGTTACGATTGTTTCATAACTTTATAGTTCCTATATTTACCGGATTGTCTACTCATGGAGAAAATCTTGCATGCACCTGGTGTAATACACCTTATCCAATGGATGCATGCCACGTGGTATATAGAATTCATTTGATTATACTCTTGCCACATGGTATGCACCTATCCAATGGTTGCATTGCACCGGATGCATGCAATATTCTCTCTCCCTACTCATGTAGCAGTACAAATCATATTTTTCATTGTATATGGATCAATTGCTGTCTTCTTGATGCAGCTAATTTATCATTTTTCCCATTCAATCTATCAATTGCTATGATTTTCTAATTTGATCGACAATTCTAATACAAATCTAAAATTCCAAGGACAAAAAAGTGCTCCTTTGAAAGAGTTTGTTTACCGGTTAAAAGAGTTTATTTAATTAAAAAAGCTCTTTTCAATTTTATTTTTTTCGTCGTTTGATTGTCATTTAATAAAGCTTTTGGATGATTAAAAAAATTGTTTTATGTCTACCGGGAGAAGCCCAAATTTAAAGTTTTTTCAAATAGATTTTTTGGAGTTTTTTTTAATAAAACTAAAATCTCCAATATAACCCTTTAATTTAATATTTGCTTGAGTATTTTGGTAATTCTATCATTAAAAAAAAACTCTTTTTAAATTGACAACCAAACGACCAATGACTTTCATTTAAAAGCTCTACTTCTAAAATATCTATATCTAAAATATATAATGCAAAAAGATCTACTTGAGAAGCTCTTCCAAACGAACTATAAGGCTACAAAATCTAAAAATTCTAAAAAATATATTTGAGATAAGTTGAAAAGAAATATATACATAGTCTTTCTACTGTTAGTTCGTCCTGATATAAAATATATCACAACGAAGAATGTGAACCATATATTATTGAGAAGTTTTGACAAGTGCATACACTTTGAGTTAAAGTATGTAAATCTAATAGTCTACATTCTTCATCTTGATATATTTTATATCAGGACGATTTGACAATAGAAAAACTATATATATATATATTCTTTTTTTAGAAGATTAAGAGGGTGTATTGGATTGAGATTTTAATAGACAATTTTGGGGTGGCAATATTTTATGGATTTTTATGATTTTAAAGACTATTATGATTATATAGACTAGACTTTCAGGATTCTGGAATTTTTTAAAAGAGTTTTTGAACTTTATTTACCTTTATTTACAGACTATTATGATTATCTAAAATTTATTTTAAAGATTTTTGGACTTTTCTAAATATGGGCTCTATAAATTTGTTAGCTAACACATATGTTTGAGTTGAGAAACCCAAACTACCTAGCTGGCCTGAGCAGAAAAAGAGTAGCTATATTTGTACCCCTCAAAAACCGTATTTACACCTCAAATTTATATATTTTTTAAATTCCAAAATTATCCTTAAGTTAAATTATCAATATTATTTTTATTTTAAGAAAAGATTAAAATATCACATCAACAAATTACAAAATATCCAAGGAGTACAAATCAATTGAGTTTACAAACAATTTACTACTATAAAGACTATGATCGAGGGAAACAAAAATCAATAACATCAATAAACCTTCTTATGAACAATTTTTCCCTTTTAATAAATTTTTTTTCTTAGGAACAGAGGATTCGAAATACCCTTGTGTGCTTAGAGCCTCTTCTTACATATTGGCTATGGCCTATGGTTATTCTTCCTGGTTGGTGCACCGTAATTGATGTTTACTATTAGTGGATTTTGTAAATTTCAAAAAAAAAAATAATAATTAAAAACTAATAAAAGAACTAAAAAAGCAACACATGTACTGGTTACTATTACTGTGAGTTGTTTTTCAATACGGTTGAATTGGAGAAGCAAGTTCAATTTGGTGGAATAAATTACAACAACCAAGTTCAAGATTATAGGTGGTGCAAGATGCAATATAATCATTACATGAATCTTGTCTGTTGTTAGGGTTTTTTCATGGCCTTGTTGCTATTTTCTGAAAAGTCTTGAGCGAGCGTGAAAAGTCTGATGGGAGAGGGCAAGACAATTTTAAGGTCTTGGTATTTATAGTTATCACTAAAAAGTCTGAGGCAGTCCATTTTGTCATGAAATCCTATAAATCTTGATCTCAATCAAATACCACCAGACAATTTGCTGCATCTTGAAAGTCTGGATCCAATACCACAAGATATTATGGATTTTTTTTAAAAAAAATCTTAAAAGTCCTAATCGAATACCACAAAATTTATCTAACTTATTAAAAAGTCTCAATCCAATACCACCAGACTTTTACTTCCCAAAATTGTCTATTAAAATCTCAATCCAATACACCTCCCTGAGGCTACAAAATCTAAAAATTCTAAAAAAATATATTTTTAAGAATATTTTTTAGAATTTTTAGATTTTGTAGCCTTAATCTTCTCAAAAAAGAAATATATATATATGTGTGTATGTGTGTGTGTTTGAGATATGCTATACGTATATATACATACACTAAATATAATTATTCGTTTTAAAAAACAAAAGAAAAAATTGATTTCCAAAAAATAAATTAATGTCATTTCCTTATTTACCAAAATGCTACTCATTAGATAGAATGGACATCAGTGTAACATTATAAACCTTCCATTTTACTTTTGTTTAATTCCTAGGACTTGATAATTAGCTAAAAACTAAAAAAACCGTTTAATTCAAAATAAAGCAAGAAACTAAGATAGAAAGGGTATCACCTCGGTTCAACTCAAGTTGATGGACAACTTGCATCCGTTAGATTTGAACTCTGAACCGATGAAAATTATAGTTTTGATTTGAGCCCGTTAGAGAATCCACATGTGAAGTGAAAAGAATATGGGATGAATTTCAAATTTAAAAGACCATAGAAGGGTACATATGTGACAAGGAATATATGGGTGAGTTCGGGACCGAACTTGCAACAATTATACATTAGTGAACCATAATAATATTGTAATCAAGTGGTACCATCATCTTGGATTATTAATAATTTGTTTATTATAATTTACTTGTATTAATATAAATAAGCTGTTTTAGATCTATCACGGTTGAGTGATACAGAGAGGTGAAATAGTTTGTTCACTTTACCTTTTTTTTATCACAGTTGATTTCCATGATGACCTGTTTGCTGTGTAGACCTATGTGGTACAGCAATTGGAGAAAGAAAGTGAGTGATTCTTTTCAAAACTTGCACCTTGGAAGGGCACCAGAATTAGGGCAAAAAAACTATGAAGGACTAATTGAAGATGAATTCTATGGGGTATGGAAACAGTTCTAATGAATTCAATGAAAATTATACACTATCCCATCATATACCAGAATGAATATAAAGAAAACAAAAAATTCCATTGAATTTAAATGGTTTATTAGCTTCACCAAAATCAGAAAATTCCAAATCTAGCAAGATGCCTCCGAGAACAGATCCAGTAAAAAAACAAAAGACTTCAAGGGAACATAATGATAAGAGTACAAGACCTAAACTTACAAAGCTTTTAGCAGCTTAGTACTTGGGCGCTTTACTCAACAAATACTTTTTCAACACATCCATAACTGACCCGAAATCTGCGCTCACGTTCACTGGTGGATTAGCCAACCGGCAAGCCATGTCCTTGATTTCCATCGAGTGATAATCAATCTTACTCTGCGTAAACTTCAACCCGTGAGCCGTACTCACCACCACTGTTCTATCAGTCTTCCCTATAACCCCACTATCCCGTAGCTTCTTCAACGCTGTCAATGCCACCCCAGTATGAGGACATATAAACATGCCTGTAGAATCCGCTTGCGCCATAGCATCCATCAACTCCTCCTCCGTAGCCTCCTCCACAATCCCGTCACAGTTTTTCAATGCGTAAACAGCTCTATCAATCGAAACTGGATCACCAATCTGAATAGCAGAGGCGAAAGTTGTATTCGCCTTAACAGATTTAAAATCCTTCCACCCAGACTTGTAATACAAGTAAAGCGGATTTGCATTGGCAGCTTGAGCACAAACAAGCCTGGGAGTCCTATCCACAAGTCCTAACTCTTTACACATTTGAAACCCTTTGTAAAATGCATATATATTCCCTAAATTCCCACCGGGAACAATCACCCAATCCGGAACCTCCCAATCAAACTGCTGCAATATCTCAATAGCAGCAGTCTTCTGCCCCTCTAGTCTCAAACTATTCAACGAATTCGCTAAATAAATCGGCAATTCAGAAGTGACTTCCCTAATCAATTGCATACAACCATCGAAATCTGTATCTATACTCAACACGAAAGCCCCATTCGCGATGGGTTGAACCAACTGAGCAATCGAAATCTTATTGGCGGGTAAAAACACAATAGAGGGTATACCTGTTAAACATCACATCACACATATGCATAAATCCCACATCTATAACCAATTCGAATACACAAACCAATTCGAATGAACATAAAATATATAACAAGTTTTAAATTTTTTAACAATACCTGCAGCAGCGCAGTAGGCGGAGAGGGCGGCAGAGGTATCACCTGTGGAGGCGCAGCCGACACCCACCACGGGCTTGTTGAGCTTCTTCAACCTGTTGACTTGGCTGACGAGTACGGTCATGCCCAGATCCTTGAAGCTTCCAGTGTGACTGATCCCACAATGCTTGACCCACAAATCGTTCATGCCCATAAACGATTTCCCGAACCTCTCTGCCCAGAAAAGGTTCGAGTTCCCTTCGAAAGCCGAAACGATGTCTTCGCTATCAATCTCCGGTAGGACCCACTCCTTTTTCGACCAGACGCCGGAGCCGTACGGCCACGTGGTCTTTCCAACGCGGGAATCGAAGAGTGCGCGCCAGTAGGCGCCGTCGTAGTGCTTGAGAGCGTCCATGTCGTGACGTACGTCGAGGAGACCGCCGGATTGGGAGCGGTAGATGACCTCGTCGAGGGAATAGGACTCGTCGCAGGCCGGGTCGGCGTTGAAAGGTACGTACTTGGCCGAGAACCGGTGGCTGTGAACCACGTTGTGACGGCGCGCATCGTCCCGGATGTTTCCGCCTTTGTTGAACGTGACAGCGGCGGCGGCGGCGTTGTTTTTCGCTGTCGCGTTACTGCTGTTGTTGTTGGAGCTGGATTCAGTGGAGGCTGCTCTGACGATGTTGGGTCTTGGTGGTGGTGGCTGTACGGACGACTTGGTCGTGAAAGAGAGGTGGGATTGGTGGAGGAGAGACGAAGAAGAAGAAGCCGCCATTTTTAGAGAGAGGGAGAGAGTGAGAGAGAGAGAGAGTGAAGTTGTGAAGTAAGTGATGCGTTTGTTTGGGATTTTTAGGGTGAAGAAGATGATGTGTGGATCTGGTATAACCCGAATACCCGATCCATATAAAATCAGTGTATGAGATTTTTTTTTATTTTATATATTTTTGTATGAAACATGGGGAACACAAGGAAATAACTAATTTAAGAAAGGGATAAATATCATGTGACTATTAATTTAGGTCACCACTATTAAAATGGTCATTAGATGGGGAATTAGTTTCAAAATGACCATTAAATTATTCTCTTTTTAACAAACATCTACGGATTCAATCACACGATCTTATAATAAGAACAAGAGATCTTTCTCGATCAATCCCTTTGCCCCTCATTCTTCGAGAATCAGAAAGATCTTTTTTAAGTTTGAATTTGTTCATTTGAAATCTGAGTTCTTCTACTTTATTTTTATTTACTTATTTCTTTATTATTTTTTTAATTTATTTTAGGATAAATACCTCGGTGGCCATCAACTTGTGTCACCACTATCAAAATGACCATTAGATGGGGAATTGGTTTCAAAATAGTTATTTCATCAAATTTCATCCAATGAGTGGCATTTTGGTAAATAAGTGGATGACATTAATTTATTTTAGATATTTTTTTTTTAAAATCAATCTTTTCTTTTGCTTTTTGAAAAGAATAATTATATTTAGTGAAATAGCATATCTCAAACATACACACACACATATATATATATACGGTCTCGTTCATATCAGTGCACACTAATGTAACTACATCAGTATCAATGCATGTGGACCATTGATTATAGAGAGGTTTTAACAAGTTGAGTCAAAGTATGTAAATCTAATGGTCCACATCCAATGCATTGATAAAGTTATATCAGTGTACACTGACTTGAACATCTCTCTCTCTCTCTCTCTCTCTCTCTCTCTCTCTCTCTCTCTCTCTCTCTCTCTCTCTCTCTCTCTCTCTCTATATATATATATATATATATATATATATATAATTTTTCTATATCAATTAAAATATATCAATTCCTTACATGTGGGCCATTGAATTTAGATGCTTTGACTTTGTTGACTTTGCTGCATGCACTTGTCAAAGCATCTTTTATTTAAATACTTTGACTTGACTGCATACACTTGTTAAAGCATCTTTTAAATTTAATGACCCACATGTAATCGGTTCGAACTAACAATAGAAAGACTATATATATATATACAGTCTTTCTACGGTCAGTTCGTCGTGATATAAAATATATCAGGACGAAGAATGTGGACCATAGATTATGGAGAAGTTTTGACAAGTGTATACACTTTGAGTCAAAATATGTAAATCTAATGGTCCACATTTTTCGTCTTAATATATTTTATATCAAGACGAACTGACAATAGAAGACTATATATATATATATATATATAGTCTTCTATTGTCAGTTCGTCCTAACAATAAATATGTCAGGACGAAGAATGTGGATCACAAATTATGAAGAAGTTTTGACAAGTGTATACACTTTGTCTAAGTATGTAAATCTAGTGGTCAACATTCTTCGTCCTGATATATTTATTGTCAAGACGAACTGATAATAGAAAATCTGTATGTTCGAACTGACAAAAGTTATATCAGTTCCTTGCATGTGGACCACTGGATTTAAATACTTTGACTTGGCTGTATGCACTTGTCAGTCAAAGTATTTAAATCCAGTGGCCCACATACAAGGAACTGATATAACTTTTGTCAGTTCGAACTAATAATAGAAAGATTGTATATATATATATATATATATTTGGAAAATTGCTAAATGTAGCCAAATAGATTATGGGAAAATTGTTTTTAGCCTTGTTTCATAATTTAATTATTTATAACCATTTTACAATAAATTCTTTCAATCCCTAACCAAAATTGCAAAAATACCCGGCCAATTAATTTTTATTTTTTAATTTTTTAATTTTTTTTCCCTTTACTCTTCTTCTCTTCCACGACCTCTCTTCTTATCTTCTTTCTTTCTTTCTCTTCTTCTTCCATTTTCAACTTCAACAAAGTTTGATATCAAGTGTGGATGGTCCAGGTCAGCTGTGGCCCTGTTTTCAAGCTTCCTTGCTCTGTTTTGGGTTCTGGTTGGGCTTGTGTAGCTCCTTCTTTTTGATCTGTTTTTCAGAAGGGGTTGGCACATCTATTGCCTGCTAGCTTTATTGTTCTCTTGGCTTTTATCCCTTTTAATGAAATTCTACTGTTTTCAAAAAAAAAATAAAAATGTTTCATAACTAGAATGCACATTTGTTGTTTTGTCTATTGCCTGCTAGCTTTATTGTTCTCTTGGCTTTTTATCCTTTTTAATGAAATCCTACTGTTTTCAAAAACAAAAAAAAAATGTGTTTCATAACTAGAATGCACATTTGTTGTTTTGTCCATTGCTTGCTAGCTTTATTGCTCTCTTGGCTTTTAGCCCTTTTAATGAAATTCTATCATTTCAAAAAATAAAAAAACTTGTTTCATAACTAGAATGCACATTTGTTGTTTTTTTAGAATGCATGTCTTTTTCAATGATAGAAAAAATATATTAAAATTCATGCTATGTCATATGCAGATACAATATTAGTACTACTATAAAAATAAACCCTAAATGGATGTAGTATGGAACTATGGATACATCCATGTTCAGAATTGAAACCAAAAGTGCTTTTTAAGGTTACTTGTAAAGTCGTGCAGTATGCAAGAAAAAAATATATTCAATGAATCATGCTCTTCTTGAAGAATGAAGATCCCTACAAATTAACTTTACCATCCGGTTAATGACAACTTAATTATATCTAATTCCATTTTGAAGAATTGAATGAATGATCTATATGAATGATCAAGATTTCGACAGAATATAACAATAGCATTTAATAGCATCAACGAAAAAAACTTAACAAAAGTATTTTTTTGGTAAAAGTACACACCGGAATTATCCTACTAAAATAGACTGCACATCAACTTGTTTATTCTACATCCATGGAAAGTCATGGTAATTTAACAGTCACATGTATAAATGTATTTATACTTCTTCAAGTCGGTTTGCAACCTTCATATCGGTCATCAAGAAATTTCTAGATTGTTGTCTTCGGTCAATTGCCGAAGCTTCTCGAATGTTGGAGCCGCACCAAATTTCTAGAACACAGTACAGCTAAGTCCTTTAGAATGATCCTCAATTTCATCATTTGTATCTTCCATACTCAGGAAAAAAAAAAAACCTGAAAAGCAAAAATAATAGTATATTTAGATTTAAACCTAAACTAGCACAAGTATGGACATCGCTTGGCTTTTGAAATTTAAAAATTAACTACAAATCGACATTAAAACAGTAAAACTATTGACTACAAATCAACTTTGTAACTACCAGATACAAAAAATCGCTAACTAATCACTCACAATCCGAACAAACTTCTTTGAAAAAAAACCTCCTATGCCATCTTCCTTCCATATTAGTCCCAAGCCATCTGCAAGGAGCAAAAAGCTCTTTTTAAGTAATGTGCTTGATGTACAAAAAGTGAAACCAACAAGTTCCATATAAACTCATGGCTGGTGTATCAACAAATAATGTGATTTCTCTCTTTTGAAGCAATAACAGCATTACTCTAAGCCAAGTTTGATATTCTGAATAAAGTAGCACCAAGAAAGCAAACTGAACCTAGAACTCATAAATTTTAGCTCAACTCACCTGTAATACCCAATTCGTAAATTGTATTGTTTTAAGATTTCAAAAAAAATTCAAACTTCAAGCCCATCCCGGTATTCAACAGCTCACTTATAAATTCTCATTATTATTATTCATGTAATGAATTCTAATCCATTTGTTTATGGCAACCCTGTGTGACTAATACCCAACTCATAGGTGTTATATAAGAAATGAGGACTCAATAGATGCACTCCACTCTACCCAACCCGGTTGTTACAGCAACACTTAACTCTTAAGCTGCATGCGAATTTGTACAATATCCTTTCTTTTATTAACAATAATTTTCTAAGTACAAGAAAAAATTGCTCATTACCAGACAATACGAGTTCGACAGAAAAGATAAAATTAATTCAGTCCCCCCTAGAATAAGTTTCATTTCCATAATATCATACAAAAAGAATAGAGTTTCACTCAAAAAGAATAGGGTTTTGTTGATATCTGGCCCAACTCAATTGTCATACCCAATTCTTAAATTTTATTGTTCTAATATTTCAATACATTTTCAAACTTCAAGCAACAAAAGTAGGAGGGTCCAAATTTATGAAAATACTTGAAGAAATATCAATATTGATATGATATCAGAGAAAAAAAAAATTAAAACAAAGCATTTTTGTTTTTAAAGTAGAAGGAACTAAGGGGGTTAGCCTCCAAATTCCAAAACCAAGCTTCTTTTTAAGTTTATGTCTCAAACATTTGGGTTTTAATTGGCTCACGCCTCCCAAAACCTCTCTCAAGTGGATAATAGGCTCCCAAGACCACATTTCTTTCTCTTTTGAAAAATGAATGTGAGCCTAATATCCACGTTATAGGTTTTCTTTATCCACTTGATAGAGCTTTTGGAAGCTATATGAAAAATAAAAAGAAGCTTGGTTTTGAAGTCTTTCCTTAGTTTATCCTAAAGTTTTATTAAAAACCAAATATCCATCTTTTTTATAAAAAAATATTCTCCTCTCCACTGATATTTTCATAAATCTTGTATCCATTGGAACCGATATTTTACTTATTTACCCGGCACTCAACAACTCACTTAAAAATCCTAACAATTTTAATTCATGTACTAAATTCCAACCACATTCATCTATGGCAATCCCACAGGAATAATACCCAACCCATAGATGTTATAAGAATAGAAAACTCAATAGATACATTTTGCTCTTTCAAGCATCTTACAACAACACTTCAGCTGCTTTCCACGCATATTTCATCTATATCTTTTCTTTTGTGTTTCTGTGTAGAATATGTACAAAAATATCTTTAAAAAAACTGCTCGATTTTATACCAAACAGTATGAGTTTGACAGAAAAGAAGAACCCTAAATAAGTTTCTGACTACTCCCTAATCTAAAGAAGAACAATTAATTGTTTAATTGTTCTTCTTTAGGTCAGAAAGTAGTCCGAAAAAAGATTCTATTCTACATGAAAAATAAAAAGAAGCTTGGTTTTGAAGTCTTTCCTTAGTTTATCCTGAAGTTTTATTAAAAACCAAATATCCATCTTTTTTGTAAAAAAATATTCTCCTTTCCACTGATATTTTCATTAATCTTGTATCCATTGAAACCGATATTTACTTATTTATGGCAATCCCACCCAACCCATAGATGTTATAAGAATAGAACACTCAATAGATACATTTTGCTCTTTCAAGCATCTTACAACAACACTTCAGCTGCTTTCCATGCATATTTCATCTATATCTTTTCTTTTGTGTTTCTGTGTAGAATATCTTTAAAAAAACTGCTTGATTTTATACCAAACAGTATGAGTTCGACAGAAAAGAAGAACCCTAAATAAGTTTCTGACTACTCCCTAATCTAAAGAAAAACAATTAATTGTTTAATTGTTCTTCTTTATGTCAGAAAGTAGTCAGAAAAAAGATTCTATTCTACATTAAAATAATCAAACACTGTAACATAAACTAGTTATATGAACTGATACGAAACATGAATAAATTATAATAACCTGTAAGCGTCCAATTCGATCAAGCTACGGCGACCGGTTGTTGCTTTGATTTTTCGAGTTTGATATTGGATTTCTTATCTATAAAGTCTTCAATGTTGTAAATCACTGTTACGTAAAACGATCAGCTAGGGCATCGCGCGATTTCCTCGCCGAGTCGGAGATCGTCTTTGGTGATCTGGAACAAATCGCCGCACGGGCAGGGGTATGTGTACGACTGCAGCTCCTCGTTCCACTCCATGTCTTCAATCTCCACGTCGTCTTACGACATCGTGTTCGCTTTAAGCGGTTTTCGGAGATTTGAAGTTTTCGCTATGAGAATCGAGAATGACGATGGCGGTTTTTGAATTAGGGTTTAAAAAAAAGAGGGAAATAAATTATGAAGGCGGCTATTTTATATTGTTCCCTGAAAATTTCAATTTGGTCCCTTGTATTTACGTAATGTCTATTTTGCCTCTTAATTTAATAAAATTAAACGTTTCCGATTTAACCTTTCAATTCAATTTTTTTTGACAGACAATCTGACAATGTATTCAGCAAATACCTAAATTTTGAAATGTTATAACAATTATCTTATTATCAAGTCAAAATATTTATCAAAAGAGTCAAGCTTAATCGACTGTCTTCATCTAACTTTTCATTACTTCCTCCCACTCACATACATCGAGTAAAATTACATATGATTGGATATTCATATAGTCATACTATAAGACAAGATGTTACCGTCTTACCGAGACACGGCGTGCTCCTTTCATCAATCCCGATTAAAATGAATCACAATATTTTTTTTTCTAAAATAAGAAATGAAAACGTTTCGTTTCGTTTCTTTCTTATGATTCATAAATAAGAAATAGAATAGAACACAAAAGTTTGTAGGGGTGATTAGTGATTACAATATATAGTCTATAATTTAAAAAATCCATTACATTTTTCTACTTTGAACCCATAGTTGCTACTTGGCTACTTGATTAGAACTTATATGAACAAAAAGCAATATGATACATTCCTTTTTTTTTACTGCACGATTTTATAAAAGGAAGGGCAACAACCCAACCAAGCAAGACAAGGCAAAGAAACAAACAAAAGGCTACACAACAGGTCATGCCCAAAACAGAGTCGCCTAACAGACAGTGCAAAAAACACAAATATTAACAGAGCATCTGCTAAACTGAAAAAGACCACAAAGCAGCAAGAAATAACCCAAACGAAGACACCCTCTTTGCCAATCAGCCTTAGAGCATATCCCACGCAGAAAAAGACATCCCAGCAGCAAGAAGACCCAACCGGCCTTAGAGAAATCAAAGCCTCTTGGCCTCTTTGTAGAGATTACAAACAAAATGAGACTACCAAGTTAATTCCTTAATGCAGGTCGAATCAGATTAGAAGCTAAGAAAGGCTATGTATTGCAGGTACCGGTAGGGTCTGCATTCTTGATTATCCAAGGATGCTCCAAGATCTTCTGAAGCGAGAGCCTTTGTGTGGAGTCCCGGACCAGAAGCTGCAAAAGTATATACTTTGCATATTTAGGAAGGCAATTTCAATCTATTAATAGCAGAAATTTGCTTTTCATATCAAATCAATGTGCACACCGCACGTAGTAGAGGTACAAACTTACCCGTAAAATGAGATTTTTAGCTTCTTCTGAGACAGGAGGAGTGGAAGGAAAGCCCAGGTCGACCCTCATAATCCTATTCAATTCAAGCATGCATAAATTTCGTTGATTGAATACATATTAAACCACACTAAATCAATCATTCTAGTAACCTCCCTGTTACCTTTTGAATGTGTCACTTTGAGTCTCAGCCTCAAATGGTGGGGCACCATACAAAAACTCATAGCAAAGAATGCCCAAAGTCCAGTTATCAACAGCATAGTCATGAGCTTTGTTTTCCACCATTTCTGGAGCTAAATAATCCAATGTTCCACACATGGTGTGTCTTTTGCTTCTTGACTGTACCGACCATCCGAAATCAGCAATTTTCAGTCGACCCTACATACACATATAAACCATTATTCAAACACAAACCTCATATGTGCTCAGTGCTCAAACCCATTGATAAAAGATGTAGCTGCAGCTAAACATTTCAACAACATCATTAAGAACCAAAAATCACCTTGAGCCTGTATCTATTATTCTACGTAATTTTCTGCTTTTAAAGTTTCTAGAATAAAATCATGGATAAGGAAGCAACCAAGGTTATGTAGGGAAACGAAAGCTATATCCTATGAATCCCTAAACCATGTAATCATGGAGATAAACCAAGCAAACATTAAGCAAAAATAGGGGCTAATCATAATACACATGTCCTAATAGAATGAGCATAAATTTGCAAACTACGATCTGCCCAGATCAGTTTTCCAAGGTTTCAGTATCATGACATAGAATCAAACAAATAGTTTTCTAAAAATCACTGTAAAACTCCTTGAGTATGCAATTCAGAGAATCTAGAAGCAGCAATACTCAACAAAACAAGACTTTATATTTACTGATTCCTACCAATTTGACCAAAAACATATCAAGTTACACTAACTGAATTCCAAGGAATCAAAAGTTATCATTACCCAAAACATGAAATTTGTCAAATTGACCTAAAGTACTGTAATACAATCCAATCATCATCATCTGCTTTTCAATGTTTTTGGCTAAAAGTCTAAAACTAACAATAAAAACCCAATTTAGTACCTCATGATCGAGCAACAAATTCTCCGGCTTGATATCTCTGTGAATCACATGCTTCTCATGACAATACGCCAATGCGTTAGTGAGACTCGCAATGTACTGAAATAAAACATTCACCACATAAAAACCTTTGAAAAAAAAAACGATAACTTTAAATTGAAAACTAAACAAAAAAGTGTAGTAATCACCGTGGCGGCTTGCTTTTCGGAGAGATGGCCGTTCTTCCTGAGCAATCGATAGAGCTCACCACGGTGAGCATACTCAAGAATCAAGAAGATACGCTCGTCGTCATGAAACCAACCGTAGAGCCGCAGGATATTCGGGTGGCGAAGACTCGTCTGAATCTCCATTTCTCGTCTCAGCTGATTATGAATATTGTATTTCTCGATCTGTTCCTTGAATATCAACTTCAATGCCACTATGTACTTGCTCTACAAGTTACAACCACCACCACCAGTCATCAAAATTGTCAATTCGAAAT
This sequence comes from Acer yangbiense, assembly GCA_008009225.1. NCBI lineage: Eukaryota > Viridiplantae > Streptophyta > Magnoliopsida > Sapindales > Sapindaceae > Acer > Acer yangbiense. The sequence continues at coordinate 46,578,251 of CM017764.1, forward strand.
TCAAATCGAGAAGGTGAAGAAGACAGACCTTGAGTTCTCGGGCGACATAGACTCTGCCGAATTTGCCCTTGCCGAGGGGTTTCCCGATCTCGAAGTCCTTCAACGACCATTGTTTCTTCGGGGTTTCTCGTTGTTCTTCGGGTTTGGATTCCAATTGATTTTCTTGTGAGGACAATTGATTGATTGATTCATTCATTGATTGAACTTCTCAGTGGTTCACTGGCTCCAATCTGGTTGAGAGAGGGAGACTGGGTTAGTGTTTCAATTTTGAATTTTACTTGCAAACGTTGTAAACCCCAACTTGCAGATTAAATGCACTGTTTCAACGATTATACTAGGCTGGGCTTTTCTACGGCCCATGTCCATCTTGAAGTGATTAGTTACCGGCCCAAGACCAATTAGAGAACTACACAATCGGTTAGGGATAGCAATGGATCGGACCGATGATGGATACCCCAATATCCATCAAACGGATATCCGTTTGAGATATATATCTCATCTCCGTATCCATCCCTATTTCTAAGTGAGCGGGACGGATTAAGATAATCCTCGAATCGAGATAGAGATATTCATCCCCGCTCCGTCTATATCTATATTGGATGAAAATATATATATATATATACATTTTTATAGTTTATAAGATAAAAATGTAACTAATATGTGTAATGATATATTTTCTCCTATTTAAAATACATCCAATAAAATTCAAATAATATAAATTCAACAAACGAAAAAAAATCAAATCACATAAAACTTCACAATTTAATCTTCTCCAATAGCTTAATAAAAAATATTAAAACATCCTCGAAAATAAAATGGATATTAAGATGGTATCCATCTCCGCTCAGTTCCCGAAATAAAAGTATCTATCCCCATTTTAAATAGAGTGGATTCTTACATATATTCACATCCATTGATGACGTCTCTAGACACGTCACTGATGGGCTTTTAAATGGCCCATATTTCTATTGACCGGATGGTTATCAAATATCGACCCAAAACCAATAAGAAAAGGAGTGTTGATATTTACACCCCTCGAAATCTGTATGTACACCCCTTTTTGTATATACACCTCATTAATTTTTTTTAAAATATTATATTTTGTATACACACCTAACACATTACCAATTATATCCTTTTTGTAATTTTGATAAGAAATATTATAAATTAATAGATTCTAAATTAATTAAAATTTAAAAACCGGAGCCGCTGCACTGCACCTCCTCCATTTCTTTTTCTTAGTCAATTCTTCTCTCTTCTCTCATGAGTCCTTATTAGAAGGGAGCCGCTGCAACCGCACATCCTCCACTTCTTTTTCTAAATCAATTCTTCTTTCTTGAGTCCTTATTTACATACTTTATCTTTGAGCAAAAATTGCATTCAAATATCTCTACTCATTTTATTTTTTATTTTTTGAGGGTTTCATTTTTCTCTTTAGTGTGATAATTTATAAAATGACCATCCATTGGGATTTTTTTTTGGGTTGACATTATGATTCTGAGTATGTTGACAATAAACCATTGTGTTTTTGCGTTTAAAAAAAATCATATGCAAACTTGCAATTGGGAAATTGCTATGGAAATTTCATAAGATATTGTATCTTTTTTTTTTTTAAATAAAAAATTAGTTTAGTTAGTAAAAAAAAATTAAATTTTTTTTTTGTTAAAAACATAATATATAATGATTAAAATGTTAATAATTTAATTTGAGGATAATATTGGAATTTTGAAAATATATAAATTTGGGGTGTACATACAATTTTAAAGGGGGTGTAAATATCGCCACTCTAAGAAAATTACAGCTTTTATTATATGTATTTTTTTTAATATCTAAAAAGGCATTTAAATAAACAGTCTTTTTATTATCAGTTCGAACTGATATAAAATATATTAGTTCCTTGCATGTGGGCCATTGGATTTAAAAGATGCTTTGACAAGTGCATGTAGTCAAGTCAAAGTATTTAAATCCAATGGTCCATATGCAAGGAACTGATATATCTTTTGTCAGTTCAAACTGATAATAGGAAAATTGTTTAAATAAAAATGTAAATATACGGTACATATAATAAGTAGTACAATAAGTATTGTCTAGGGCCTAACCCAACACCTCGTCAACTTTACAATTATCATCATTTCATTGAATGGCTTTTAGTTTGAACATTCGATTATTTGTTTCAATCGATATAAGTGTTAAGAGTTTACATACAATTTTTAATCAAATTGTAAATTATTTTATTTGAAAAATCATTTTAAAGTATGATCAACTACATTTAAAAGCCAATTGAATTGCATAATTTCAATAAACATCCTTATACTTACATATATGTTGCATAAGACTTAAAACATGAAAAACATTATTAATAATTTATAATATTGAAAATGTAGAAGTATATTTTTTAAATTTATAAATAATTAGATTTTATGCTCAAATTAACTAATAGGATGTTATTAACATTTAACAATATTATTTTTTTTGAGATAATTAGGTCGGTTAAATTGAATTTCCTGTGAATCTTAAAATTAAATCGACATAACATGAGAGTTGTTTTAGGTAGGGTTGGTTAGTTTAATATTTAATCTCTTTATTTTTTCTATGTATATTTATTTAATTTCTAAAGGGTTATTATTTTTTTAAAAAAAACCTCTAGTTTAAAATATTAATCAATTTTGCACCTTCAAATTTCATTTATGGTCATTATCCACCATGGTGTTAGAATTGATAATCATTGTATACATTAACGTTGACGTTCCGTTAAAAAGTTTGAACGTTCTGTTAGAATTAATAATCATTCTCTCCTCTCTCACCCCTCCTCCTTTCCTCCACCACCATTTTTCTTCTCTCCGTCTCTCTTCTCTCTCTAACGTCTTTCTCATTCCAAAGATGGAGTTGGAAGTGGTGGGTGGTTGGATTTTGTATGGTGATTTAGGGTGTTATTTTTAGAGACGGTGTTGTGTACGAAAATGGAACCGCGAACACAACAATGTTGTGTACTTGTGTCTAAAAACGAAGTCACAAATTATTAACTTACACGCTCTCACATCAAAATATTTGAAGATGTGTGCTCCTCTCTCTCAACCCAAATTTGTAATAACTCAAAAAAAAAAAGTTTGTGTAATTATATTCGGTACGTTAGCATGCCCATTTTATAATATAATTAGAATACGATATACAATCCAAAAAATTAACCGAAAAACCGGTCAAAATGACGTGTGAAACAACTTTTTAGGGTTGTGTAGTATTTTTGTTAAAGTAATTATTCTAATTTAATATTTTTACAAAAAAATATTGTGTATTACACTGTATTACTAATTTAACTTCACAAAGAAAAAAAGAAAAAAGAAAAAAAGTTTACTACTGTATTTAAATAAAAAATAAATAAATAATCAACATAAAAATGTTTCTTCAAGTATACTCTTCGTCTTCTCTCCGGTAAAAGAAAGAAAATCAATCAATTAATTTACAAACACAACATAAACAGTAAACACACAGCGAAATTACAATTACGTGAGAGAAAAAGAAGAAGAAGAAGAAGAAGAAGTAGCAAGTAGACTATTCTATTCATATAATCATATATATCGCAATTCACAAACCAAACCAAAAGCACCGGCCTCTCTCCACAAGAAATGCGAAACCAAAACAATGATGCAAGGACTTCACCACCAGCAACAGCAACTCGCGGCTCTTCTCTCCGTCGCTCTTCCTAAGGACGACTCAACTCCGTCCACTGCGACGCCAGCTGCGAACACCACCGCCACCGTCGCCGCCGCCACCGCAGCAGCAGTAACATCCACAAGCTCCGCAGCAGAAGGCGATGACTCGGCTCGACTCGGCGCTATCACCTCACTCCACCGCGCGATTCTCTATCCTCCAAACTCAGTCCTCATCGCTCACTCCGCTTCGTTTCTCTCTCAAGGCTTCTCTCAGCTTCTCACGGACAAGTACTCTCTCTATATCAATTTTATGTTTTCGTTGAAATCTATTTTTTATTTTATTTTTTATTCTTAGTTATTGCTGTAATTGTTGACTAGAATGTTAAGTTTGGTGGAGTAATTCAGAAATGGCTGAGAGATAGTTCGGAATCGATTCAATACTTAAGAGATTGGATTATATTGATCGGTTTCGACCTCATTACACATTTTTCGCTTTAGGCGCTTTTGAATTTCTGTGTAAAACTCTATTTGATTCTATGTTCGTAGCCGAGAAATTGTTCAAAACGCATGAGTATTAGAGGGATTGAATGTGCATGTTACTACATTATTTTTGTTGGCCTAATTTGCTTTTCAGTTGAGTATTATGAATTTCCATTTACACTCAACTACTATAATGCTAACTTTGATGTGAATTTTACTATTGATTTTCAATTTGGCAGTTTAAATTTAAGAGGTTAATACTTTAGCTGTTTGCAATCCTATAACATTATTTGTTGTTGTATCTAATGCAAACCAGTGGCTTAGTAAAGAGAGTATATTGTGTTTGGAAAACGAAAATGTAACTAGAAGTAAAAATGTAAGATTCTTCACACAGTTATTGCAGAAGCCAAACAGAATCAAAAAATATTTCAACATGTCTGGTGCATAGTATTCCTACTGTTCTGATCGTGTCACCTATTATGGCTCCATGTAAGACTTGCAAATGTTATATTTGCAATGGTGAGAATACCCAAAATCTTAGTAAAGTGGGTATAGTAAACTTTATTTTTTCCAGTAGAGGATTAGTCCTGAAAGAAAAGACCCTTTCAGTTGGAAAATGAGTTTTAAGACATTTATGCTTAGAATTAAGTGTAGCATTTTGTGATTTATTATGAATTGTGGCACAGGTTGTATTCAGTAAGGCAGTCTGCTGCAGTTGCATATGGGGCACTTTGCGCCGTGGTGTGTTCTATCCCTATAGGATCAAATGGTAGGCAGAACCATGTTATGCTCGGCAGTATGGTGGACAGGTTTATTGGTTGGGCTTTGCCCTTGCTTACCAATATCAGTGCTGGAGATGGGACCACAGAACTGGCATTGGAAGGCTTACGTGAATTTCTTAGTATTGGGGATGTTGGTGGGATTGAAAGATATGCTTTATCAATCCTTAAAGCATGCCAAGAACTTCTTGAGGATGAAAGAACCTCCTTGAGTTTGTTACATCGGGTTCTGGGTGTTTTAACTTTGATATCATTGAAGTTTTCTAGATTCTTCCAACCTCATTTTCTAGACATTGTAGATCTGCTGCTTGGGTGGGCATTGGTACCAGACCTTGCTGAATCAGATAGACGTGTTATTATGGATAGTTTCTTGCAATTTCAGAAACATTGGGTGGGTAGTTTACAGTTCTCTTTGGGACTTCTGTCAAAGTTCTTGGATGACATGGATGTGTTGCTTCAGGATGGGATTCATGGAACCCCACAACAATTTCGAAGGTTGCTTGCATTGCTTTCTTGTTTTTCAACAGTATTGCAGTCCACTGCTTCTGGGTTGCTTGAAATGAATCTACTTGAACAGATTAGAGAACCAATTAGCAAAATGTATCCCCGACTGTTGGGATGTTTGTCTATGGTTGGACGGAAGTTTGGGTGGTCAAACTGGATCGGAGATTCATGGAAATGCTTGACTCTATTAGCAGAAATATTATGCGAACGGTTCTCCACTCTTTATCCACTTGCAGTTGATATCTTATTTGAAAGCTTAGAAATGAATAGTAAAACCCAACTTGTTGGAGCTGGGAAGATTACCTCCTTTCAAGTTCATGGAGTTATAAAAACTAATCTTCAGTTATTATCTCTGCAAAAGCTTGGTCTTCATTCGTCATCAGTGCAAAAAGTACTTCAATTTGATGCACCGATATCTCAGCTGCGTTTGCACCCAAATCACTTAGTGACAGGGAGTTCTGCTGCTACGTATATTTTCTTACTCCAACACGGTAATAATGAAGTTGTACAACAGGCAGTATCCTCATTGATTGAAGAGCTGGAGTTGTTGAAGGGTCTGCTTGGAAGATTTTCGGGTCATGGAAATGAGGTTGGTAGTGTCACAGATGTTAAACCCTATTCAAAACTTGAGTTGTTAGCATTTATTAAATTTGATTTGAAAGTTTTGTTAACCTGTGTTTCCTTGGGTGGGGGTAGCAATTTGATTGGCCAACCAGACATTGCCACCTTATATCTCAAGAGGTCAGAAAAATTGGTCTCTTTTATTATGGAGAAGCTAAATCCTTTTGAATCACCTATTCAGGACTCTGTGGAGTTGCAAGTGTACGTTGTCAAGACATTGGAAAGACTAACTGCTGTTGAATTGTTAAGCAAGGTTGCCTTAATAAATCAGAGTACTAAGAAAGCTCCGGTGGAGGTTGCTTCTGAACAAGTCCTTTCTGATAGCAGTTTCAGGGATGAATGTTCAAATGTGATTTTTGAACATATGAAGAAGCACAGTGAGCTACTTGTAAAAGCTCTCCATTTTTCTTCTCCTCTTGCAGTTAAAGTAGCAGCCCTTGAATGGGTTAAAAATTTCTGTGAGAACGTTATTTCTATTTATGAGAATTCAAACCTGAATTGTTATTTCTATGAAGCATTTGGATATGTGGGTATTGCTGGGAATATGGTTGTCTCAGTTTTGGAAGCTGCATCCGACAGGGAACCAAAAGTGAGGTCACATGTTGCATTAGTCTTGGAGCTACTTTTGCAAGCAAGACTTATACATCCAATGTACTTTTATTCCATATCTGAAGTGATCCTAGAAAGACTCGGTGATCCAGATATTGATATAAAGAATGTGTTTGTTAAGCTGCTTTCTCATGTCTTGCCTACCATGTTGTATGCTTGTGGTCAAAATGAATGTGGAACATATGTCATATTTAGGCCTGGAATTGTTGTATTAAGCAATGGTTCCAACTTGCACTGGAAGCAAGTGTTTTCCTTGAAGCAGGTTCGTTGGCAGCTTCACTCACAGCAACTTGTTACCATTCTGAGTTACATTTCACAAAGATGGAAAGTGCCACTTTCTTCTTGGATTCAGCGGTTAATTCATAGTTGTAAGAGTTCAAAAGACCATGTTTTGGGTCAACTTGAGGAAACTGCAAGTGTTGGGGTTAATGACCTGAGGTTAGATATAAAAGTGGACGAGGATATTCTGGAAAGAATTTTCTCAGTAAATAATCTAGCTGGAGCTTGGTGGGGTGTACAGGAAGCAGCAAGATTTTGTATTGCTACGCGCCTTCGGACTAATCTTGGTGGGCCCACTCAAACTTTTGCAGCATTGGAGCGAATGCTTTTGGACATTGCCCATGTGCTGCAGCTTGATAGTGAGCAAATTGATGGAAATCTAAGTATAATAGGTTCTTCTGGTACTCACTTGTTACCAATGAGGTTACTATTAGATTTTGTTGAGGCTCTAAAGAAAAATGTATATAATGCCTATGAGGGATCTGCTGTTTTACCACTTGCTACGCGCCAGAGTTCACTGTTCTTTCGGGCAAACAAGAAAGTTTGCGAGGAGTGGTTTTCCCGCATATGCGAACCGATGATGAATGCTGGATTGGCACTACAATGTCATGATGCTACAATTCAGTATTGTACTTTGCGTTTGCAGGAACTCAGAAATCTTGTGGCTTCAGCTTTTAAGGACAATTCAAGGTCACAGGTGGCTGAAAACCTCCATAATCTCAGGGGTAGATATTCTGGAGACATCCTGCGGGTTTTACAGCACATGGCATTGGCTCTATGCAAGTGTCAGGAATCAGAGGCTTTGATTGGTTTACAAAAATGGGTTTCAATGACATTCTCTTCCTTGCTTGTTGAAGAACACCAGTCTCTTAATCAACAAAGTGGGATACTGGGACCTTTTTCATGGATCACTGGGCTTGTATATCAAGCAAAAGGCCAGTATGAAAAGGCTGCTGCACACTTTGCTCACTTGTTAGAGAACGAGGAGTCACTCAGTTCTATGGGGTCGCATGGAGTTCAGTTTGCCATCGCACGTATCATTGAGAGTTACACTGCTGTATCTGATTGGAAATCTCTAGAATCCTGGCTTTCAGAGTTGCAAACACTCCGTGCTAAGCATGCTGGGAAGAGTTATACTGGTGCTTTAACAACAGCTGGCAACGAAATAAATGCTATTCATGCCTTGGCACGCTTTGATGAGGGTGATTTTCAGGCAGCTTGGGCATGCCTGGATCTGACACCAAAGAGTAGCAGTGAACTCACACTTGATCCCAAACTGGCTGTGCAAAGGAGTGATCAGATGATTTTACAGGCATTGCTTCATTTAGTCGAGGGGAAGGTGGACAAAGTACCACATGAATTACAGAAGGCCAAGGCAATGCTGGATGAAATATTGTCTACTCTGCCACTTGATGGGTTATCGGAGGCAGCAGTGCATGCCACCCAGTTGCATTGTATCTTTGCTTTTGAAGAAGGCCAGAGGCTTAAAGGCAGTCAATCCAAATCCAAACAGCTTCATTCAATTTTAAGTTCCTATGTTCAATCAATGCAGACGGTAATGAATAGTGTTCATCAAGATTGCAACCCATGGTTAAAGGTTCTCCGTGTTTATCAAACTATTTTTCCAACTTCTCTGGTTACTTTGAAGCTCTGTATGAATTTGTCAAGTTTGGCCCGTAAACAAAAAAATATAATGTTGACAAATCGTCTAAACATCTATGTTAGAGATAACATATCTAGTTGCTGTGAGGAAAAATACCATGAGTTCCTAATTTCAAGTTTGCAGTTTGAGGAAATCTTGCTAATGTATGATCAAAACAAGTATGAAGATGCTTTAGCAAATCTGTGGTCATTTGTGCGCCCTTCGATGCTTTCTTCAGCTTCTGCAGCTTTTGATTCTAATGATAATTTTTTGAAGGCCAGGGCATGCTTGAAACTCTCAAATTGGTTGAGAAGGGACTATCCTAACTTGAGCTTGAAAAATATTGTTCTCAAAATGCATGCAGATTTTAATATGGCTGACATCTCTCCACTTCCGAGAGTTGAACCCTCCAATGATGAGAAGTTAAGCTCTAACCCGAGTGTGGGGCTTATTATTGAGGAACTAGTGGGTACAGCTACTAAATTGTCTACTCAACTTTGCTCGACAATGGGAAAGTCATGGATTTCTTATGCTTCTTGGTGTTTCAGTCAGGCCAGGAACTCTCTTTTTACCCCACAAGAAACTGCCCTCCATTCATGCTCTTTTTCTTCTCTACTTCATCCAGAAATTCAACCAGAAAGATTCAAGTTGAATGAAGATGAGATAGTTAGAGTAGAATCTTTGATTTTTGAACTTTTTCAGAAAAAGATTGATGAAAAGGGCTCGAAGGATGAAGGGGATGGGTGGAATATTTCGCTTGATTCTCTAAAGCATCTGAGAAATGACAACCTTGTCAAGATTTTGAGGCAGCAAATAGTTGATATAATTGAAACTGCAGCAGGGGTACCCAGTGCTGAAAATTCTAATGGTGAATGCCTTTCTGCTACTGTAGCTTCTCAGTTGCAGCTTTGCTTTCTATGTGCAGATGTTGGTCTAGAAGAAACTAACATATTATCTCTAATCGATAACTTGGTTGATATTTGGTGGTCTTTGAGGAGGAGAAGAGTATCTCTTTTTGGGCATGCGGCTCATGGTTTTATAAAATATCTATCATATTCTTCCGCAAAGCTTTGCAAGGATCAGTTGTCTGGTGCTGATTTTGATTCATCGAAACAAAAAACTGGCAGTTACAAATTGAGGGCCACATTGTATGTACTACACATTCTTCTCAATTATGGAGCGGAGTTAAAAGATACGCTTGAACATGCTCTTTCTATGGTTCCATTGTTGCCATGGCAGGTGAGTAGTGTTTTCTTAGAATTTCCTTCATTTGAAGATAAGATGATGAGGTTCTGATTATGTTCTTTTGTAGGAAGTAACACCCCAATTGTTTGCTCGCTTGAGTTCTCATCCTGAGCTTCTGGTCCGTAAGCAATTAGAGGGCATATTGATTTTGTTGGCCAAACTTTCTCCTTGGTCGATTGTTTATCCAACTCTTGTTGATTTAAATGCCTATGAAGAGAAGCCATCAGAGGAGCTTGAGCATGTATTTGGTTGTTTGGTAATGAAAATCTCTTTCATTTATTTGCTTCAGGCTGTTATGTATTTAATGCTTCGTGACAGTTCTGATGTGAACTACTTTTGACCCATTACTTGGCTGATTGGACATTAATATGTTTTAGAATGTTGGCCTGATCTCTATTCTCTACTTGTCCTTTCCAACCAATTTGTTCTTGTAGTTGACATTTATACAATTTTTGATGCACTATATTTTTGAAGATACTTGGAGAAATAAGGAGGGGGGTTTTCACTAAAAGACTTGATTTTATTGTAAAATAAAATTCTGACTTGGAGACTTGTACTGATTTTATTAGTAATCATAGCAATCTGCTAATGGAAAGTCATCTGCAAGAACACATGGTGATGACATGTTGCATGGCATATACATTATCACAATATATCTTTGAGGGTTTTCGGTATCTTTTATGACAATAGCTATTGAAAATGCATCTTAGATATTTTATGCATCTTATTCATGATTGCAAAAGTGAATGAGATATCAAGCCTGCTTTGAAAATAGGCTAATGTTCCTCGGCATTTCTATAATGCAAGCACCTCTTTGATTTCTTTCTTGCTTTTAGCTTTGTTCTCAGTTTTCACAGTGAAGATGCCTCATTATTGTCATTTTTAGTTCTTTGAATTAGAAGTTGCTAATTCTAAGTAGAATGTTAGACAATTGAAACATTATTATGTTACATGCAGAAAGAGCTTTACCCAAGATTAATTCAAGATGTTCAACTCATGATAAACGAGCTTGGAAATGTAACTGTCCTCTGGGAGGAGCTTTGGCTAAGCACACTCCAAGAGCTTCATGCAGGTAACCAATGCTCACAAGAAGAAGGCTTCTGCTTTTCATGATGCCATTTTATTTGTATATGCATTTTTTTAGGTTAAAAGTTTTAAGATGTTAAATTTTAAATTGTACTTCAAATGACTTTGAATTTCAACCTCATCGTCTTAAAATGCAAACCTCAGTTTACAATGAGAACTATTCCATTCCCATTGGACCTTGAAAGCCTGTGTAACGGACATATTTATTGGTGTGTCATTACGCGACATATTCTTGATTTTGAAGTTTGAAATATGTTAAGGTGCTTAGATACTATATTGTTGGGCCTTTAAAAGCTTAAAGTTTGGGGTTTAGCAGTTACTAGCATGGTGTTAGAGCTAAGTTTTACTAGAACTGCCTAGGTTCAAGTCGCCCCATGTAAGTATACTTGAATTTGTTATTTATTATCTGAATTTGTTATGTGTTTGTACTTGGGCTTGAGCTGCCTGGCAAGCCCGTGTTAGTCTTGCACGTGAGGGGTGTGCTAGAGTAATTAATTACTATTGTTGGCTAATTTTCTAACAGTTTAAGCTTTTGGGTCTAGGGGTTATTAACAAAATTATTACATGGTTTGTGATTTTATCTAATTCCTTAATAGTGAGCAGCTTACTAGAATTTGGAGTTCTACTCATGCTTTCTAGCCATTCTACTCTGAGCACGCACCACATGGGGTTGTGATGCTAACATTATAAAATTTATTTCAGATGTGATGAGGCGAATAAATGTGCTGAAAGAGGAAGCTGCACGAATTGCAGAGAATGCCACTCTTAGTCAGAGTGAGAAGAAGAAGATAAATGCTGCTAAGTACTCAGCCATGATGGCTCCCATTGTTGTGGCATTGGAACGTCGATTGGCATCAACTTCTAGGAAACCTGAAACACCTCATGAAGTATGGTTTCATGAGCAGTATACAGAACAACTTAAATCAGCCATCTTAAGTTTTAAGACTCCTGCATCTGCTGCTGCACTTGGAGACGTGTGGCGACCATTTGGTAATATTGCTGCATCCTTGGCATCTTATCAGAGAAAGTCTTCAGTGTCTCTAAGTGAAGTTGCACCACAACTGGCTCTGTTATCATCTTCTGATGTTCCAATGCCTGGGCTCGAGAAACAAGTCACAGCATCTGAATCCGACAGAGGTCTCACTTCAACTCTTGAGGGAATTATCACGATCGCCTCTTTTTCTGAGGAAGTGACTATCTTATCAACCAAAACAAAACCAAAGAAACTTGTTATACTGGGATCAGATGGTAAGAAGTATACTTATCTATTGAAAGGGCGTGAAGATCTCCGCCTCGATGCCAGAATCATGCAATTTCTGCAAGCAGTGAATAGCTTTCTGCATTCTGCTTCTGCAACTCGCAGTCATTCACTTGGCATTCGCTATTATTCTGTGACTCCAATCAGTGGTCGGGCTGGTCTTATCCAGTGGGTGGACAATGTTATAAGTATATACAGTGTCTTTAAATCATGGCAAAACCGTGTTCAGCTTGCAGAATTTTCGGCAGTGGGTGCCAACAATACAAAAAATTCAGTTCCCCCACCTGTTCCCCGACCAAGCGATATGTTCTATGGCAAGATCATACCAGCCCTTAAAGAGAAAGGCATAAGGAGAGTAATTTCACGAAGGGACTGGCCTCATGAAGTAAAGCGTAAAGTTCTTCTCGATCTAATGAAGGAAGTTCCTAGACAGCTTCTTCATCAAGAACTTTGGTGCGCTAGTGATGGATTCAAAGGGTTCAGCTCAAAATTGAAGAGGTGCTGTTTTAGAGAACCTGAAAAAGCTCTTCAGCTTCCCCTCTTATTAAGTTTCAATATTTCAACTTATGTATTACATCTGTTATGGTGATGATCCTACTTTATCAAATGGCTTTACAGCTTTGAATAAGAAATCTTTTTCTTTCTACCTTGTAGGTATTCTGGAAGTGTTGCAGCCATGAGCATGGTGGGCCACATTCTTGGTCTGGGTGATAGACATTTGGATAACATTCTTGTAGATTTCTCCAGTGGGGAAATAGTGCATATTGATTACAATGTTTGCTTTGATAAAGGCCAAAGACTGAAAGTTCCAGAAATTGTTCCCTTCCGTCTTACCAAGACAATTGAAGCCGCTTTAGGCCTGACTGGCATTGAAGGTACTTTCAGAGAAAATTGTGAAGCCGTTGTTGGTGTCCTCAGGAAAAACAAGGATATACTCTTGATGTTACTCGAGGTGTTTGTGTGGGATCCACTTATAGAATGGACACGGGGAGATTTTCATGATGATGCAGCAATTGGTGGTGAAGAAAGAAAAGGCATGGAGTTGGCAGTGAGCTTGAGTTTATTTGCCTCTAGAATGCAAGAAATCCGTGTTCCCTTGCAGGTATATACAATTATTACTGAAACTTGCTTGTATATGGCTTTTTATTTCAAGATGAGAATATGTGGTTTTGGTTCTGGCCTAGACTTTGAAGCACCTGTATCTTTTAAAGTCATTATCAGGTTGGTCAGTAGCCATGGAATCTGGTAACTAGTATAATGCCAGTGTGATAGATTGTACAGAATTATTTGTGTTTCTTACTTTGTCTAGAAGGTGATATCTTCCATAAATTGACATTTAACCAAAGTTGTGTTCCTAACTTTGCACACAAAGATTATGTTAGATTTTTCACTCTGTCATAGTTTTATCTGGAGATTATGTTGAGATATAGACATTGCTTGATGTCTTCTAAATTTTTAATTTTGATCAGGAACATCATGATCTTTTACAGGCTACCTTACCTGCTGTGGAATCTGCTCTAGAGGTATTAGCAACTTTTGACTGTATACAAGTTTTGAGTTTGTTATAGACTGGATGGTTTTTTGACTCAATTTATTTCCAGAGGTTTGCCGATGTTCTAAATCAATATGAGCTTGTCTCTGCTCTGTTTTATCGAGCTGACCAAGAGCGATCTAATCTTGTTCTACATGAGACTTCTGCAAAATCGATTGTTGCTGAAGCAACTTGTAACTCAGAGAAAACTCGTGCATCGTTTGAAGTTCAGGCTCGAGAATTTACACAAGCAAAGGCTATGGTATCTGAGAAAGCTCAAGAAGCAACAACTTGGATGGAACAACATGGGAGGATCCTTGATGCTTTACGAGGCAACTTAATCCCAGAAATAAATGCCTGCATAAATCTGAGTGGTATGTTAGATGCTTTGTCTCTTAAATCTGCTGTTCTGGCAGCTGGGGTTCCATTTACTATAGTTCCTGAGCCCACACAAGTACAATGCCATGATATAGATAAGGAAGTCTCTCAACTCATAGCTGAGTTGGATCATGGATTCTCATCATCCCTCATTGCTCTACAAGCATATTCATTGGCATTGCAAAGAATCCTACCTCTGAATTACCTGACAACAACTGCAGTGCATGGCTGGACACAAGTTCTGCAACTGTCTGCTAATGCTCTTTCTGCTGATATCTTCTCTCACGCCAGAAGACAGGCTGCTGAACTGATTGTGAAAGCACGTGGGAATAATCTTGATTCTTTTAAAAACAGTCATGATGATCTTTGTCATAAAGTGGAGAAGTATGGGGTAGAGATAGAAAACGTTGAAAAAGAGTGTCTTGAGTTAGTGAACTCCATAGGCTCAGAGGCTGAATTAAAAGCTAAGGATCGTTTTCTGTCTGCTTTTGTGAAATATATGAAGTCTGCTGGCCTAATAAGGAAGGATGATGCTAATTCTTCTTTTGGACAACTGAAATATGATGGGACAAAGGATGCCAGGATGCGAGAGGAGCGGGAAGTAAACAGGGAGAAGGTCTTATCTTATCTTAATATAGCTGTAAGCTCCATTTATGATGAGGTCAAGCATAGGGTACTGGGCATATGTACTGGAGGAATGAAAGGAAACAATGGGCTGCAATCTGATTTTGGAACTATTTTGTCTGAGTTTGAAGAGCAAGTAGAGAAATGCATACTTGTAGCAGGAATTGTTAATGAACTATGGCAATTTATTGGTAGGGATGTATCTGATGATGATACCGATGTTGACTACCCCAAAAATAATGAAAGAAATTGGGCTTCTATATTCAAAACCAGTTTACTTACCTGTAAGAGCTTGGTTGGGCAGATGACTGAAGTTGTTCTACCAGATGTTATGAGATCTTCTATTTCATTCAATTCAGAAGTTATGGACGCATTCGGATTAATCTCACAGATTCGGGGGTCCATTGATACTGCACTAGAGCAGCTTGTGGAGGTTGAATTAGAGAAGGCATCCTTGATTGAACTGGAACAGAACTACTTTGTTAGAGTTGGCCACATCACTGAGCAGCAGTTGGCTCTTGAAGAAGCTGCTGTGAAGGGTAGGGATCATCTATCTTGGGAAGAGGCAGAGGAGCTTGCTTCACAAGAAGAAGCTTGTAGGGCAGAACTGAACCAACTCCATCAAAGTTGGAACCAGAGGGACATGCGAAGTTCCTCTCTCATGAAGCAAGAAGCGGATATTAAAAATACCTTGGTTTCTTCAGAACGCCACTTTCAATCTGTAATTAGTACGGAAGAGTTTAGGGAGACAAATGTTTTGAGAAGCAAAGCGCTATTGGCCATACTAGTTAAGCCCTTCTCCGAGTTGGAATCAGTTGATAAAACATTATCCTCATCTAGCAGTTCTGTCGCTTCTAACTCTGATAGGCTTCCTAAATTAGCAGAGTTGATGAGTTCTGGGCCCTCGGTATCTGAATGTATCTGGAATTTTGACAAGTTAAACAGCCATTCCTTCTTTATTTGGAAAATTGGTGTGATAGACTCTTTTCTTGATTCATGCATACATGATGCGGCATCATCTGTGGATCAAAATTTAGGATTTGACCAGCTCTTGAATGTTGTGAAGAAGAAGCTTGAAGTCCAACTTCAAGAACATGTCGGTCGGTACCTGAAAGAACGAGTTGCTCCTAGTTTGTTGGCTTTATTAGATAAAGAAATTGAGCATTTGAGGAAATTGACAGAATCATCAAAGGAAATTATTGGTGATGAAATAAAAAAGGATACTGGGATTGTAAAAAGGTTCCAACTTATGCTTGAGGAATACTGCAATGCACATGAAACAGCTAGAGCAGCAAGGTCTGCAGCTTCTCTGATGAAAAGACAGGTGATTGAACTCAGAGAGGCTCTTCACAAAACTAGCCTAGAGATTGTCCAAATGGAATGGATGCATGATGTTACCTTGACTCCATCGTATAATAGCAGGAGCACAATTCAGAAATTTTTTTGTAGTGATGATAACATATATCCGGTTATCCTAAATCTTAGCAGGCCTAAATTGTTGGAAACTATACAGTCTGCTGTGTCAAAAATAGCTAGGTCGATTGAGGGCCTCCAAGCTTGTGAACGAAGTTCTCTTACTGCAGAAGAGCAGCTTGACAGAGCAATGAGATGGGCTTGTGGTGGGCCAAATTCCAGTGCTTCTGGAAATTCTTCAACCAAGACTTCAGGAATTCCTCCGGAATTTCATGATCATCTGAGGAGGCGTCAGAAACTACTATGGGAAGCTAGAGAAAAGGCATCGGATATTGTTAAAATATGCATGTCAATATTGGAGTTTGAAGCGTCAAGAGATGGTATTTTTCAGATTCCAGGGGAAGTTTATCCCTTGGGAGCTAGTGGCGATGGCAGGCCATGGCAACAGGCTTACTTGAATGCACTAACGAAATTGGAGGTTGCTTATCATTCATTCACACGTGAGTTTGTGATATTATTTAATATTTGAACTATTATGAATGTAATTACTTCATATAGCGGAGCTCTTACTGTTTTTGTATAGGTGCTGAACACGAGTGGAAGCATGCACAAAGCAACATGGAAGCTGCTTCTAATGGCTTATATTCTGCTACTAATGAACTTTGCACTGCCTCTCTTAAAGCAAAGTCAGCTTCAGGTGGCATGTCCATTCTTTATCAACTTACACGCCTATGAACATATATGATCTTATCCTTGTCAAACATGAGCACAGACATCTTATATACATTATTTTTGTAAATGTTTGTTTATACTTTACATTCAACTTTTGAGTTGTTGATATTCGTCTTTTGCAGGAGATCTACAAAGCACTGTTCTAGCAATGAAAGATTGGGCATATGAAGCCAGCATTGCCCTATCTGCTTTTAGTCGTGTATCCAGGGGCCATACTTCTTTGACTACCGAATCTGGTTCCATGCTTGAAGAAGTATGCTTTATCCTCTATTTGGAATTAGTTAACATTTTCAAATTAAGAATTTAAAAAACGTCTCCTAGCCTGGTATTAATTCTAGTTGCTTGACCTTAGTTTCCAGAATTCAAAAACTGAGTAGATCCTGACTCATCAATTAAAATACCAATAATTTTTATTTTGTGCGGACTTGTAGGTGCTAATTGTAGTTACTGTTTGACGTATCCATGATGATTGAATAAATCTAGACAAAGCATTCATTTTACCCTCCCCATATCTCTGCTCAAGTGGCAGTTTTCCACTACAATTGCAGTGTTTTTCATTTTACTCTGGTTTTCAGTTTGGAGCTGGATTTATTATTGTTGTTTTCCTGTGAGGTCCTGGGTGGGGAGATTCTCATGGCTTCTTATGAACTGAAAATACACCAATATATGATATTTTCTACCCGGTATCTTTATGTAGTTTATACTGTTCTTTTCTCTTTAGGTTCTGGCAATAACCGAAGATCTGCATGATGTTCACAACTTAGGAAAGGAGGCTGCTGCTGTACACCGTTCTCTTATGGAGGACCTTTCCAAGGTTTTCCTTGCCTTTTGATTTGTGCTTTCTTTTGTTTATAATTTACGTGTGCCCCTGTTACACACTTTCCAACCTTCACTAAAGGGAAACTCTTTAAAAGTTTTAATAGTTTAGGTTTGCTCTACACTCAACTATATATGCTGATTTTGATTTTCTCTGGGTAGGCAAATACAATCCTTCTTCCACTGGAATCTGTTTTGTCCAAAGATGTGGCTGCGATGGCTGATGCTATGAACAGTGAAAGAGAGACCAAGATGGAAGTATCCCCAATCCATGGACAAGCCATATACCAGTCTTATTGTGCAAGAGTTAGGGATGCACGTCAGATCATTAAGCCCTTACTACCACCACTTGCATTATCTGTTAAGGGACTATATTCAATGCTGACGAGGCTTGCAAGAACTGCAAGTCTCCATGCTGGAAATCTTCATAAAGTGAGTTTCCATCTTTGAGATTAATCATGTTGTTATTATATATAGGCAATGGCAAAACAGCAAAACTGATTAAAACTCTCTACAGGCTCTTGAAGGACTAGGAGAGAGCCAAGAAGTAAAATCGCAAGAAATTAATCTGTCGAGGCCCGATCTTGATGCAGCTGATGCTACTCAATTCAATGATGAAGGGAGAGAGGACCTCTCCAGATCTGATAGTGGGAGCATTGAAGATGATTTTCTTAGCAATACTCAGCTCTCTTTGCAAGATAAAGGATGGATATCTCCTCCAGATAGCATATATAGTAGCAGCTCAGAATCTGTCCTTACCTCAGGTGAAGCAAGTATTCCTGATAGCTTCAACAATCTAGCAGAAGGGGTGGAACAGTATTCACATGGATCTAATATGAGGGAGGACAATGAGCAACTAAATTCTGTTCCGACTTCTCAAACTGATTTCCAAGAAATCTCAGATTCTGGGCCATCTGTGTTTAAGCACATGGAGGTGAACAATGGTGATACTGGTTCAGTTAAGTCAATTATTGATGAATCGGATAATATTCTGCAAACTGAGGAATCACCAAGCGATGAAGCAGAAACTGTTCCTGTTGGCAGCTCACAAACTTTGGATAAGGAATCAGAGGTG
The DNA here is from genome assembly GCA_008009225.1 of Acer yangbiense. Lineage (NCBI taxonomy): Eukaryota > Viridiplantae > Streptophyta > Magnoliopsida > Sapindales > Sapindaceae > Acer > Acer yangbiense. Next base: position 46,596,973 of record CM017764.1, read on the forward strand.
AAGCTTGCAGTTAAAGCTGAAGTATCCTCTTTAAACAAAGGAAAGAGTGAAGAGGATAACCGTGAAGACCATATTCCTAATGCAACTTCTGTGAATCGGGTAGCCCGGGGTAAGTATATAACGTACTTTATTTGAATAAATTAGTGTTTCTTTCTTTCATTCTTTTTTTTTTTCTTAATCTTTTTATTTCTATTAAGATTAAAAAAAAAAAAAAAAAAAAAGTCTTTCTGGATGAAGTTTTACTTGGTATGGAAATCTGAGGTTTGCTGTTTGAACTATTTATTTACTGAAAAACAATCTATCTGAATGGTTTTACAATTTTTACAGTCTGGTCATGGTTGCTTTTATACTTTTCACGATAGTTTCTTCTATTAACTTGAGAATATATGAACAATTTTCTCCATCTTTTGTAGGTAAAAATGCTTATGCAATATCAGTCCTAAAACGCGTTGAGATGAAACTTGATGGCCGAGATATTGCTGAGAACAGGTATCTGCTTTCTTCTGAAAGTTCCAAATCGCCCGGATGAAATATGTACTAATAGTTAACTACTTTCATGCTTCTTACAGAGATATTAGCATTGCGGAGCAAGTGGATTATCTACTTAAGCAAGCCACAAGCGTGGATAGTCTTTGCAACATGTATGAAGGTTGGACACCGTGGATTTGAACTTGTGAATCCTGTGCATTATAGAGTCATCAATCAATGGTCTCAAGTTATCATGTTAAAGAGACAGTGGAGCATGTCCGAGGCATTTTAATTACTCATCTCACTTACTGACTAGATCTCCTAAGCTCTTACCCTGTTTGGGGAAGAAGTCATCGGACTTTTCAAAGTGCCTTATTCTTCGGCTTCTGGATTCCTGGTATGACTATTTTTACCCATTGGCCAGTGTATTTCCTCCAAGGGATCAGCAGTGTTTGAGACAAGAGGTGTTTGTTCCGATCCTGTTCATGATCTCTCTTTTTAACAGCCTCTGCCTTGCAAGGTTTTGACAAATGCTTCAACCCTCAAGTCCCCTAAATTGGTTTTCTGCAACAATTATAAAGGGTTCCTCTTGCCATTGTTGCAGCGCACCATGGACCCAAGCAAGACATGACAAGTAGCAGTGTAGCACACACCTGCTTCTCAGACGGGAGAAAAACTTGTCGGAAAAGGTTTCAACCTTGCCAGCACACATAGATTCAGTCTCTCGTGCATCCAAGAGAAGATTTATAGCGTGGCGGACGCGGATTGCAATCAGAAAACTTGCTAGTCAAACTGAATCATCACAGAAGACGGCCAGTTCGCAAACAAAGTTAGGGATTCACCACCACTGCATGACTATTGCACAACGATGTGCAATCGATCGCACACGAAAAAAACTTTCTGTATTCTCACACCAGATAAGACTATCATTTGGTATGTAAAATTTGGTATTACCAGCATTTGTACGATATACATAAATATTTTAGAAACATTAGTAGAAAATATAGAAGTACATTTGTCATCTATGGATAATCATACTTGTCATCTATGGATAATCATACTTTATACTTCAGCTTTTTAATTGGACAAACAAACCACTAGCTTCTTCACATGACACATCATTGAAAATGACATTTTATTATATTTTAAAGCACACAGACATGAGAAATCTATTATTGAAATAAATAATGAAAAACGATCAACATAACAAAAAAGGTGTGCGCCGTGAAACATACAAAAACCAAAACCATCAATCGAAACTTGCTTTATATAAAGCCTCATAAAATATCTCCAAGCATCTTCATCCAACAAAACATTCAAAAAAATCAAGCAATGTCTGGGATTGTTGATACTTGGACTAACGAGGTAGCCAAGCTTCGCGAAAAGGGTCGAACCATTGGCTCGAGCCCCGGTGGTGATCAGTCAAGCCAGGTTGGACTTGGTGATCCAGCAAAAGAAGGCAACTTATTAAGTGGGAAGTTGTCTTCATTGATTTAAGAAATGAAAGACAAGTCACTCAAACAAGTGTTGTTGCCTTATTCAGAAGCTTCGGTTTCCATGCTTGTTGACTGCTTTAGCCCTTGAAGAAGAAGAAGAAACTTTATAATTTCTTCTACTACTTTGCTTTTTGTAACTTAACATATATGTTTCTGGTTCCTGAAACACATATATGTAAATATTGCTTTGTGAGAAATGCCTTATTCAGAAATGCATGTTTCGGGGTAGTAAGTGCCATTTTCCCACATAAAAAAGTTTTGACTTTTGAGAAAATTTAGGATTCGTGAAGCGGAAGTAAACAACCAAATTTAGGATTCGTGAAGCGGAAGTAAACAACCAAAATTTTCGAAAATATTTATGATTTATAAGATACAAAGTAGAAAACAACACCGCCAACCCAAACCCTCACTGCTCAACGATGCGCTCCTCCTCCTCCTCCGCTTCTCACAGTACTTTCGTCGAACACTCGGCGAACGAAGATAGTTCTTCCGAGGAAGAGGAATGGGTCAACGAAAAATCCGGCGGCGGCGAAGGAGGTTCTTTTGAGTTTGATGTGGGGGCTGCGGGTAGCGAAATGATCAGGCACATGGTTGCGCCGTCATTGGAGGTGAAGGAGCTGGAGGAGCTGCCCGAGCAGTGGAGGAGGTCGAAGCTGGCGTTGCTCTGTAAAGAATTGCCTGCGCTTAGTTCGGGCAGTGGAAGAGGTCGAAGGTGCCCGAGCAGTGACGATGATAGCAAGATTTTGAATTATTGCAAGATTTTGAATGCAGCGAGTAAGTGGGTGAGGCAGGAGGACACCACTTATGCGGTTGTTCATGGTATGCGGATTGGCGAATATGAGGCCGCGTTCAGGGTATATATATATATATTCTTGATTACTGATTATATCATTGTTAAGACTTTTTCTAGTTATATGGTTTTTGATTGCTCTCTAGGGTTTCTGGATTATATACGGCTGAATTTTGTGGAATTTTTGGATCCATTTTTGCATGCTATGGTGTTTTTTGATATTAGGAGGTGGTAAGTTTCGTTTTTGTTCTCATGGTTTGTACAAGAATTTTATGTTACATGTTTCAGGTGTACCAACAATTGATCATGTTTCGAATAAGCTAGAATGTTATTAAAAACCGTTTGTTACATGTTTTCA